>CM035423.1:103872771-103907771 GCA_020310875.1 Ceratopteris richardii
CACACACTCAATAGTCGCTATGAAAGCTACCCTATACTCAGCCTCACAACTGGAAGTGGCCACAGTATGCTGCTTCTTGCTCAACCAAGATATGCATGAGCTACCAAGCATGAAGCAAAAACCACTGGTGGACACACGAGTGTCATAGCAACCAGCCCAATTTGAGTCAGAAAAAGCATTCAAATCTGGCGGTAGTGATCCCCCCTTGGGATAAAACAACCCAAGTAGCCGAGTACCACTCAAGTAGCAAAAGATGCGCTTAACCGCCTTCCAATGCGTGACTCCTAGGCAATGCATAAACCTGCTCATCTGTGAGACAGCAAACTGAATATCTGGCCGAGTAATGCATAAATAAATCAAGCATCCAACAGCCTGCTGATAGAGAACAGCATCAAATGCATCTCCAACATCATGAAGACTCAATCGTAAACCTGTCTCCATAGGAGTGGCAATAGGCTTACAGTCTTCAAGGCCAAAACACAAAGCCATTCCACCATCAACTTGCATAAATTGAATGCCCAAATAGTGATGCAAATGCCCCAAGTCAGACATCTCAAATGAGGCATGCAAATCAGCCTTGAAATCAGCAATATGCTTCTCAATAGGACCAGTGAGCAGCATGTCATCAACATAGACAACAATGATCAGAAGCACATCATTAGCACGCTTAACATATAAGGTGCTTTCAGTTGGACTGTTCACAAAACCATGTGCAACCAGATAGGCATGTATCTTTTCATACCAAGCATGTGGTGCTTGCTTTAAACCATATAATGCCTTCTTTAACCCGCACACCTAGTTTCCATGCCCTTTCTACACAAAGCCACGGGGCTGAAAAACATACACTTCTTCATGCAAGTCACCATTTAGAAATGCTGTTTTAATGTCCAACTGATGTACATTCCAACCATGGTGGGCTGCAAGTGCACAAATGCTCCGAACAGTAGTCATACAGCATGTAGGTGCAAAGGTCTCATCAAAATCAATGCCTCTTTCCTACGCATAGCCCTTTGCAACAAGCCTAGCCTTATATCTGTCAACTGTACCATCAGGTTTACGCTTCAGCTTGTATACCCACTTAGTGCCAATGGCCTTCTTGCGAGGAGGCAAGTCACATAAAGACCATGTACCATTCTTCATTATAGCATCATATTCAGATTGCATGGCAGCCATCCAATTTTCTGAATTCTGTGCTTCATCAAAAGAAACATGATCATTCTCATCACAGAGACTAGACACAGCCATAGCATAGCAATCTGATGCAAAGGAGGCACTATGAGAGCCTGAACAAGTACGATATGACAAAGGTGGATCTAATTTACTATCACGCAAAGTCTGCACCAACCATTTTGGCATAGTTTTTGTCTGCTCAATATCAGCTCTCTCATCAACAAGTGCATCATGTAAATCTACATCAGAAATAGAATGATCTGCATCATCATATGAAACTTGCAAAGGCTGAGAAGTTGCCTCATTAGGACCAGCACTAGACTGTCCACCTATAAAAAGAGGCATCAACGTATCATACATGTCTTTGGAGCTAACAGATGTCTCCTTAGTACATGAAAGCAATGGCTGAATAGCATCTTCCACAAAGACAACATCACGGCTAACCAGAATGCATTTAGTCTGTGGATGATACATACGATAGCCTTTACTTTCAGAAGTGTACCCAACAAAGATACATTTTACTGCCTTATCATCCAATTTTCTGCGATGTTGTTCAGGCACTAATGCATATGCTAAACAACCAAAAACACGCAGATGAGCAACAGATGGCTTGCGTTCATGCCAAGACTCATATGGAGTGATAGACTGCAGCGCTTTAGTGGGACACCTGTTCAGTACATATGCTGCACACATGACAGCCTCAAGCCAGAAACTATGTGGTAAAGCCTGACTCTTGACCATGCACCTTGCCATCTCCATGAGTGACCTGTTCTTTCGTTCAGCAACTCCATTCTGTTGAGGTGTATACGGCACTGTACACTGGTGTTTTATCCCACGTTCAGCCAGAAATGCATTAAAATCAGAAGACATATATTCCCCCCCTCGATCAGAATGGAGGGTGCCCATTTTACATGCTGACAGATTTTCAGCCAAAACCAAAAACTGTTTAAAGCACATGAACACTTCGGACTTTTCTTTGAGTGGATATACCCATGCATGCCTGGAAAAATCATCAATGAAAGTCACGAAGTAAAGGTAATTCACAAAAGAGGATGTCTGCATAGGATCATAGACATCACTATGTACAAGCTGCAATTTCTGCGTAGCCCGAACTGAACCATCTTTTGGAAAGGAGGAACGCTACATTTTGCCCAAAATACAGTCTTCACATACATGTTTTCCAGGTGCCTCAAGCTTGGGAAAAGAAGACACCATATCAGATTTCTGCATGCGTAGCAAACTAGCAAAATTCAGATGAACAAAGCGTGCATGCCAAAGCTTTGCATCTGACATAGCCTAAGAATCATGAACTGCACATGCCGAATCATTCACAAATCTTTCATAGTCTATGAGCTTATACAGCCCACGACATAAAATGCCAGAAGCAATAATCACATTGCCATTTGATAGATCATGAACTGTACACCTGTCATCAACAAATTTCACAACCAAGCCAATCTTGGCTAATGCAGAAATTGATAACAGATTCTTCTTGATCCCTGGCACAAATAAGGCATCTGACAAAGTGAAAGAACTACCATCAGCAGTAGTCAGAATGATCTTACCAACTCCCATAACAAGATAAGAGGAGTTGTTAGCACATGTGACAGTATTCCCTGTAGGGGCAGGCTCGAGTGAAGAGAAGAAACTGCGCTGCGAGGTAATATGTTTGGTCGCCCCACTATCAAAGTACCAAACATCAGAGTCCACTGCATACATGCACTGCTCATGAGAAGATGGGTCAAAACTGCAAACAGTAGTAAACGCCCATTCTTCTTCCTGCACAAGATTAGCAGACTCTGTTTTTGGTGTACAGGTGTGTTGACCTAAGTATCAACTTAGGGACTTGCGGAGAAAGAGACTATACCTCAATCCCCTCACAAGTGCATATAGTGGGGATACACTCTTTTAATTATCAATCCAAAGAGTATACAAACCTAGCCGAGTGTATGAGGACATGCAATCATGTAATGATCAACGCAAATGAACTACTCAAAGAATGTAAATGAGGCAAAGACTTATCCAAACAAGCTCCAACTGTTGGTCAAGGCGAAACGATACTTGGTGCAGCAGCCGTCAGTATTTTGGACTTTTCTCCCAGCTCCGAACTCCAAATATAACGAATAGCATATGCGTTTCGAAGCTCTCGAGAAGACGCATCCAATGGCAGTGGTTTCACTCAATTCCGACGCTCCTACTTCAAGTTATGAGCGAAATACTGAGTCGCGGGAATACTTTCCTACACTTCAGCACTTCCAACACTTCACACACACCTTTCCTATAGCAAAGAAACACTTTCATAGATAGATAACACTCACAAGCACTCTTTCCAAGCAATACACATGCATACAAGCTCACGAAGAAGAAGATAAGGAGGGAAGAAGACACAAATTCGAATTTCTGTGCTCTCTATTCTCACAATGGCAAAAAGTTCTTTACAAAGAGTCACATTTGACTTATATACTAGTGCCCTAAAAAATGGTCCTTTCACACAAGAGACCGGCACTTTATTCACTAAAAGACTAAATTTCTACTATTTTACATGGGTAAGCTTCTAATCTTCTGTGGGGATGCATCTAGAGGACTCCTCTAGTGCCTTTACAACGGGAAATATATTACAAGAATGATTATGATACAATAATATGAAGTCCAAATCGGAAAAATTTTGGGGCCCGTCTTTTTCTCTGTTTTGTGCGCTCTTTAGCTCTGCAACACTCTCCTCCTCTTCGTCTCTGTCGTCCCTTGACAGGCTTTGCTTCTTGTCATCAGTTTGTTGTCCGCACGCATCCAGTGGTCAGTATTGCCTGATTCTTGATCTTGCATTACGTTTTAGAGGCGCTCTGATTTATCCTGGTTGCACACATTGGACCTGGTTGCATTACTCCAAGCCGATTGATTCGGTTTGCCACGCACGCCATTAGTGCACATATGCGGATGTAGCTCGTAAGCCTTGATCTGAATCCTCTGTAACTCAAGAGGTTGAAGCATCCACATATGTGATACTTGTTGGCCCTGATTCCTCCTTCCAGCTGCGTGCTTTTCCTTGGTGTGTGCGCCCCTGCGGGGCTCTGTGCAGAGATGGGTAATGTGCCCCTGCGGGGCTTCCTGCAGAGATGTATCTTCAAATCTTGCTTTTTAGTGAAGCTGCTTCTTTCGTTGTCTTCTTCTTTTCTTCTTTTTACTCGTCTCTCCCTCAACAACAGGCTTCTGCAACAACCATTCCAGCCTCCTTTTTCTTTGCCTCTTTTGCAGCTAGTTTTGGACAGTTCTTTATGATATGATCATTCCCTTTACAGTACTTGCAAAACAATTTCTGCTTTTCTGATTTCTTCTCATCTTTATCCTGGTTCTTCAAATGTGCAGCATTTGTAGATTTCTACTTACTAGTAGAAGAGCTCCATTTTCCTTTGCCCTTCTGACTAGCCAGGAAAGCTTGATCTGCAACACACATAATGGACCTGTTCTGCCTGGACTGATCTTCCTGCAATAGAACAGAGACTAACTCCTCAAATGATAAGGCATTCGGATTGCCTTTCATCATCAACTGAAGAGTAGAAGCAAAACTCTGATATGAATCAGGAAGACCATTCAGAACGGTCTGCACAAGTGAGCTATCTGGTATAACCTCATCAACAGAAATCAACTGTTCCTTCAAATCTTTGATCTTTGTTAAGAAACTGTCCATAGAATCACCTTCATTCATGTGCTCACTCTCCAATTGTTTTTGGAGGTAAGCAACACGAGCCTCATTCCTAGCTTGGTACAATGTGGTAAGTGTATCCCAAGCATCCCTAGCTGTTCTACAAGAGCGAATATGAGGAATAATGGCACGTTTGATAGACAAAGCTATTAATGCATGTGCCTGGCATCTCTGCCATCCCAACGAATTTGCTCTGTAGTAGGTGCAACAGAAACAGCAACACGAACAGGAATTTGCAGAATATCATCTTCGACACCATCTTCATCAGCTCCAGCACCTGTATTTGCAGTACCTGTCGTTACAGGTGTAACAGGACGTCTTTCAACACCCTGCACAATGTTCCAGAATCCTTTTGCAACCAAAACATGTCGCATCATATAAGCCCATAATGGATAGTTGGTACCATCCAACTTATCCTCAACAACCAACATACGGAATACATCACTGCTTTCAGCCATGGCCGGTGACTAAAATACCTTGATGCAGAAAATTGATTGTATCTCAAAAAGTTGAACAGAACTGCCCAGACGAGTTCTGCTAGACCTGTAGCAGACTTCGAGATGCTTAAACTGGCGAACAGAAACTAGTATATACCTTTGGCACAAAAAGACGAAATAGCCTGCATAAGCGCTGCAATAGTGCATTCGGAGGCCGAAACGAGCTCAGATCACGATTTCGGCACCACAGGGAAACATGTTGAGTATGCTCACCAAAATTTGTGCGATTCTGAGACTGCAAACGGAGGAGTGTCGATGGTGCCCTAGATGAAGCGACGACCTGCTCTGATACCAATTGTTGGAGATAGATGTTTGCGGAAGCACGCAAACAGCACAAGGAAGAAGAAGAAGCTTGGAGCACAAACACACAATACTGAATGTATTACCCGAGAATGTACAAAGATAAGTAGCCCATTAGGGCAATAGGCGTATATACAAGCCGGGGAAAAAAAACCTCCTAAAGAGGGAAAAAAGTGCCCCGGTGGTCCTAGTGTGTTCACACACATCACTACCTAAATATATCAACAATGTTCATGCCAAGTTTTGGACATCTACAAGATAAGGCAGCAATAATATCGTCTGATAACGGAGATACACTTCTATCCAAACTAATAAATGCCTAGTAATCAACAGTTCCACCTTTAACTAAGCATGACCCATTCATGTTCCATGACCCGAACCCGGGAACAAGCTCCTTTTTTTTCTTTTTTTTTTAATATTGTCACTAAACAAGAAGAAAGATGTTAGTATCAATAAAATAATTTACATATGTCAAATGTGTCTTATGTGCTTGGGATTCTCAAATGTGTCTATGCAAGGCTGTGTAATGTGGCCCTATATTAATGCATACTTTGGAAATGCATGACTTGAATGGTGCAAAAGACAAGGCTATGCCAAAGGCACATGGTTGTCGCATGTCAAGGTTTCTGATGTTACTTGGGGATGTTGATACAATCTATACTTAGAGGTGTCCATTGGACCTTGAGATGACAACGGATCATTCCTCCTTATAGGGATCCATTTGAGAACCATGTTCGGTTGCGTAGAGATCACCTAGGGCTTCTTCATCTTCAGATGGTTTCTTAAATTCTGTGTCCCGAGTGGTTGGCTCTTTGGTTTTGTAGGGGTCATTGGTGTTGTTGGCTTCCAAACCCATATCTGTGATGATTGTCTTCTTACCATTTCCAAAGAGGTGAATTGATCTTCTTTTGATCTCTGTGCTTGGTGCTAACTGATACTTCTCCTGGGCTTCTTTGTTGAGACTTGTCTTGTTAATGACTGTCTAGGGTTTTGTGCATGTAAGAGTTCCTTGGGTACCCACATGTGTAGTGTCCCTTGTTGAGCTACAACTGATTCCTTAGGCACCCAAATATGTATGTTATGATGATCGGCCTTCATTGACTGCTTTGGTACCCAAATTTGGACTACTCTTTGAGATAGAGATCTTTGTTGTTTTGCTACTTGCTGCCTTGGCTTTCTGTGCTGCTTCTTCGGTAATGAATTTTACTGCACTAGTGTGATTAGTTGCTCTCCCTTTCGTACCCAGATTTGCTTTGTGCTCGGAACTACTTTCTTCTTGAAATCTGTTTGTCTAGTTAATATAGTAGTTATCTTGTATTGTTTCTCTTGCCTTTGTGGTTGAACTGCTACAGATGGCTAACAATTTGTAAAAGAAGGAAGTCTCAATGGGTCTTTGACTCTTTTGTTGGAGGCAGCATCCTTCTGCATCAGAGAGCTTTGGACACATACAACATCTTCTTCTCTAAGATTAGCCTTAGAAGAACTAAAAGAATATGTGACACCTAGATTTGTTATCTTGCAATTCTCTAATTCTATTGTAATGCATTGGTCATGTACCCAAACTTGAAGAAGTTGATTTCTTAGGTTTAAGTTGACTACATGGTCATAGATCCAATCTTGACCCAAGGCAAGTGGTTTTGTAAGATCCTCATCTTGACACGCTAGCATTTTGACTCTCATTGGGACAACTTGAAGATAGATGGGAAGCACCACCTTGCCCAAACAAGGGGTTTTTGCACCTCCCAATCCTATGAGATAGGCTTCTATGGGATTGATGTTCAATTGCAAGTCTTGGCAGTGTGAAAGTCTAACTACACTAGTTGTTGCACCCGAGTCAATCAATGCTCTCATAGTCCTTACATTTTCTCCATGTCCTACCTCTAAGGTCACAAAGGGATGTCGGTCAATTATTCGAGAAGCAATTGCACCTGATGTTTGGCACATGGACATGTGATATTGTGGGCTTTAGGATCGACATCTAGGCCTAGTCACCTTAACTTATTTTTCCTAATGCGCTCTCTGGCCTCTGCCTATGCTTCTTCTCTAACCCTTATCTCTTCTTCTTTTTGCTTCTTAGCACTGTTGAGTCTCCTTAGCATATCCTCTGTAAGAGGTTCTTGATATAGCTTGACTTGACATCCGCTTATATAATTTGGCAAGATGTCACCTTTTAGAGTGGCCAATTGAACCTCACTACTAGTGGATATTCTATTAATGATGATGGGTCCATATCCTTGTTTCTCCAATTTTTGGGCATGCTGCTTTAATGTATACACCAACATTAGGTCTCCCTCTTTCAATCCTTTGGCCTTGATGTGAGAATCAAAGTATGCCTTTTGTCATTTCTTTGCAGCATAGATGCATGCTACTGCTCGTAGTCTCATCTCACCTAAGCATTCGAGATCAAAGATCCTAGAGGATAACTCATGTCCAGTCCACTCGTGCTCTTATGACACTTTTAAAGCTAGGATTAGGAAGTCTAATGGTAGCACAACGTTTGTTGGAAGACCATCTGAAATGGGGTGGCATTGAGTATTGTTTTATAGGCAACTCAATAAGCCCAAACAACATGATGAAGCTTTTTATCCCAATTAGAGCATTTATTATTTGCGAGTTTTTTCAATACATTACATAGGATTTTATTGGTGCTCTCGGCTTGTTCGTTATCTTGTGGATCATAGGGAGCAAACTTCTTATGTATGACCAAGAATTCTTGTAGAAGGTTTTCAATGACTTCGTTCAAGAAGTGTGTATCTCTATCACTTACTAACTCTATTGGTAACTTGTATCTGGTGAACACGTTCTCAAATAAGAACTTAGCCTTCGAAGCATCATTCTTTGTTGTGGCT
This sequence comes from Ceratopteris richardii, assembly GCA_020310875.1. Classification (NCBI taxonomy): domain Eukaryota; kingdom Viridiplantae; phylum Streptophyta; class Polypodiopsida; order Polypodiales; family Pteridaceae; genus Ceratopteris; species Ceratopteris richardii. The sequence goes on from CM035423.1 coordinate 103,881,288, forward strand.
TTGACTTCTACCCACTTTGTAAGATAATATGTGGCTACAATAATGTACTCTACATGGGAGTTTCTAGTTGGGGGGTTGATAGGACCTACAAAGTCTATGCCCCACTTCGAGAATGCACGTCCTCCCATCATTGGTCTCAAAGGCATCTCGTCTCTCCTTATCGAATAGTGTGCACGTTGGCATGTATCACATTTCTTCACATAGGTATGTGCATCCATATGAAGAGTGGGCCACCAAAGTCATGAGAATAGAATGATCTTAATTACTCGATCATGACCGGAGTGTCCACCTGCAATGCCACTATGTTCAGTTTCTAAGACTTTCAAATAGTCTGATTCGTGAACGCACAGTCTTAAGTAACCATCCTTTCCTCTTCGATATAGATTGTCTCCTACTATGTCATAGTCCTAAGACTCTTGCTCCATGCTTCATTTCCTTGCTAGACCAGCCTCGCTAAGAAGTGTTCCTGATCTCATATACCAATGGAGCACTCCATTCTAGAATTAACGACATGTGATAAAGGGTGGCATGCTCCACTGGAGGTTTTTCCTGGCACACTGGACAATTCTTAATCCACTCATGTATTTCTTTATCCATACTATGCCAATACACTCCTAAATGTTTCAAATTTTGCAACGTTCATTGTTTAGAATAGTGATTTCTTAGCAGTCCTTCATGGGCTTGTTGCAACCAACTACTATGTTCATCATCCTCGACACAACAAACTAGTACACCCTCTGTGTCTTGTTTGTACATACTTCCTGCCAATATTTGATAGTTTTGTGCTCTTACAATTTCTTCTTTGTTTGTCTTCACATTCTTATTTGCGGGTCTAAAGGTTAGGACATGTACCAACCTATTTGCCCATTTAGGAACAACTTCTAAATTGAACAAATAAGCATCAGGTAGTTCATCAGGGACTCCTTGTGGTGACTCTCGTGAAGTGATGTGAGAAAGGTGATCTGCCCTGAGGTGGGTTCTACCTTTCCTAACAACAACTTCAAAGTCATATTCTATTAGTAAAAGGAACCATCTTACCAAGCGTCCTGTATTGCAAGGTTTATTGATCAAGTATAATAAAGCTTGATGACTAGTGAAAAACTTAAGCTTGTTGGCCAATAGGTAGTGTCTAAATTTCTTCACAACATATACCATGCCTAAGCCTTCTCGCTCGGTGGTGGTATAGTTTTGTTCAGCTAGGTTCAACTATCTACGAGCATATGCTATAGGCAAATCATGGAATGACACAAACGTCTGTATTGGTATTGGTGTTGTGCACAAACGTCTTTTTAGCTCATTGAAGGATTTTTCACATTCATCGTTTCACTCAAAATTTGTCAACAAGGCATAAAGAGGCTTATCTATGATTGCATACATGAGGATAAACATACAATAATATCCACAATGGCCCATAAAGGCTTGTACCTCTTTAACATTCCTCGGCCTTGGCAACTCATCTATGGCTCTTACTTTGTCCTCATTGGTTGATATTTCGCTCTTATCAACAATATGGACTAAGATTACCTTTTCGTACCACGAACACACACTTTTTTGGGTTCAAACAAACTCGATATTCTCTACACTTGTTGAAGATCTGTTTGAGCTCAGGGATGTGGTATCTTCTTTCTTGGAAATGAACACATAAATCATCCACATATACTTCTAACCTCTTTCACAAGAACTCTTTGAAGACATGGCACATGAGCCTTTCGAATGTTGCAGGTGCATTGGTGAACCCAAATGGCATCACACGAAATGCAAAGATTCCCCACTCTGTGGAAAAGGTTGTTTTATGTTGATCTTTTGGGGCAATGGCTACTTGGTTGTAACGTGAAAATACGTCAAGGAAGCTATTTTGTCTAGAGGTATCTTTGGGACTTTTTGTTTAGAGCTTGCTTTCAACACATTGGAATCGAGTTCAGGAACCTGATTCGCCACATGCTTCCATCGCTCTGGCTTTACTTTGAGCAGCACTTCTACGGTGAGATTACACAAAACCTTAGCGTTCTTCACGATGTCCGTGTTCCTTGGAAACAATGAGTCTTCATGTCTTACCAATATTGTGGGAGCTCTAATATGTAGAGATTCAGATTCCCACGGGCCTGTGAATTGTGGCAACTCTTGTAAAGAATTAGATTCAAAATCTAATATTTCCTCTTCTTGTTGCTCTACTTGCACTCCATAAATAGATGGAATGTCTTGGAGAAATTGGTCGTGAAGATCATCAATCTCAGGAATATGAGGGGGATTACCCTTCTTCTTGGCCCATTTCTCTTGTATTTCCCGCAAGAACTCTTGAGAGTATTGCTGAATTGAAAGAGGTGCTCCAATATCTGTGGAATCAGGAACATAACCTTCCATTGGTGGTGAGTTTGCTGTTTCAACAATTGGTTGAGCATGTGGAGGCAAAGAAACTTGAGGTTTATTTACCAACTGCTCTAATCTTTCTAATAAGCCATGGAAATGCAAACGTGGTTTGATAGCATTTGTTTGATTGAACAATTGATTGGTCTCGAGCATAGCTTGAGCTAGTTCTACCATTTTCATGCACATCTTGGTGCGTTCAATCTCTAAATCTGCTCGAGGGTAGCTTTTGTCTAGGTTTGCAGCCATTGGCCCTTCTTGAAGGCGAGCTTGGTAGGCTTTGAACATCATGTCCAAGCCTTGTGGGATTGAATCTACGAGAACAAACCTTGGTTGTGGTTTATTTACAATGAGTGGTGGGGTAGGATGAGGTGGTGTGGATGGAGCTTCGACATCTGAGGGGTTTTAAGATGCAGTATCTTCTATTTTATTTTTTGTGTTGTTGGGGGATTCTTGTACAAAAAGGGATTTGAGTTTTGTAGGAGAAAAGGGAAAGATAAGAAGAAAGATACACACTGGAAGCCTCTATTGATTGATTATAAAAAGAGAAATACAATGGTGATGCACAATACAATCCAATGCTTTCTGTGCAAAATCCCACAGAGTGCGCAATCACAAAATACAAAATACCCAAGGGTCTTGTTGCTGTCGGCCTTCTTTGCACCAGACCTCCACCTTCTCCAAGCCTGCACTTGTGCACACCTTGCACCAAGCTTCCAATAAGGGGGAGGGATGGACACCTTCTGTCAACATGCACAGAGCTTCAATGGGACCTTGGGATCTTTGATTGTATATGTTGTAGAGCAAAGAGGCACGAGAAAGGAGAGCCCCAAAATTTTCAAATTAATGGGCATATTTTTCTTCTTCAAAGTCTTAGGAAATTCCCTCAAGTCATGTAAATGCACTAGAGGAGTCCTCTAGATGCATAATCCCAATTTACTATAATATATTCCTTGTAAATTAGTAGGAAATTCACTTTTTAGTAATAAAGTGCGGGTCTCTTGTGTGAAAGGAACAAATTTAGGGCACATGTATATAAGTCACTTTGTGACTCTTTGTAGAGACTTTTTGCCATTGTGAAGAAGGAGAGCTCCTGATTTTTGAATTTGCTTCTTTCTTACAGATTTTCATCTTCTCTTTGATCTTCTATGTGTGTGTAATGCTCGGAATTGTGTGTAGGACTGTTGTCTACCCCTCCCCACTGTTTTTGAGCTACTGTAGTGTGTGTGTGAGCTTGTAGGAGTTGTGGAGTGAGTGTGGGTGTTTCCTGCCATTTACTATTTTGGTCCTAACTTGAAGCACGATTGTCAAAATTGAGTGAAACTACCTCTATCTTCGAGAGCTTCGAAAGAAACCCCTATTGGCCATATTCGAAGTTCGGAGCTGAGAGAAATCCTCGATTTAGTGAAAACTGCTGTAAGTGGTATCGTGGCAGACACTTTCAGTATTTCAGTGAGTTAGAGAGGTGGATTAGTCTTTTCTCATGCATATAAGCTAAACCACTTCATTTTCCATCACGTGTGCACATGTCCTCATACACTTGGTCAGGTTGTTTCATCAGATTGACAAATAAGCGTGTGTCAATTCCCCACTATACGCACTTTTGTGGCAAATGAGATTTAGTCTCTTTGGCACAAGTCCTTAAGACTTCTTGACTTAGGTACACACGTTTTTGGCACCGTTGCTGGGGAATACTCAACCAAGGTGCCTTCATGATGGTTATAGCCTAAGTGTGATGAAATCGTACTTGTAGAAGTGAACTCGTTCAGTGGCAAGTAGTCCACCACTTCAACACTTGTTACTTCACATCCCGGAGGTGTGTGTAATGAGTTTTTAGGTTTAGGGTTAGTAGGAAGGGAGAGAAGGAAGAGTTAGGGTTAGGTTAGGAGAAGAGGAGTGGAGTAGGAGTAAGCCAAGACCACCAAGAAAAATCCCAAAAAAATTGCTAAATTAGTGTAGTTCAGTTTCAGTCACCAAAAAGTATAAAAACCAAAAATTTTAGTTCATTTCTCATTTGTTCAGAAAGCAGTATCGTTTGAGCGAAGCAATTGGTATCATGGGTGTGGTATCGTGCTTTCCAGGCTATCAAAGCTAGTTATTGAACTCAAGGTGCAAGCAAGACATCATAGAGGTAAGATTCCATAAGATTTCATTGACAAAAACACTTTAGAAGTGCACAAAAACGTGATCACTTGCGCAACCGGTATCGCGGGGAGGGACAGAGTGTTTTTTGAGCTTCTTGGAGTGAAACAGTAAGCTAGGAGTGAAGAGGGGTGAGAGAAGAGCAAGGGGGAGCAAAAATTTTTGAATTTGGAGATATTTTGGCTTGAGTATCATGATCGATTGAGTTTCTAGTATCGCGATACCAAAAATTCCCTTGTATCGTGATACTCGCCGAAGTATCATATCGTCGGTAACCAGCCTTGGTATCGCGATACCACTTGTGGTATCGTATCGCGGGGTTGGTATCGCAATCACACTTTACCAAAGTGGTATCGTATCGCAGTCCACTTTTGGTATCGTGTCTTGACCCAGTATTGTATCGCGATACCATACTAGTATCGTATTGTGCAAGTCGGTGATATCGTATCGCCACTTGCATTGCTATCGTATCGTGCGGTTATGTGGTATCATATCGCGTAACTGCTAGTATCGTATTGTGCCTTACTCTAGTATCATATCGCCAGAGCATCCAGTATCGTATCACTCAGGTTGGTGGTATCGTATCGCCACCTACAATAGTATCGTATCGTCTCTCATTCCGGTGTCGTATCGCGATACCAGTTTGGTATCGTATCGTCACCTGCTGAGATATCGTATCATGTGAGAAGGTCAGTATCGTATCGTGCAATACTCAGGTATCGTATCGGGCCAAATTCTAGTATCGTATCGTGCCCCTTTTTGGTATCGTATCGTCCAAAACGTGGTATCGTATCATCTGGATTTTCAGTATCGTATTATCCCAGTTTTGGTATCGTATCACGAGAGTTCCTGGTATCATATCGGCCAGTGCATAAGTATCGTATCGTTGGTTTTCTGGTATCGTATCGTGGACTGCTTAGGTATCATATAGTGTTTGAAAGTGGTATCGTATCGTTTCAACGTGAGGTATCGTATCGCCTATTGATCTAAGTATAGTATCGCTTAGGCCTCAGGTATCATATCGTGGACAGTTTGGTATCGCCCAAAGCAGTATCGCCAAAAGTGGTATTGCCTAGAGCATTTGAAGCATTTTGAAGGGCAAACTTGAGGCTTTTTGAGAGCCACTTAGGGAGAGCTTTAGAGATCTAGAGAGCTCCAAGAGGGTGAATGAACTTGAGGTCAGGAAGGGTGCTAAGTAGCCGAAGAAGTGTCATATCTTCTGTTGGAAGTGTCGCTTAGATCAATCACCGCTCTGTCTATTCAGACACCTCTAGTGACTCAGAGGAGGAGATACCCATGGCTTCAGAAGACATGCAGGGTCCCACTCCAAGTAGAAACTTCATGACCACTGTGGAGGGAGAGTACCACACTTCCTTACAGTACGTTTCTACTAATGCCTAGGAGATTCCCATCTACCTAGATGGCTTAAACAGATCTGTGGCTAGGATGGTGACTTCCATGGATGCAACAATTGTGCCTAGACCGGCTGTTAAGTATGAGGGAGGATCTTACATGGACAAGTTGGGTCATATATACATAGTGACAAAATACCATGAATTGATCAATGAGAAGGGAGAGCTAGTGGGACAAGAAAACTCAGGGAGACCAAACCCTGAGGAGTTAGTGAAAACTCCTAGAGGCAAGTCCCAAGTGATGCGAGTCTTGAGAGGAGACTTGATACCTCAAGATGACTACCTATTGGAAGTCTATTTGATCCATGGAATGGACTTATTGCTTCAAACAAACTCACCGGCCCAAGGAAGAGACGAAAGCCCGATGACATTTTATGAGCTAAAGGATACAGAAGACGAGACTAGAATAACATACCTAGATAAGAATCAGAGAAGATATTGGTTGGTAGATGCCATAGACAAGGCTCGACTAAAATACATGGGTTTGCTTGTATTCCCTCAGAGAGAGCAGGCAACCACCTCTCAGAACCCCTTCGGAACCCAACAAGAGGCAGAGCACACCATGTCAGGACAAACTAGCCAACGGAGTGTTCCAAACCGTACTCATGTGCAATTTGCGACTCGAGGAGTGCAAACACACAATCAAAACCACCTTGGAGTAGGTAATCAATACCGACCACCTGTAAGACCACGACCACAGATAGGAGTACAGCCTGGAATACCCCCAGTTAGACCAACAGTTCCTATCTTCCCTGTAATGCCTAGACCACCAAAACCATTGAGAAGATTGAGACCGATTCAGGTGGCCAAATGCATGAGAAATCATTATGACGGATTGGGGGAACCTTATGATCACATTGCTGAATTTAAACAAGTTTTAAGAGCGGAACAAGTAGACGAATTCTTCGTGCAGTATGAGTCCTTCGGACTCAACCTCACAGGAATGGCTCTGACTTGGTTCCAGCCATTAGACCCCAACCAATTTGGAAATATGGAGCAATTTTTCCAAGAATGCATTGGGGAATCCACTAAGAGAGGGATTAGACACAATTCTGCGTCTTTAATCCATAGCTTTAAACAGAACCCTAGTGAAACTGTGAAAACGGCCGCCTGAAGATTCAATCAGTATGTTGATAGATGTCCAGCTGTAGAGAGGCCCACTCAGCAAAAAATGATTTCATTATTTTTGGATGGACTAACGAATGGAACCCTGAGAATGCTAGTTTACGTGAAGAGGTTACAAACCCTAAGTGAGTGTCTTCAAGAGTGCATTGACCTAGAAGACAATCTAGTTGAGGATCTCAAGAGCACGCCCAACCCCACTAAATCAGAAGACTCTCGGAGTACTATTACTTCCAACTCTAGTAATGTGGAGGAATTCGCGGAGCTGGTAGCAAAGAAATTGGGCGTCCAAGGACAGACAAATTACCAACACCCAGCCTTAAGAGTGCCCATGCTAGGAAGATGTAGTCTATGTGGAGGAGATCACCCAACACACATGTGTGTACGAGGAGGAACTGGTATACCTCAGACATATCCTTACAACAAACAGCCCCAACAAGGAACTGCCTTGTATTGCCACATAGAACAAAAATACACCAACCACACCACGGAGAACTGCCCATTCAATAGGTAGGTACGACCCTTCCAACCGCCTCAGTATCGACCATATGGATATCCACCTAGAGAGCCAGGTAGAGATATGCCTAGATACAATTCCTATCCAACACCAGCAGGAGCTCCCATACCATATGAACGAGCACAATTTGGAAACCCTCAACTAGTGTTAGGACCACAACCCCCACATCCTCAACATGTGGTACCTATAAAGTATGCCCAGCCAGAAGAAAATTTGGAAAGAGCCATAGTGCCAGCCTCAACGATGACCAGTGTAGAATAAGCAAACCCTGGATATGAGCTGCCCCCAGGAGATTACTATCCCTATGAAGCCAACATGTTAGAGTACCAACTAGCATATGATTCAACATACTATGGATATGAAAGTTATGATCAGGCTTATGGAACGGAGGTAGCAACTTTAATGTATACTGCACCTAAAGCACGACCACCCGTGAGACCACCCCTTAGACCACCTGTGCCGAGAGGACCTTGTTATAGATGCGGAGGAGACCATTTTATTAGAGAATGTCCTCGACCTTACAACCCACCACCTCCTAGGACTTGGGAAGGATACTGCAATGATTGTGGAAAGGAACATCTTTTCAGAGATTGCCCTAAGAATCCAACCAAAGTCCAAGAGACTACACCTATTGATGTAATTGAAGTGATAGAAGCACCTGGAGGTGATAAGGAATACACCGTGCCTCTAAAGGCCATTACCGGAGCTCAAACAAAAGAACAAAAAGGAAAACAACCAGAACGGGAACAAGAAAGCAATAGAACTGTAAGTCCCAAAATTCAAATAGTAGAAGATTCAGAGGATTCACGTGAGAATGCCTAGAACATAAAAGCACAAAAATGGAAGGAAAGAAGAGAGAAGCTGTTGAAGCTGAAGGTCAAGGACAAAGCATAGGAGCACATCTAAGAGGTGGACACACAAGAAGAAGGAGCAAGTAGGGAGCTCCAAGAAGTACATGTCAACTTTTTAGAAGAATCCCTTACAAAAATAGTGATTTCCATCACTAAAACCCTTGTAAATACCATTTTCTATTTTTGTAGCTCCATTTTGTGCAAGTCAAGGAGTCCTCGAGCTTGAGGAGCATTAGAAGTACCATCGTACCAATTTTCATAATTTTTAGACTTGGTTTGAGCCCTCAAATAAGCCCTGGAACCTAATTTTTAACTAGGCCGGACACTAGGTCTGGACAGGGCCAAAACTAGTCAAAAACCTATAAAAAGAGCTAGAGAGCTCATTTTTGGGGTTAGCTTCTTGTAGATTTCAGTTTTGTAATAGATTTGTTTTGTAATGCCTTTTGAAAAGAACACGATTCTGTGGTCATTCTCAGAATCGCGATTCTGTGGTTGTGCTCAAAATCACGATTCTCTAATTTGGAAACCACGATTCTTTGAGACAAAATCGCGATTCTCTAGAACACGATTCTCTAAGACACGATTCTCTAAAACACGATTTTCAAAAACACGATTCTCTGTTGGCAATCACGATTTTCATGTCAAAAACACGATTCTGTGGTTGTGCTCAAAATCGTGATTCTCTAAATTTTTGGAAACCACGATTCTCTGTTGGCAATCGCGATTTTCATGTCAAAAACACGATTCTGAGAAAACACGATTCTGTGGTTGTGCTCAAAATCGCGATTCTCTAAATTTCTGAGAACCACGATTCTGAGACAAAATCGCGATTTTCAAAACAGGATGCTATGAAAACACGATTCTGTGAAAACATGATTCTATGCTCAAAATCCCGATTCTCAAAAACACGATTCTCTACTCAAAATCGTGATTCTCAACAACACGATTCTCTGCTCAAAATCGCGATTCTCACAAATCACGATTTTTAGCAAAAGCACGATTTTGTGAAAACACGATTCTATGAAAACACGATTCTGTGAAAACACGATTCTCTGCTGGCAATCGCGATTCTCTGATTTCACAACATCGCAATTCTCTTGATTTCATAAAATCGCGATTCTCTGATTTCACAAAATCGCGATTCTCTTGATTTCACAAAATCGCGTTTTTTTCCAAAAGTTCCTATTTGCCTGTTTTGATCCCCAGGAGCTTGATTTGATATAACTTTTTCATCCAAAGTCCATTTTTTGAGCTCTATAGCTCGTTGGAAGCTCGTTTCGAATCCTACATGACCTCAACTATTTTTTATAAGAATAATGCATTAATTTTCAGGTAGGATAATTTGAATTTGACCCTCAAGTGGGACCAAGAAACCAAGGGGGCTCCAAAGGATTTTTTTGCAATACCAAGAGGGAGAAAAATTGCATCATGGGAAAGAAAAAAGCAAAGGAGAGAAGAAAGGGGGCTAAGATGGGAAAAGAGAAGGGAGATGAACATGAAGTGCATGAAATAATCTCACATGAGGATAAAACATCTAGAGAAAAATTGCAAGGAGTCAAGGAAACGGGGGAAATGTCTAAGGGGGTTGGATCCTTATTTGCAACAAGAGAATATGATAATACTTTTGTGGATATCAGAATAGGATACGACCATAGAAGGTTGGGTGTTTATATCAATCCTAATTGTTAGTGGAATTTAATTCATATTGACCTAGTGGTCATTATCTTAGAGAACATTCAACCAACAACTCACTCTTCTATCCTCATGGATGGTGAACATTATGATTGCATGGGTCAAGTTGTGTTACCTGTTATGGTGGATGATATGCAATTTTTGGAAACATTCTTTGTCATGGATTGTATAGATGAAGACTTGATCATTGGCACCCAAAGGTTCATTACACAAAATCATCAAGAATTTGAGGTGTCTTCTCCACCTATTACCCGTGCTTCTACATATATGTCTATGGAAAATCCTAATGACTATCCACCTTATGATAATTGGGGGCAAAATCATCTTTTCAAAGAGTGTGCTTTTCATGAAAAAATTTTTCTTTCTACTCATGTTTTTGAATCTAATCCTTCTTTGAGTAAATCACAGGAAACCTTGGAGAATGGACAAATGGAGGACTCAAAGTGTTTGGGGGATGGGGAAGGACCCTCTCTTCCTGTAAATTTGGATTCTCCTCCTGAAACCATAAGCAGGGATGATCTACACTCATATCATCAAGAAGGAGATGATCAACCAATGCTTTGTATCAGTGATGTGGAACATGATGTCGACTCTAGGGTGAATCATGAAAATCCATCACCCATGTGTACATCTAGAGATTTGATGTGTAATACGGATAAATGTCTCGATGAATCTCTAGATCAATCTCAAACCACACAACCCATTGATCCCTTGCATAAGCCTGATGAATGTATAGAAGACCAACCTTTGTTGCATTCCCCATGTAAAGATGAGTTTTCTCAAAAAACTCACATAGAAGGCCCCAAAGACCCTTACATCAAGAAACAGAAATCACAATTTCTTGGTAATGTCAAGCAAATTTGGGTGGCCAAGAAATTACTTAGAGCCCAACCAAATCGCACTATGATATGGGTACCAAAGAAAGCCCTCGTACAAAATCAGCCCCCTCACACTAGACTTCAAAATCTATGGTCTAGGCCTACCATGACTTATCTTCAAGAAAGACCACTTCCAATCGAAGGACACAAAGCAATCAAGCTGAAACTCAGAAAGAATCCAGGGGGGGACTTCAAGGCAACAACCTGCACAACAAAGACACCAAGGCGAGGTAAGGGACTAAATCAAGCACAGAGCTCCAAAAAAGATCAAAGAACCTCTTCTACAAGGATATGGGTATAGAAACCAAAAGCATCGGTAGGCCCCACAGAACCACAGTGCCAACCACGCAAGATCAAAGCCTCAAGAAAGCATCCAAACATGGAGCCGCCAAAGGAGATCACTAAACAAGCGAAGACCAATCTCAAATGAATCCCTATAAGGAGGAAGTATCAATTGTCATTCGGGGATCCAATGGATACTTCTAACAAAGGCTTCCATAGCATCTGCAAATAACATCGAAAGCCTCGACGAGCGACAACCATGTGCTCCTTGCACAACTCTGTCTTATGCACCATTCAGGTCATGCATTTCCAAAGTATGCATTATTATAGGGCCACATTACATGGTCGTGCATAGACACATTTGAGAGTCCCATGCACAAGAGCACCTTGATATATGTCAACTATGTTTTTTGATACTAACATTTTTCTTCTTGCTTATGACATGGTAGTAAAAAAAAAAAAAAGAGCTTGTTCCTAGGTTTGGTTTATGGAACATGAATAAGTCATGCTTAGTTGAAGGTGGAACCATGGCTTGGATAGAAGTGTGTCTCGGCAAGCAGCTACTATTATTGTTGCCTTATCTGGTAGATGTCAAGCACTTGGCAGGAACATGGCATCCACAACTATTGTTTCCCCTTACCATGGTAGGAGGGAAGAGTTTGAAGGTGAGAAGACTCCTGCTTAGGGTGAGCTAAAGAGAAGGTGTGAAACTAAGCTTGGTGTAGTTACCCAATGATGTTTGCCAAGGAATATAAAGAAATGCAATTCTCAATATTTGGCAAATGTTGCTTTGAAGAAAGGGGATAGGGCGCGACACTCCAAGAGTTTCATCAGTGATCCATCAACATGGACACTCATCGACAATGAAAGACGAGCTGATGGTCCATCACAATGCTGGGTGTACAACATGAAGGGCAGACTATCGATCGACCTTTCATGGTAAGAATCCTCTACTTGGGTATCACGACAACATTGCTAGATTAGAAAACCTCTTCATCAGTATACCCTTGAGCAATCCGCTCAAGACCTACTTTCTTGCACCATGTTTTCTAATGCATTTCCCTAATATGCATGCATAGGGCTACATGACAAGGCCGCGCACAAGGCACATATTTTCTTCAACCCATGCACCAATACATTTACCCATCATTCAATATGGGTTACGAGTACTTGACACGAGTACAATGAACATCACCTTTGGAAGTTCTTTAGGATATCACAGGGGCAACATCAATACCTAGGAAGCAAGTTGAAGCCCGCAGTTGCTCCAACTCAACCTTGACAACCTCTTTTGAGCAATGAGCCGATTTTGGGGAGCTCACATGGACACTTTCTCGCTAGAATCCAAGGAAGCAACACATACCAAAGAACTAAGCCTTACAATAACTCACAATGACAAAGGAAGAATCAGACAACTGAACCTGCTACAATAGATAGATCGAAGTCTTGTTCACATGGGATGGACACTACCTCTCAAAGTGCTACATGGAACAACCACTACCACAAGGGTCTGTCGGGGACGACAGACTCGAGAGGGGGGGGAGGGTTGAAGCTGAAGGTCAAGGACAAAGCATAGGAGCACATCTAAGAGGTGGACACACAAGAAGAAGGAGCAAGTAGGGAGCTCCAAGAAGTACATGTCAACTTTTTAGAAGAATCCCCTACAAAAATAGTGATTTCCATCACTAAAACCCTTTTAAATACCATTTTCTATTTTTGTAGCTCCATTTTGTGCAAGTCAAGGAGTCCTCGAGCTTGAGGAGCATTAGAAGTACCATCGTACCAATTTTCATAATTTTTAGACTTGGTTTGAGCCCTCAAATAAGCCCTGGAACCTAATTTTTAACTAGGCCGGACACTAGGTCTGGACAGGGCCAAAACTAGTCAAAAACCTATAAAAAGAGCTAGAGAGCTCATTTTTGGGGTTAGCTTCTTGTAGATTTCAGTTTTGTAATAGATTTCTTTTGTAATCAAAGTCCTTCCATTGTTCCTCTCTTTGATCTTACCTTGTGCGCGTGTGTGTGTGTGTGTGCATGTTTGTGTGCTTTCACTCACGCACTTGTGCCTTCACTTGCTCGTGTTCTTCATACCGGTCCTCACGTCTCCGCGGATTGACAAGTAAAGGAGGTGGTGCTTACGCTTGAGCTACAGAAGCTCAAAGAGAAATGGATGAAAAACAAGAGTCAAGACAATAAGAAACAAACCAGAAGCAAGAAAGAGCATAAAGAACCAGAGATTCGGGAGGAAGTTCCCATTCCATCGCTTATCCGAGACACAGAGAGACCAGGATCGATTCTAGTTGACCCAAAACCGGACGACTTAGACATGTGGCTGAAAGATTACCAAGCTAGAATTAAGACTGGACCAAATGTGGAACAACATGACAAACTTTATCCACAGGGAGAACGAGAAAAAGAGAGACTTGCGATATGTAGGAAACTTATAGAGGTAGCACAAGCAATCCCAGAAAAGACTATCCTAGCCCTTCCAGAGATGAGGATAGCAGATGATCAATACAAGGAGTGTGTCAAAGCCAAGGATAAAGAACTTAAAGAGAAGGATGACAAGTGTGAGTGAGTGAGAACCTAGGATGAACCTATGTCAACAATACCTGACTTAGAGGCTGATTGGCCAAAGGAATTGTGGAATAGAATCCGAGAAGAATAACGAAAGAAGAATGGAGTAACTAAGCCTCCCTTTGAGGAATTAGATGTAGAAGTTTATCAACCAAACCCCAACATGGAAGAAGTATATGAGGAAGTATCAAGACTAGACCGAAATAGAGAAGAAGCTCAGAGCATTTCAACCTTACCAAATTACATGGGAGAATACGAGTAGGAATCTATGATAATCCGAGCACCCACAATACATGGAAAAGGAAAAGGAAACTTAGAAAAGAATTCACACAATCTAACGGAACTTAAGAAGACAAAAGTATAATGCAAACTGACTGTCCTTGCACTCATAGTAAGAAACTTGTTTAAGAGAGGAAAAGACAACCAATTACGACTATGTGTGCACAAAGGAGAATATTTACCTGTATTAGAGATGGCACACACAGGTGCGGCAGGAGGTCATTTTTCAGCCGCGAGAACCATAAAAATGATCCTCTTCACGGGCTTGTGGTGGCCAACTTTACATATGGATGCTGAGACATATGTACGAAGTTGCGAGACATGCCAAAGGGCTAAATACCCGATTCAGAGAGATGACATGCCATTGAGACCTATGGTTTGTGCCAGAGCATTTTCTAAATGGGGTATTGACTTCATAGGACCCATTAACCCACCGGCCAAAGGGTCACATGCCGAATATATCATAGTAGCCACCGATTACTTGACAAAATGGGTAGAGGCCAAGGCTACTAGAAAAAACGATGCTCAAACCACTGCTACGTTTCTTTTTGAGCATATATTCACGCGTTTTGGATTACCAATTGAGATTGTGAGTGATCGAGGAACACACTTCATTAATGAAGTGATAGAGTCTCTAATGAATGAGTTTTTAGTGATCCATAAAAAATCAGCCCCATACCATCCCCAAGCCAATGGTCAAGTGGAAAGTTCCAATAAGGTATTATGCATGGTATTGACAAAGATTGTCGATAATGGGAGGTCTGACTGGGACAAACAATTGCATCATGCAATTTGGGCCTTCCGAGTAGCGTACAAGACTACCATTGGAAATATCCCATTTAATCTAGTATACGGACAGAACGTAATCCTAGCAATTGATTTTTTGATACCCACTTTGAGAGTAGCATAGCAGCACGAATTGACCGAACATGAATTATCCCAACAACTAGACCAAATTGAGAAGCTGCATGAAACTAGGTTGCAGGCTCTTGCTGGAATATATGCAGCCAAGAGAAGACAAAAGGCATATTATGATGCTCACATAAAAGACAAAGGACTAAAAGAAGGAGACCTAGTCCTGGTCTACACCTTGAAGCAACATGCCCAGAAGTTACAAAAGCGTGGATATGGGCCTCTAATTATTAATAGGATCTCTACTAGTGGAGCAGTTAATCTAGCCACTCTGGATGGAGACATTCTTCCCAACTACATAAGTGGATGTAGAGTGAAACGGTTCATGGAGCTATTGACAGATCACATGCTAGCACGTCTCGTAGGTGCGCAAAATAGGAAGAAAGAGGAAGAACAGATTAGAGAAGAGGCACGGCAAGAAGCCTTGGATCATATTAAGAAACGGAAAGAATGGATTAGGCAAAGAGATGAACGGTATCTCCAAGGAGAAGAGCCTATCCCTATGGCTAATTACCAAGTCCATAAGTCTGACACGACTAATGCCTACATGTCACAGCCCTACCTAAACCTAGGGATTGGCAGGACAAAGTACAAATTGATAGATGCCTTGATAGACTCAGGAGCAGGACTCAATTGCATACGAAATGCTGTCATCCAACGTCTTCAAGCGATTATGACTCCCACGAAAGCTCATATGATAGGTATCGGAGGTCAAATCATAGAATGCATGGGAGAAACTAATGTATCCCTCCACCTAGGAAATTCCTCCATGGAACAACGAGTCTTAGTAGCAAGGATGAAGACTTAATAGAAGACTTGATTCTAGGACAGGATTGGATCATTGACAATGAAGTAAGCATCCACCTGGCGCAAAGCTATATTTCAGCCAAGATAGGACACAAGGAAGTTTTTAGTCTATTAGGGGAGAAGCCCTCACCGAAACTGGAAGCCATTGAAAGTGCGAAAGAACTCCAAGAAGAGCACTTAGAACATGCTTCCAGCCACAATCCCTCAGAAGCAAGTTTGGAAGAAGCGGAAAGTTCAAACCCTAAGATGTCCAAGGAAGAAGTGAATTCACCCTATTCAATTGGTGAACGGCCAGACACTAAGGAAACCAACAATCTGAGAGTTTCTCACGCGACTGAAAGATCACCAATTTTGGAAAAACAAAATCAAATACTCACATCGAGGAAAGGTCAGATTCACATGGGTATGTAAGGATCAAGTGCAGAGATCAGAAACCTCAACACCAACTCATGAGGAGAAAAAGGAGGCCAAGAAGTCAGCTCCACCGAAATCTGAACCAAAAAGACTCTTGCAAGTATGGCTCCCTAAGCCTTTGATTGAAGCTCAGAAGGCACGACAACAGATATGGATTCCCAAGAAGGTTAGACAAGCAGCCAATCAAGAGATAAGCAAATAGGAAGACACATTACATCGAGACATTCGGACAATGAAGCCAAGACAGACTCGTCACAGAAACATGATCACTAGGACATCAGAAGAAACAAAAGCTGTGAGGAATGGACCACCAGAACAACGAAGATTCCAATTGCACTCATGAAGTATCGAATGCACCTAAAGTATGCATAATAGGGCCACATTACGAGGCAAAGCATTCGGCACATGATGTACATAATAAAATTAGTGGTGCACACTCTCCAGTGGGGAATAGGTCATAGCTCCAACTTCCTTAGGAATGGACATACTATATAAATAAATAAATGCTTCGGCTATACTAATCCTTGTTCTCTTTCAGAAAAGAAATAAAAATATGTGGTAAGAGATCTCACCTATACAAGCAAGGGAAATGGAGTGACGAAACGACAACATGTCATAAACAATGCACCGCACAATTGCTATATTTTGTATTGAAGCTAATGCACCTTTCATTACAAGTGCAGATGGCTTTTGAAGATTTTGAAGCAACGATTCAGGAGGAAGTATTGGAATTTCCTCTCCAGAGTGTAACCAAAGCAAAGGGACATTGGTTTAGAGAAGATGAACCGGCCGGGGAGTATCTCATCAGTTCCCTATAATGTCCCAAGATTTTTAAGTGGTGCATAAGCTTCCGTCTATGATTGACATCATGAAGAAAGCGGGTATCCACAAATACTTTGAACTGCCGATTTACAAGCCCGACTTTCATAGGTGCACACAAGTCATGAATACATTACAGCCAGCACTACATGACCCATTGGTGCCAGAGGCTAGAGTTATGGATGGAGTAGGTGAATGGGTAGTCAGCCAATTTACACATGACTTGATTAAGGAAGCTTTTGGATGGGAAAAAGATGGCAACACGGTATTGAAAGAGGAAAGCCGCGGAGCAAAGACAAGGACCTTCACTAACATCAATCGAGTGGATATTGAAGAAGAAGTACGACTAATCCATCAGCACTTCTGCTTCCCAAACATGCATCGATACACAGCCCCTCAGAAGATAATTGTTCAACTACTCTCAAATGCTATCAAACAGATTGGCAATCAAATTAATCTGACTCCATACATACAGGAACGGCTATTTGAGGCGAAGATGCAATGGAATAACAAGAAGTTCCTGAACGGCAGTGTAGCTCTGACCATTTTGATTTATCATGGTTTAGGCATTAGAGAGCACCTTCAGGAAATGCCGTCATCAACAATCATGGCTAAGTATGTCAAAGTCGCAACAGTACCAAGAAAGAAAAAGGGAGTCAAAATTGTTGACGAAGCAGAAACCAGCTCTCAACCCAAAATGAGAGGAACAAAGAAGTTATGGGAAGTAAAGCAAGTAGAAGAAGAGGTTCCAACCATGAAAAGGGCACACGTACTTCCAAAGACCAGGATTGAAGAGCAAAGACCTATTATAGAAAAAGACTTAACTAAAGCCCTGGAAGATACACACCAATATACAGAAGGGCAAGTTAATCTACCAGTGCAAGGGCACCATTAATAGCAGGCCCACCAAGATATGGATGCAAAAAAGAAGCTCACCAAAGTACATCGATACAGAGAATTAGGGTTGGATAATTCAAGCTCATCTTCGGATGCACAAGAAGAACTAGACACATCCTTATTAAATGTGGATATTCAAAGTGAATCAAAGGATGATGGACAATGGGAGGAACTTAATGCAATCAACTACCATGAAGTAGAAGGGGACATGAAGGTGAATGACAACACCGTCCACCTCAATCAAGACAACGCAATCAAGGAGACAATGCTTACAAGAGAGGTGTCAATCAAGAATCCAAAGGAAGAACCTAAAGAAGCTACAGTCAAAGACTCAGAACCCATCACTCCGATAAGGGTTGTGGCCGAACCCTCCCCCATGGACGTTACATTTCAAGGGAGTGCCACGAAAACTATTGACCTAGAAGAAGAACAAAAGGAACCGCAATTCAACTACAAATCAGATAACCACACAACGAGACTATCCATGTAGAGCAAGGAAAAGATGTACTAACCGGAGAATCTCCAAGCATACCAAGAACATGGTTGAATGTCGATATCGCTCACCTCAAGCCAGTAGTGCAAGATATGATAAGAACCGCAATGGATACGCAACAGTTAATGCTTGAGGCTGATGAAGACTATGACAAAGCGATGCAGGAAAAGCATGAACTACATGAAACGGGTAAGCACCTTTCAGCAGATTTAAAGCTAGCAAGAGAGGAAATAATACATAAAGAAAATGAAGTTCAAGAGGTCAAAAAGAAGTGCAAAACTTTAGAGACGGAAAATGCTATATTAAAAGAACAACTATAGGAATTACAGAAGAAATATGAGGCTATCGAAGCCGAGAAGACGCGGATGAACGCAAGAAGTAAAATACTTGAATCACAAATAAAGCTATATATGGAGGAAGCAGAAAACCTAAGGAACCGAAAAAGGAGCTAATGACAGTTCTTTTGAGTGATCAGCCTATAGAAGTTCAGGGAAGACCAGAAAAAGACATCAAGGAAATGGAGGAAAAGATGGCTAGGTATGAAGATCAGCTCAAGCAGGAGCAGGCAGTCATTGCTGAATAAGAAAAGAGGTATATGGAGGACACCGCAGCTCTAAGGACAAAGTGGAAAAAAGCAGAGAATCGATATTTAATGCAATGTAAAGAAGACACTAATCACCTTGATGTTGTAGCTAAAGAAATTCTCAAAAACAAGGAAACTATTGCTAAAGCCGATGAAGAAATCAAGCAAAAAGATGAGATTATCAAGCAGCTACAAGAGCGGCTAGAGCAGAAGGCAACTGAGGGGACACTAGTAGTACCAAAATCCACAGCGGCTACTGAGGAGACTGAGGTACGTCCTCTCTCTCCCCCCTTACATCATTCGCCGATAAGGGAGGAAACGGAGATCCAAATTGAACGTAATCATCGGGATATTGCAGAACTGAGCCGAAACGAGAGGGCACTACTGGTGTCCCAGCTTACTACTAAATTTGAAGATCAAATAATCCAGGTCATGAAGGAAGCTAAAATTGAGAGCAAAAATTTGGAACAATTATTAAAGCCTTTTAATGTACCATATGGCCTCCTGAAAGAGCAAACGCGACAATATATAAAGACAACGACAAATAAGGATCCTGACACCAACCTCTAATTCAGCAAAGATACATTCAGTTATACTCAAGAAGAATTCAAAAAGATTGATCCTATATGGAGGCGTATAGTTTTGGAAAAGAATCCTACATTGCGGGTACAATGGGAAGCATCACCATATGCGCTTCAAGTAAACCCATCTTTTTGTCCAGTACCCCGCAGATGCTCCTGGTCGCAATTTTGGGAAGGACAATGCTAGGGTATCATTAATAATCAATGGCTCAATTATCCACTACTACCAAGTCCACGGCATAATTACCTCCCAACAGAAGAGTATGTGGTGAAAACCATGGAATTTTGGATTGCAAGATTTGCAACGGTTCCGGATTTGGTTGTCAAAATGACGAATAAGATTTTCAGCATGCTCCTAATAGTAATTAAAGTATTCCAACATGCCAAATATACATTTTTGAACTTCATCAGAATTACACAAGGATCCGAAGCGCTCGGTTTTTATCTTTCCACCATTCCAAGACGCTTAACACTCATGGCCTACTATTCACGACTTATGTTCTTGCCGAGCACATACATGCAGACTTTTGAAGAAGCATTTTTCACTGGCTTCTTCGAAATTGATTCAAAAATTTTTGTAAAGATGACTTCCAATCTTAATGCAAGACTGGTGGCTTATGAAACAAGCTTTTTTGCTGATCACCGACAAGCACCAGAGGATGGAGTGAAGTCAACACAGTGGAAAGAGTTTATGATATGTCACGGCAACCTGCTTAATCAAAGAGAGCAAACCGCCATTCAAACGTACTCACATCGCCACAAAAAGCCTATCGGGGACGACAGAGTTTAGGAGGAGGGACGTGTGGAAGGGGAATCGAGCAAGAAGAGAAGAAGAAGAAAATCAAAGACCAAAACTGTTCAATAAAGAATGAAGATAATAAAGCAAAAGAACCACCCTCTGCCCAAAGCCCCGTAGGGGCACACATCAGGCAACAATGCCAAACACCCAGGTCCTGAGGAATGGAATTAAAGAACAATCAGAACCAAGACATTTCATGGGAAAGACGGACCAGGGCCAGGAAGTATCCATGAAGAAGTGCAAGATAATACTTGGTAGGTAATAATCCTCCCGCTGATAGCGTGCGTTGGCAGAAAATAAACAGGCTTAAATCAATGCAACAGGGTCAGATGTGTGAAGACAAAGACAAATCAGAAGACCAAAAGTTAGAAAGAGGTAGAGGCTAAAAAGTTGAAGAGAGTGACTAAGAACAGCACATTCTTAGTCACTGGTGGCGTACGTGGTAGCCCGACTGAATACAGCAACCCAGATTTGTGATATAAGGAATACCAAGGGGCAAATAGAAGCAAAGGACATACATCGGATGAAATAACAAATTCTTTGACAGTCCTTGTTGCTGCTTCGACCACTGGGTGCGTGTATTCAGAACTCTTAGATGAGCTACAAATGAGAAAGCAAAAGCCTGTCAAGGGACGACAGAGACAAAGAGGGGGAGAGTGTTGCAGAGCAAAGAGGCACGAGAAAGGAGGGCCCCAAAATTTTCAAATTAATGGGCATATTTTTCTTCTTCAAAGTCTTAGGAAATTCCCTCAAGCCATATAAATGCACTAGAGGAGTCCTCTAAATGCATAATCCCAATTTACTGTAATATATTCCTTGTAAATCCATAGGAAATTCACTTTCTAGTAATAAAGTGCCGGTCTCTTGTGTGAAAGGACCAATTTTAAGGCACATGTATATAAGTCACTTTGTGACTCTTTGTAGAGACTTTTTGCCATTGTGAAGAAGGAGAGCTCTTGATTTTCGAATTTGCTTCTTTCTTGCAGATTTTCATCTTCTCTTTGATCTTCTATGTGTGTCTAATGCTTGGAATGTGTGTGTAAGACTGTTGTCTACCCCTCCCCACTGTTTTTTAGCTACTGTAGTGTGTGTGTGAGCTTGTAGGAGTTGTGGAGTGGTATGGGTGTTTCCCACCATTCACTATTTTGGCCATAACTTGAAGCACTGTTGTCAGAATCAAGTCAAACCACCTCCAATAGAAGCTTCTAGTCGAGAGCTTCGGAACAACCCGCTACTGGCCATATTTGGAGTTTGGAGCTGAGAGAAATCCTCGATTTAAAGAAAACTGTTGTAAGTGGTATCGCGATAGACACTTTGAGTATTTCAGTGAGTTAGAGAGGTGGATTAGTCTTTTCTCATGCATATAAGTTGAATCACTTCATTTTCCATCACGTGTGCACATGTCCTCATACACTTGGTTAGGTCGTTTCATCAGATTGACAAATAAGCGTGTGTCAATTCCCCACTATACGCACTTGTGTGGCAAATGAGATTTATTCTCTTTGGCACAAGTCCTTATGTCTTCTTGACTTAGGTACATAGTATAGCTTAGTTGTTCTTTGGACACTTCTTAGTCACTCTTCATGCACACCTTGCACTTCACTTCTCTGCGTCGCACACTGTGTGTCTCTTGCACTTCTCTCTCTTTCTAGTCTAGACTATGCTCACCTTGCTTAGTCTTCAAGAATAGTCCCTGACTTTATTTTGAGTGTCGGTTCACGTACGCTCCTAACTGCTAGAGTATCTTGGTGCTCACTTTGATGTCCCAAGATTGTCTCCAAAAGTGGGCAGCCAACGAATACCTGTTTTGTCCTGTAGTGACTTTAGACTAAAACAAAATTTTAAATTGGGAGGCCATACTTTCACTTCTGCATACGCTGCCGCTTCACATACCTTCACATTTTGCCTTTTAATTTCTCAAATGTGCACCTAAGAGAGGGTTCACTTGAACCTTCCAAAACACTTTAAAAACACTTTTGAACCTTACGGAATTACAAAAATACCTCTGCAACCTGCAACCAACTTTCTGCAATTATACCCTTTATGAACAATATATTGTGCACTACCTGTGCACCTTGACACTCGAACTTTGAACACTTTGACTTCACCCATATTGACTTTGACCTAGAACATGTTGACTCTGATTGCTTTGACTTTGACTATGATTTAGTTTGAATGTGGTTGACTTTGACCAATATGACTTTGATGGGCTCAACATGTGTCTTTCAGGCTTTCTTCTAGTTCAAATAACTTTCTGTTCCAAGTATGATTGGTTCTCTCCCTGGTATCCTTCCATGATCTCCTTTTCCTCTTACTAGGCTCTCCTGATTCACTTGGCTCTGATTGTTCCGCTGATTTTGCTTGTTGTATGGATTGTGCTCTAGTGACTGCTTATATAGGAGCCATGTTTACACTACTTGAAATTGAATCCACCATTAAGCCTACCACATTGATAGGTGTAACTTTGGGTGTACTAGAGGGGTTTCTAGGACAATCTCTTGGAAGATGTTCTTTGATGCACTCAGGACAAAAACCTTGTATTGTGATGTTTTGTCCTTGTCCCAGAGTTGGAGTGGGCACATTCACAAATGAAATGGTTGCCTTGACATCTAAAACATGTCCTCTAGGGGCTTGTGGTCTTACTTGTCTCAATTGGGGTCTGGGGTTTGGATTTGTATACATAACATTGGAGTATTATGGCTCCCAATTTTGTTCCATAGGTGGTGCCTCATATTGATACGAGTAAATCTCACTATTCTCCAGTGACTCTATGTA
The DNA here is from genome assembly GCA_020310875.1 of Ceratopteris richardii. Classification (NCBI taxonomy): domain Eukaryota; kingdom Viridiplantae; phylum Streptophyta; class Polypodiopsida; order Polypodiales; family Pteridaceae; genus Ceratopteris; species Ceratopteris richardii. The sequence goes on from CM035423.1 coordinate 103,904,483, forward strand.
ATAAGCTCATGGACTATCTTCACGGGTGTAGTCAGAACTCTGCGCATGAGGATCATTTTCTAAGACTAATGGGGTCATTGGTACCAATGCTCTATTCAGGTTCTCCTCTGCCACTGCATACTTAACTAGAATCACGTTGGCATGAGTTGGTGGTTGGTGTCCTAGGACTCGTTGTGGCCTATGTGGTACCTGCTATTGCTATTGGTATTGTTGTTGAGGCCTATAATATAGTTGTTGGTATTGGTTCTGATACCTACCTTGTTGGTAAAGTTGTTGGTCATTTTGTCTAACAACCTACCTATTGTAGGGACAATCTTGAGCCATGTGGTTTGTGTATTTTCTCTCAATAGTGCAATATAGAGCATTCATTTCTCTCATGTTCGGGTTTTGCATTGGGCATACATAAGCCATGTGGTCACCTCCGCAAGTATAACATCTCTTCAATGAGGTGACTCTTGGTGTTTGTCTATTTTGAACTCCTAGCTTCTTGGCAACCTGCTCAGCAATCTCATCTATCTCAATGCAGGTTCTGGAAGTATGACTAGTAGAACTATCTGAATCTTTATAGAGTTTGGACAATTCTAATTCCTCACACAAGTTGTCTTCTATGTCTATGCACATTCGCACGCACTCTTCTATCGATCTAGGCTCTTTCAAGTACACATATGATCTCAACTTTGTGCATAGTAATCTGTCTAAAAACAAAGCCACTTGTTTGGCTGGTGTGGGTAACTCTAGAACATGGCATCTTTCTAAGTACTATCTAAACCTTCTTCCTACAATTCCCACCATTTCCTAGGGTTTCTACTTGAAGCTATGGATCAAGTATGATGTGTTGTGCCTGATGCCACTCTTCAAAAATTCTACAATGAATGCTTCTAGCAGTTGACCGATATTTTGATAATTGCAACTATTCAAGGGCTAAAAAAAGCTAAAACAATACCCTTGAGGGTCAAACCAAATGCTTCAAACTGGGGAACAAATCCTCAACTTGTTTAGCCGTTAACACTTGTTTGAACTCAGCCTCATGATCATAAGGATCTCTTGTTCCGTCAAAGTAGTTTTTCATTGCCTTGACCACTTGGGAGGGTCTAAGGGTTCTTGGGTACTCTCGTGGTCTATGCAATGGAAAATCATGTTCATCTCTTTGATGCCTATGTGCTTAATGTCTTTCTCTTTCATGTCTTTCACCTTTAAATCTTGATCTATCTCCACCCACATTGTGTGCAAACCTTACCTTAGGTCTCTCTCTAGCTCTTTCCCTCTGGTTTTCATGAGCCTGGGATGATCCTATTCCTTGGAGGCCATGGGAAATACTAGATCTTGGTGGAGGAAAAACCACTTCACCTTGCCAAGTGTATGCATGCTTTCCATGCTCTAATACCAAGAACATTTTCTCCGATGTGTTATCCAACTATACAACTTTGCTTGGTATCTCCGGATCCTTGAACTTGTAGTTGGTGACTATTGGGTTAGGCTGATCTGGCTTGAATCTCCAAAAGGCTTCCTCCATTTCTCTATTCAAGAATAGTTGTATGCTTTTGTTGTCTTGAGGGATCCAATCTGGAGTGATCACTCAAGTCAAAACTGACTTAACTCTAGGATTCTTGGGTTCTTTTCCTACATCTCCTTCCTCTAGGTCTCCTATCTCGTTCTCTGAAATGATGTTTCCGAACTCATTAGTCCTGTCTGGGAAGTTGGTGACCACATTCATGGTTCCTTCCTTATCAATGTATGAAGCCTCTTCAAACTTGACCATTTGGTGTTCAAGTCCTAAGGGTTGATCAGGAGTTTTGAGTTGGACCATTGATCGCCTCAGGCCATCCTCATAGATGCGAGCACCTAATCGGTTGGTCCTGATATGTTCCAATTGTGTCTTATAGGGATCTTTTGGTGTCTGTAAATAGGCAGTGCCTAAGCCACCTGCAGGTTTCCCCATGCTAAAAGACATTTCTGAATCACTTGTGTATGAACTTAGTACGTAAGGATAACCACTTAGTTGTTGTGCCCAAGACTTAGATGTATGGTTGACACTTACCTCAGAAGATCTATCCTTGCCTAGGTGTCTACCAGATCTCAGGTTCATAAGCTTTGTCCTCTGGTCCCAAAATTCCCCTTTGTATTGCTCAAAATCCTTTGGAGTTCCTTTGGTTTCCTAGTCCCACCTGAGGGTCAACTTCAAAATACTATATCTATAACTCCACGAGCTCAAATTCACTCCAAACAGAGTTTGTATAAGAAAGTTATGTCCAATCAAACTTTTGGGGGTATAAACAGGAAAACAAGAAGTTATGAGAAAATCACGATTTTGATTGAAAATCACGATCCTGAGACAACTTGGAAATCACGATTTCACTGAGAATCATGATCTTGAACAATTCCAAAAAATGTGATCTTGATAGAGAATCGTGAAAGGCACGATCCAATCGTGAAAAATGCAATCTTGACAGCGAATCGTGAAAAACACGATCCTGACATAGAATCCTGAAAAATGCGATCTTGATAGAGAATCGTGAAAAACGTGATCCTGATAGAGAATCATGAAAAATGTGATCCTGACAGAGAATCATGAAAAATGTGATCCTCACAGAGAATCGTGAAAAATGTGATCTTGACAAAGAATCATGAAAAACACGATCCTGACAAAGAATCGTGAAAAACACGATCCTAACAGAGAATCATGAAAAATGTGATCCTAACAGAGAATCGTAAAAAATGCGATCTTGACAGAGAATCGTGAAAAATGCGATTCTGACAGGGAATCATGAAAATTGTGATCCTGATAGAGAATCATGTTTTTGAGACACCCTGAAAAATCGCGATTTTGAGAATGACCTCAAGATCATGTTTTTCCTAAGAATCGTGTTTTGTGAAAATCGTGATTTTGAGAATGACCTGAAAATCGCAATTTTGACTAAAAATTGTGCTTTTGTCGAAAATTGCAATTTTATTAAAAATCGTTATCAAAATCGTGTTTTGTCAAAATCTTGTTTTTGTCTGAAAATCACGATTTTGATTGAAAATCGTGTTTTGTGGAAATCGTGTTTTTGACTTGAAAATCGCGATTTTGACTAAAAATCGTGTTTTTTAAAATTGCGTAAAGATCACGATCCTGAGAATGACCAGAGAATCATGTTTTTTTAGAAGCTTAGAGAATCGTAATTTTGAGCACAACTAGAGAATCGGGATTCTGAGAATGACCTCAGAATCATGTTCTTTTTTAGAATGCTTTTAGGCAGGAAATTCCAAAACTAAGAGAATCATGATTTTCAAAAAATTTGAATTTTTC
>CM035423.1:103912771-104040271 GCA_020310875.1 Ceratopteris richardii
TGCCTTTATCAGAAGAACTACATTAAGTGACAGTACACAAATCATAAAAACAAAAGTTCCATGGAGTTTTCAAGATTTAGCTTTGTTGATTGTATAGTATCAAGACATTCGAAATTTGTCAGTCCCCAATCCTTTTCTAAAATCTGTAATTTTCCATTCTCAAAAAGTCTAACTATAGATGTTGAGAAGCGTTTGCTAGGCTTTCATTATAAATTGTTTAAAATCTACTCTGCCCTCTGGAAGTAAACAACCACGTCAAATTTCTATAAACTTATGCATGTATAACTCCTTTGATGAAGATCAAAGGTTGCACTGTTGTCACCAAACACCAATATTTAGACTTTGTTCTTTAACTTTCAGTATGCTCTGCACATTCAACATACCATTTAAAGATAAGTTCCCATAAAATACTCTTACATTATTTGTGCAGAGACTAATTGTCATGTCCTTTGATGTCTGTCCACACCATTTGTCAAGGATCAGCATGGCACATCATCAACTGAAGAAGAATCAGTTGCACACCCACTTGCAGCACCAGGTGAAACTAAAAATGGTAGTGGAGCCTAATTTCCATGAGAAGGAACTGAGAAAGGGAGCATTATCAGAACTTACTTCAATACTGATGCTAAATGCCTCCCTCTTACACATTGGACAGAAGGGCCTACAATTCAGCCAATTGTCAATACATGGCACATGAAATCGATGTTTACATTGAAGAATCTGAAGCTTTTCACCAAAGGTATACTCCTCAAGATAAATACCATAGGACTCTGGGCTTGCAACATCCTTTTTATTGAATGCTACAATAGGAAGAGCTTTAATCTCATCATTACTGAGCCTTGTAGGCTCTTGCAAAGACAAAGATTGGCATGCCTTAGATGTTGTCTTCACACAAACAAGGTAGATAAAATGGCAGATAGTGTCAAGAGAGAGATTGATGATATTGCTAAGACTCACTGAGCACGTGTTTCAAGAGCAAGAAGCATATGCAATCTAGCACCTTTTTGTAATACTTCTCTTCTCATGGAAAAGTTGCAACCCCTAATCCTCTGCCCTCTTTTTTAAAGAACAGTTCCTTATGTTGTTTCACAACTGAATTCTCTTTAGCAAATCTTGTTCTCTCGTTAAGCATTCGACACTTCCCAGTCTTCCTCAGGTCATCCCATCATACAATTCTGAAGCAATTTCTAAACTTCTGCCTATATTCCTCACAGCTACTTCAAGTTTAGGTCCCGTGATTTCTCAGAGTACGAGCTCCAACAGCGACAGTCGACCTCTATGTCCTGAAGCCCATAAGTCCAGAAGCACTAAAATTTGTAGGTCTTAGATCGTCCTATTCATGGATGAGAAGAACGGTTCTGGATTAAAGAGAATAAAGTTTCTTTTCTTATATCCCCTTCAAATCATACACATTGAGGTCTTCCTTCTCACCACAAGCATTGAGGTCTCGCTTCCGACCCCATTGTCCTCAACAAGATGCTCTGATATATAGCTTGTTTAACCTTCATACCTAAGCACTATGCTTACACCAGCTGCAGCAACTACTTCAGAAGGGTCAATTCCCTCAATGGCTATTGCCTCCAAAGTACCATAGCTAGGTTATTGCTTTCTGAGAGAGATCAATCTCAGAGAACTAAAACCTTTTTGATCCTATGTTGTTGAGCAAGTGAGATGAGTGTCTCAACACCAGCAGCAGCTAGTATTCCCTCCCTATTTCAGTCTTTTTTAGTAGATTCCACAAAGCTCTAGCAACATATTGCTTGACACCATTGTTGTCACCACGAGCTGCTAGACTGGGAAGGCTCTTGCTGGCTTTTCTTGTACTGCTTCATGAGGATAAAACCAATCAACTATTACCGAAGCCTTTACACCACATTTCAAAGCCACCTTCATATTTTCATCTGCAACCAAATTTGTAAGTGCACTAGTGTCTTTCTTCAGGGCACCATCACCACCATGAGGTCTCTTGAAAACCAAGACGACAAGTGCTTTTATACTGTCTGACCTCAGTTATGGCACTCGTGTGCTTCTTGCAATGGATAAATTCCATAAGCTCCCAGCAGCTTACTCAGCCACCCATCGGTTGGGAGATCGTGAAAGAATTGTCAATATAATAATTCGTACGTCCATGGACAGAGCTTTGGCAACCTCGACATTTGCTAAAAGGTTTTTGCTTCGATAGGACTCCTTTCTATGCGCTTGGCCAAGTCCAAACTCTAATCGTCTTGGTTGAGGATGACCCTCCTATTAACTTCTGCGCCTAGCTTTCTTGCCCACCTGCCTGCATCTTCCTCATGCTTCCAGTGTACTTGTGTGATTGGGAGTGTTCTACAGGTCTATTTGGATGTCTAAGACAGTTTGAGGACCTTCCACCACAATGCTCATGGCTCAACGTAGCATCTTCCCCGAAATTTCCATCGGCTAGGAGGCATGACCATATCCTCCAATGTTGGACTAAAGCCCATCGAGAATGGGGCCCAAAAACTTCGTGAATCCTCCTGATCTGCTTGCTCTTTCCTAACGAGCGTTCTCTACCCCATCACATATTTCATGCACAATCACATACAAATCATCATGTACGTGCACATTTAGATTCATGACTGAGACACTGTCAAATCACAAATCCTCACATAATCCCATTCATGTGCTCTAATATGTCCTTGAATGGGTACTACACATACATTCAATCAATCAAATATCCTCAAGGAGTACACATCAAAATCCATCACACATGTATGCACATGGTTCATTATACACTTATGGATATAGCACATGCACAAGTATGCATGCATACTCATATTATCTCTCATGCAGAAATATGTGATTATAAAACAAGCAAGTTCATGAACAAATCATACATATAGAAGCCAATTATATCAGCCGATAACATGAAAGAGAAATAGATTTCATGATAGAAATCACCGATGGACATTTATATTGGTGATTCTTATATGAATGGACATTCATGTGATAATCATATGGACCCCTTTTTCCTAGTCTCATGTCCATTTGCATGATTGACCTGCAAAGTTGACACATTCACTCATTTCAATTGAATCATACTTTAACTTGAACACGGACCTCGAGATTGAGTGTTGATTCTCGACCACATCCACCCCCTCTCGACCTGTACATCCTCCGAATGTGCCAAGCTGCATTCATATCAATAAACACAAGCGAGCATCAAGTAGTCATGGTAGATAGACACAACTTAAAGAAAATTCAACTAGATGCATGAAAACTGAAAGTGCATTAAATTTGGCATAAATTAAAAGAAGAACGTAGACACAAGCATCAAATACAATTCCAACTCCTCACCCAAGTTGTCTTCTATGTCTATGCACATTCGCATACACTCTTATATGGATCTAGGCTCTTTCAAGTACACATATGATATCAACTTTGTGCTTATTAAGCCATCTAAAAACGAAGCCACTTGTTTGGCTGGTGTGGGTAACTCTGGAACATGGCATCTTTCTAAGTACTATCCAAACCTTCTTCCTACAAGTCTCACTATTTCCTGGGGTGTCCGCTTGAAGCTATGGATTAAGTATGATGTGTTGTGCCTAATGCCACTCTTGGAAAATTCTACGATCAATGCTTCTAGCAGTTGACCAATATTTTGATAATTGCAACTATTCAAGGGCTAAAACAAGTTAAAATAGTACCCTTGAGGGTCAAACCAAATGCCTCCAACTGGATAAACAAATCCTCAACTTGTTCAGCCCTTAACACTTGTTTGAACTCGGCCTCATGATCATAAGGATCTCCTATTCCGTCAAAGTAGTTTTTCATTGCCTTGACCACTTGGGAGGGTCTAAGGGTTCTTGGGTACTGTTGCAGAGAAAAGAGGCACAAAGGAGGAGCCCCAAAAATTTTCAAATTCATGGGCAGAAATTTCTTCTTCAAAATCCTAGAAAATTCCCTCGAAGCTATGTAATTGCACTAGAGGAGTCCTCTAGATGCATAAGCCCCAAATTATTGTAATATACTTCTTGTAAAATAGTAGGAAGTTAGAGATTAGTCAATAAAGTGCCGGTCTCATGTGTGAAAGGACCATTTTTAGGGCACATGTATATAAGTCACTTTGTGACTCTTTGTAAAGACTTTTTGCCATTGTGAAGAAAGAGAACTGAAATTTCGAATTCGCTTCTTCCCTGCTGATTTTCATCTTCTCTGTGATCTTTTGTGTGTGTGTAAAGCTTGGAAGGTGTGTGTAGGACTATTTTCTATCCTTCCCCATCACTTTTGAACTACTGTAGTGTGTGTGTGAACCAATATGAGTTGTGGAGTGAGCATAGGTGTTTCCCGCCATTCACTGTTTTGGCCATAACTAGAAGAGCGTTTGTTAGATTCAAGTGAAAATATGACTAATAGATGCGTTTCATTGAGAGCTTTAAAATGAATCTACTATTGGTCGTATTCGAAGTTCGGAGCTGGGAGCTGGGAGAAACATTCAAATTTGTGCTTACTGTTGTAAGTGGTATCGTGGCAGACATTTCCAGAGATTTCATGAGTTGGAGAGGTAGTTTAGTCTTTTCACATGCATTATAGCTGAGCCACTTCACTTTCCATCTCGTGCACACACGTCCTCATACACTTGGCTCGTGTGATTCTTCAAATTGACAATTAAACGTGTGTCAATCCACCACTATATGCACTTGTGGGGCAAATGAGATTTAGTCTCTTTGACACAAGTCCCTAAGACCTCTAACTTAGGTACACACGTTTTTGGCACCGTTGCCGAGGAACAAACTCAACCAAGTGCCTTCATGATGGTTATAGATCTGGAGTGAAGGAATCGTACTTGTAGAAGTGAATTCATTCAGTGGCAAGTAGTCAGACACTTCAGCACTTGTTACTTCACATCCTTGAGGTGTGTGTAATGAGTTTTTAGGTTTAGGGTTAGGAGTGAGGGAGATAAGGAAGATTTAGGGTTAGGTTAAGGAGAGAAGTGGAGTAGAAGGAAGTTGGAATCACCAAGAAAAATCTCAAAAAAAATTGCCAAAATTAGTGTAGAGTAGGCCTCAGGCATCACAAACTATAAAAACCAAAAAAATTAGTTCATTTGACACTAGTACTGGAGCTCGTATCATGTGCAGACAGTGACCAGTATTGCCTGAGTAGTATCACGCCCTACAAGCCAAAAAGCTACCTTGTGAGCTCAAATCTTAAGCAAGACATCCCTGAAGGTAAGCTACAACAAGATTTCAATATCAAAACCAATTTAGAAACACATTTGCACATGATTAGAGATGCTTCTGATATCGTGGGGCACAATAGAGAGTTGTTGGAGGGTCTTTGAGTGAGACATAGGATCAAGAGTGAGGAGAGGTGAGAATTAAACATACTTGTGCAAAAAATTTTGTGATTTGAGCGATTTTGGTTGAAGTATCACGGTCGGTCGAGTTTCGGTATGACGATACCAAAGTTCCCTAGTATCGTGATACTCGCCTAGTATCGCATCGTTGCATACCACTTGAGGTATTGCAATACCATTTTTTGGTACCGTATCGTCAAGTTGGTATCGCGATCGCAGTCAGCTAGTGGTATCGTATCGCGGTCCACTTGGTATCATATCGTCCCGATCACGGTATCGTATCGTTGACCGAGCGGTATCGTATGGTGCACATTACTGGTATCATATCATAAATCAGGTATTGTATCATCTGTGTTCCCTGGTATCATATCGTTTGTGTTACCAGTATATCTGGAAATTCAGTATCATATTGTGCAAAGTTTCGGTATCGTATCGTCACTTGCATTAGTATCATATCGTGAGAACTTTAGTATCATATCGTGTGATTCGTTGGTATCGTATCCTACAATGCACAGGTATCATATTGTGCATGTAGGTGGTATCGTATCGTCTGATCCATTTGGTATCATATCGTGAGGAAATTTTGGTATCATATCGTACAGAGCACTAGTATCGTATCGTGCAAAAAGTGGTATCATGTCGCGAGGAATCTGGTATCGTATCATCTATTGTCCTAGTATCGTATCGTCACATGCAAAAGTATTGTATCGTGTTCATTATTCAGTATCGTATCACCTTCATCTATGGTATCGTATCGCCCAGAGTGGTATCGCCAGAGTGGTATCACCCATAACATTTCAAGCCTTTTGAGGGCAAAATTAGAGGTAATTGAGGAACAAGTTGTGGGATAGTGAGGAACCAAGATAGATCCAGGAGGGTGAATGAACTTGAGATCAAGACGGGTGCTAAGTAGCCAGAGGAGTGTTATTTCATCGGTAGGAAGTGCAACTCAGGCAAGTCATCACTCTATTTATACTGATACCTCTAGTGACTCAGAGGAAGAGATACCAATGGTTTCAGAAGACATGCAAGGTTCTATCCCTATGAGAAACTTCATGTCCACGGTAGAGGGGGAATACCGTACCTCTCTGCAATATATGTCCACTAATTCCTAGGAGATCCCCATCTACCTAGATGGCTTAAATAGATCAGTAGCCAGGATGGTAAATTCCACTGATTCAACAATAGGTCCTAGACCTGCAGTCAAGTATGAAGGAGGTGTACATGGACAAGTTGGGTCACATCTACGTGGTGACAGAACACCCAGATCGGATCAACAAGAGAGGAGGGCTAGAAGGACAAGGAAATTTGGGAAGACCAGACCTTGAAGAGTTAGTAACTACACCCAGAGGTAAATCAGTAGTAACTCGAGTCTTGAGAGGAGATTTGATACCTCAAGATGATTACTTATTAGAGTTCTACTTGATCCATGGATCAGACCTATTGTTACAAATTGACTCATCCACATGAGGACAGGAAGAAAGCCCAATGACCTTCAATGAGTTAAAAGAACCTGAAGAGGAGTCTAGAGTCACATACCTAGATAAGAACCAAAGAAGGTATTGGCCTGCTGATGCCATTGATAGGGCTCAATTGAAGTATATGGGGTTGCCTGTATTCCCAATCACACAATGCCAGGACTGCAATCACACAATCAAACTCACCATGGACTAGACAACCACCATCGACCACCAGTGAGGCCAAGACCACCACTAGGAGTGCAGCTTGGAATGCCTCAAATTAGACTAGTAATTCCTGTAATGCCTAGACCACCACAACATGTAAGAAGATTAAGACTGATTCAAGTGGCTAAGTGTATGAGAAATCATTATGACGGGATGGGAGAACCTTGCGATCACATAGCTGAATTTAAACAAGTTCTACGGGTTGAGCAAGTGGATGATTTCTTTGTGCAGTATGAGTCCTTTGGACTCACTCTCATAGGAACGGCTTTGACTTGGTTCCAGCCATTGGATCCCAATCAATTTGGAGATATTGAGCAATTCTTTAAGGAGTTCATTGGGGAATTCACTAAGAGAGGAATTAAACACAACTCTTCCTCTCTTAGGAATTAAACACAACTCTTCCTCTCTAATCTATAGCTTCAAACAAAACCCAAATGAAATAATGAAAACAGCTGCCTGGAGGTTCAATCAATAGGTCAATAGATGTCCAGTAACAAAAAGACCCACACAGCAAAAAATGATATCACTATTCTTAGACGGGCTGACGAACGGTACCTTGAGAACTTTAGTCTATGTGAAGAGGCTACAGGCGTTGAGCGAATGCCTTCAAGAGTGTATTGACCTAGAGGACAACCTAGCTGATGATCTCAAAAGTAAACCCCGTCCTACGAAATCAGAAGACACAAGAAGTACAGTGACATCCAACTCTAGAAACGTCGAAGAGTTAGCGAAACTGGTAGCCAAGAAGTTAGGAGTTCACGGTCAGCGGAACTACCAACATCCACCCATGAGAATACCCATGTTGCGAAGATGCAGCTTATGTGGAGGAGACCATCCTACTCACATGTGTGTAAGAGGAGGAACAGGCTTGCCCCAAGCTTACCTTTACAATAGGTAGCCACATCAAGGAACCGCCCTATATTGCCATATAGAATAGAAATACACTAATCATACCACTGAGAATTGTCCATTCAACAGGTAGACACGACCCTCAAATCAACCTCAGTATAGGCCATATGGATACCCTCCTAGAGAGCTAAGAAGGGAGATTCCTAGATATAATCCCTATCCAGGGCCACAAGTGGCACGTAGGCCATATGAGCAAGGGAAATATGCAGAACCTCAACCAGTGTTAGGACACAGAACGTAGTACCAGTTAAATATGCTCAATCGAAGGAAAATTTGGAGAGAGCCATAGTACCTACATCACCATTAGCCAGTACAAAAGCAAGGAACCCAAGATACGAGCAGACCCAAGGAGAATACTATCCCTATGACACCAATATGATGGAGTACAAGCAAGCTTATGACCCACAATACTATGGATATGAGGGAAGAAATTCCCATTACACCGCAGACACTAAAACCTGACAAGCTAGGATCAATTCTAGCAGACCCAAGATCAGATGATTTAGACATGTGGTTGAAAGCTTACCAAGCTAGAATCCCGAATGGACCAAATGTAGAGCAGCACGAAAAGCTTTACCCACAAGGGGAGTTAGAAAAGGAGAGCCTTCCGATATGTAGAAAACTCATAGAGGTAGCTCATGCCACTCTAGAAAAGACTATCCCTGTCCTCCCTGAGACGAGAATATCCGAGAATCAATACAATGATTGTCTTAAAACCCAGGACCAGAAACCAAACGAGAGGGATGATGAGGAAGAACTATTGAATACCCAGGACAAATCTGTGTCCACAGTCCCTAATTTAGAGGCTGATTAGCCAAGAGAGTTGTCGACTAGAATTCGAGAAGATCAATGGAAAAAGAGTGGAGTTGCAAAACTACCTTTTGAGGAATTAGATGTGGAAGACTATCAACCAACGCCAAATTTGGAGGAAGTATATGAGTCTCTAGGGTACACCGAAATAGGGATGATGCACACATCATTTCTACCCTACCAAACTACATGGGAGAATATGAGAAGGAATCCATAATCCTCCGTACTCCCATAATATGAGGAAAAGAAAAGGAGCTTTCAGATAAGACCTCACACAACCTAGCAGAACTCAAAAAGATAGAAGTACAATGTCAATTGACGGTAAAAGAATTAATTCGTGTCAAACCACAATTATGGAAAGAATTAGCGGGACTATTGAAGTTACAGCATGAGAAGAACAAAAAGGAAAGCAAGGAAACTGAAAACCCTGCTACTATACAAATTCTGGTGGATAAGATTGGAGAATTTAGCGAAGGAGATGAGGGAAACACATGTTTACCCGTCACATACAATGGATACATGACCAAGGCCATAATAGACATAGGAGCAGGAGTGTGCATCGCCACGAAAGAGATTTGGGAGAAATGGGGAAAGCGAGCTCTACGACCAACGCATATGAAGCTTCAATTAGCAAATGGTCATGTCGAGAAACCTCTGGGAATATTGGAAAAAATTAAATTAACCACCTGTGGAGTCGAATTTGAGCATACATTAGCTATCTATCAATTTGGAAAGGCAAATAATTATGAAATGATATTAGGAAGACCTTTCATGAGACAACTCAGGGTAGTGCAAGACTAGGGACGAGACTCATCATACCTTCAACATCAAGGAACCACTACCAAGATAAACTTACATACCTTTGCGTACAGGGATGTACCTCCATTACAATGGAATCTCGTACACATGGAAGAAGATGGTTTGTCTATCCATAGTGCCGGATCAATTGATCAATCATGGATGCACGAGGATGAACAATTATCACTACAAGAAATAGGGGGGGTGTAGCGATGCCCCCCAATTGAAAACAAAACGGGATTTGTCGCTTATGCGACGCTAGCGTCGCATAAGCGACAGTGCTATTTTTGGATTTTTTTTAGGAGCCTTCATTGCATAAGTGATGCTAGCGTCACTTATGCGATGCTAAAACCATGCGTTGCAAATAGCATTGCTAACTAGCGACATTGTTTGCGATGTTGGCAAACTGGCTGGGACATTTTAGCATCGTATAAGCGATGTCCTGTGTTCCAGAGCGACGCTCTAGAATGTTAAAAAAAAAAATTGATTTCTCCCGACACAGATTTGGACGTGAGAGAGCGAGAGAGAGAGAGAGAGAGAGAGAGAGAGAGAGAGAGAGAGAGAGAGAGAGAGAGAGAGAGAGAGCGTGAGAGAGCATGAGAGAGCATGAGAGAGCGTGAGAGAGAGAGAGAGCAAGGAGTTGTCGTTGAAGCCAGGTATGCATGCACACACACACATACATATGCATACACACACACATATACACACATAGACACACACACACATACACATAGACACACACACATACACACACATATACATACACATATACACACATACACACATAATGATGCATACACACACATATACATGCATACAGACACACACACATACATGCACACACACATATATGCATATACACACATATGCATACATAATTCATACATAATGCACATGCATACATACACATACATAATGCATACACACACATCCACACACATATGAATATATACATGCATACACATACATACATAGACACATACACACACATAAACACATACACACTCATAGACACACACACATACACATAGACACACACACACATATACACACACATATACACACACACACATAGACCCATACACACATAATGATGCATACACACACATACACATGCATACACAAATACACACACACATACACACACACACATACACACACATATATGCATCCACACACACATAGAGAAACAAGCACACACATACATATACATGCATACATATGCATACATAATGCATATGCATATGCATATGCATATGCATACATACATACTTACATGCATACGCACTGTCACTCTAGCACAATGGCAAGTACCAAGTGAGGAGCTTGACCTCATAAATGTCAATCCGAGGAGACGTGAGGACCGGTATGAAGATCGTGAGCAAGTGATGGCACAAGTGTGTGAGTGAAAGCACACAAGCATGCACACACTATTGCAGAGCTAAGAAGAGCAAAAGGCGGAGAAAAAGAAGGGTCCCAAAATTTTTCCGATTTGGACACTCTATTTTTGTATTATAACCATTCTTGTAACATATTTTTCGTTGTAAATGCACTAGAGGAGTCCTCTGGATGCATACCCATGGAGATTAGTAGCTTACCCATGTAAATTAGTAGGAAATTAACCGTTTAGTGAATAAAGTGCCGGTCTCTTGTGTGAAAGGACCATTTTTAGGGCACATGTATAATAAGTCAATTTGTGACTCTTTGTAAGGACTTTTTGCCATTGTGAGAATCAAGAGCACAGAATTTCGAATTTGTGTCTTCTCCTCTTTGTATCATCTTCCTTGTGAGCTTGTATGCATGTGTGTTGCTTGAAAAGAGTGTTAGGAAGTTTTGTCTATCCATGAAAGTGTCTATTTACTGTTGTTAAGGTGTGTGTGAAGTGTAGGAAGTGCTGAAGTGTAGGAAGGTCATTCCCGTTTCTCAGTATTTTGCTCATAACTTGAAGTAGAAGTGTCAGAATTGAGTGACCACTATTGGATGCGTCTTCTTGAGAGCTTCGAAACGCATATGCTATTTGCTATATTTCGAGTTCGGAGCTGAGAGAAAAGCTCAATTTACTGTTGGCTGTTGTTCCAAGTATCGTGACACCATGACTGACAGTTGAAGCTTGGTTGGATTAGTCTTAGCCTTGTTTGCACTCTTTGGGAAGCTCGTTTGCATTGATCGTCATTTGAATGCATGTCTTCATACACTCGGCTAGGTTTTGATACTCCTCGGATTGATAAATAAAGAGTGAATCCCCACTATATGCATTTGAGGGGGATCGAGGTATAGTCTCTTTCTCCACAAGTCCCTAAGTTGGATCTTAGGTACACACGTTTTTGGCGCCGTTGCCGGGGAGTGTCGAATCAAACTGAGGCATTCATGTGATGGTAAGTAGCTCTTAACATTGAAGTGAGTAGAGGAGTTGTGAATTTCTCTTCTTTGGTAAGTCACACTCATCCGCACTTACTACTTCTCACTCTTGAAGTGTGTGTAGTGAGTTATTATTCTAGGGAAGTGAGTGGAGTGAGTAGAGTAGGAGGAAGAAGGGAGAAGTTAGGAAGTTAGAGTAGCATTTAACCTTTGTCTTGTTGGTCTTTGTAGTTAGGAGATCTTTTCAAAAAAGTATAACACCCAAAAAATTGTCCTTTTTCAAATTACTTGTCTCTAGAAGGAGTATCGTGAGAATCAGCAGTCGGGTATCATGAGCAGAAATCAAGGCATTTGAGCTGTGCAGAGCTAATAGAGGAGAGTGAAGAGCTGGAGGCTAGTGTCCAAGGTGAGCACATTGATCTATCACTCATCTTTGCCAATTAAATCAAGTAACTCAATAGAACAATCTGCGACAAGTATCATGGGGGTCTTTCAGGGTTAAGGAAGTTTGCTTTTGGTGATACAGATGGTGAGGAGAGGGTAGATGAGCTTTAGAAACACTTGTATGCAGTTAAAATCCAAAAACTCTAGTAAAAAATTGAGAAAGTGTCAAGTATCGTGTTCTCCCTCGATTGAGTATCGCGATACCTGAGTATCGTGATCTCCTATGGTTGAGTATCGCGATACCTGACCTTGCCGAATGTCGTGTATCGTGGGACTCTTTTCACGATACCTGTCAAGTATTGGGTATCGTTGAATTGGGTTTAGCGATATTTGTTACATATTGTGTATCATTGAGAAATCCTCACGATACTAGTCGGATATCGCATATCGTGTATCGTGAAATTCTGATCACAATACCTCTCGTGTATCGTGAGTCTCTGATCGCGATACGTGCTGGATATCGTGTATCGCGGAGGCAGCCTTCCCGATACCTGTGAAATATCGAGTGTCGTCGGGAATTTTCTTACGATACTTGTCGACTAATCGTGATTGGCAAAAGCAAGGTCTAGTATCGAGTATCGTGGAAATTTTGTCATGGAATATCGTGTATCGTGTATCGCAGATTTTTGATCGCGATACAGGACAACTATCGAGTATCGTTGATTCACTCGCGATCTTGGTCAAGTATCGTATATCGTATTACTCAAGTATCGAGTTATCGTGTATCGTGACCCTCTCAGGTTCCTAATATCATGTATCGTCTAGGTCGAGTATCATGTATCGAGTTTTCTCAAGTATCATGTATCGTGACCTATTGCCGTGAGTCAAGTATCGACTATCGTGGATTTCTAGGGCGATACTTCTCAAGTATCAAGTATCGTGGTAAAGCCCAGCCTGTCAAATATCGAGTATCGTGGTTGTTGATTAGGGTCAAGTATCGTGTGTTGTGACTTCTTGGTCAGTTTTATTCCAACACATATCCCCTAGAATTCAGACTCAAAGAACTCAGGGATTTGGGGGTTAACCAAGTGAGACTGGAAGTTGTTAATTGAATGAACCTAAGATCTGGAAGAAACCTAGGAAGCCGAAGAAGTGTGATTTCCTTTGTAGGAAGTGTAGCCAAACCAAGTAGCCGTTCACATTATTCTGAAACCTCTAGTGAGTCAGAGGAAGAAATTCCCATGGCTTTGGAGGACATGCAAAATACAGTACCAATGATTGGCATGATGTCAATTATTGAAGGTGAATATCGGACATCTTTAGAATATGTGAACACCAACCAACATGGGATACCTATCTACTTAGATGGTCTAAAGCGATCAGTGGCCAGACTAAAGAAAGCTTTAGATGCTTACATAGTGCCTAGGCCAGCAGTTAAATATGCAGGAGGGTTTTATATGGACAAAAGGGATATTCAATATGTTGTTATGGAACACCCTGAAAGTATCAACGAACAAGGGGAAGAAGATAATGATCATATCCTTAATGCAGAGGGACATGAAGAGCAAGTGACCACCCCTAGAGGGAGATCTACTGTTGTTAGGGTTTGGAGAGGAGACCTAGTTCCCCAAGATGATTCCCTAATGGACATGTATTTGATTAATGGAATGGAGCATCTCCTCAGAATCCACTCTTCACTATGGGAAGTAGCCCCTAACCCAGTTACTGTCTATGAGTTACAAGATCCTGAATTCCCCACCATCATCACATATTTGGACAAAAACCAAAGGAGGTACTGGCCTCTAACAGAGATAGAAAGAGCAGGGTTGAAATATCAGAACATTCCAGTGTTCCCTCCTCGAGATCAAGCTACTACTTCTTAGAACCCCCAAGGAACTTATCAAGAGAATTCCTATTAGCATTTTGGACAAACACAACAAACGCATATACCGATCAGACCACATGTGCAGTTTGCTATGCCGTCCAATAACCCTAACTATCGGCCACAACCACCCGTTGAGCCAAGGAATAGAATCCCTATTCCAGATAGACCACCTATGGTAAGAGGACTAGGTATACCCATAGGAAGACCAATTTTTCCGGTGATGCCTAGACCACCTAAAGCAAGAAGAAGATTAAGACCTATTCAAGTTGCTAAATGCATGAGAAACCATTATGATGGCTCTAGTGAACCTTACAATCATATAGCTGAATTCAAGCAAGCAATCAGAGCCGAACAAGTGGAAGATTTCTTGATCCAATATGAATCCTTTGGTCTAACGTTGACAGACACAACTTTAGCTTGGTTCCAGCCATTAGATCCTAATAATTCTCAAAACATGGAACAAGTCTATCAAGAATTAATTAAAGAATTCACCAAATCTGGGATTAAAAACAACTCTTCCTCATTGATCCATAATTTTAAGCAAGCTCATACGGAATCAGTGAGATTGGCAGCAAGAAGATTCAAGCAGTATGTGGATAGCCCAGTGGAAGAGAGACCCACCCAAAACAAAATGGTGTCATTGTTTTTGGAAGGATTAGTGAATGGATCATTAAGATCTCTGGTATATGTGAAAAGAGTTCAAACTTTGCAAGAATGCATGAACGAATGTATTGATCTAGAGGACAACCTAGCAGAAGATCTGAAAATACCCCAAGGTAGCGTGAAAAGTGAAGATTCCGCTAGCAGCACATCAAACACAAAGAACAATGTAGAGGAAATAGCCAACTTAGTAGCAAAGAAACTGAATGTTCAAGGACAGAGGAACTACCCCAACAACCCAATGAGAGTACCCATGCTTAGAAGATGTATGCATTGTGGAGGTGATCATCCCTCTCATTTGTGCACTAGGGGAGTAGTCCCACCACCTGCTTATGCTTACACTAGACCACCCGTCTCGGGCCCTCTACAATATTGCAGCATAGAACAAAAATACACAAATCACAGCACAGAAAATTGTCCTTACAATCGGCAATCAAGACCAGTACAACCTCTCATGAGACCTTATGGATACCCACAGAGAGATCAAGGAGGAGAAGCCTTCAGATATTCCACATATCAACAGTAGGCACCAGCACCACGACCTTATACTTATCAAAGTTACACTCAACCACAACCGGTGTTAGGGCAACAACCGCCCCATCCTCATAATGTTGTCCCAGTGAAAATGGCTCAACCTGAAGAAAAATTAGAGAGAGAAATAGTTCCAGCCACGCCTTTGACTAGTAACGAACCATATGACTCATCTTATGACCATAGTCAAGGAGATTATGCCGCATATGAGAGCTCCATGATAGAATATGGACAAATATACGAACCTTACACATATGGCATGGAAGGACCAGATGGTTCTTACGGCTATGAGCAGGACTATGTGTCATTAATGTATACTGCTCCCAGAGCACCCATACCCCCCGACCTATGAACAGACCACCTGTACCTAGAGGACCATGTTATAGATGCGGAGGTGATCACTATATCAGAGAATGTACACTACCAAACCCATTACCACCACAACGAGTTTGGGAAGGATACTGTAGTGATTATGGTAAAGAACACCTTTCCAAAGATTGCCCCAAAAACCCCAATAAAGTTAACTCTAATGTGCATATTAATGTGATAGAGGTGGTAGAGCCGTCAGGGAGTGATAAGGAGTACACCGTACCATTGAAAGCAGTAACAAGAGCTAAAGCTAGAGAGACACCAGAAAAAACTAGGGAGAATGACCAAAGCGACAGAGAGGTGAATACACCCACTCCTCAAATAGTTGAAGACTCGGAAGAGCTTGAGAAAAGTGTTACAAGTAAATGAACACAAAGATGGAAGAATCGTAGAGATAGGATAAAGGAATAGAAACTACAGCAATAGATGGAGAAGGAAAAAAATGAACAAGATCAAAAAGAAAAATAGAAACTTGAAGAAGAAAATAAAAAAGGAAAGTATAAAAAAGAAGAGGTAGGATCAGTTTTAGCAGATCCCACGCCACACGAGTTAGCCATGTGGATTCAGGCATACCAGGCACAAATCAGAGCAAGACCAACCATTGAACAACATGAAAAAGAATATCCTAGAGGTGACTTAGAGAAAGAAAGGTTGGAGATATGCAAAAAATTAATTGAAGTAGCTCAACAAACCTTAGAAAAACTTGTTCATCAACTACCCAATTCACAAATTCCCGAAAAAGAATTCCAAGAGTGTGTCATCCCAAATGACCCTTAGAAACCCAAAGAAGGTGAGACTCCTAATGGAAATCACTGTGAGGATAAAAGGGAAGGATCCATTGTTCCTAAAGTAGATGGAGAATGGCCTAAAGACTTGTGGGCAAGAGTCCAAGAAGACAGATGGAAGAAAGTGGAAGGAATAGAACCACCCTTTGAAGAGCTAGAAGCAGGAGGTGAATTAGAACATTCAATACCTGAGCTGAATTCAGAAGGATTATTACCATTCGACCAAAGTGAAAAAGAAAATGACAGTGTAAAGAGTTTGCCAAATTACACCGGAGAATACGAACATAATTCGGAATTATACTGCATCCCCACAATAAGAAAAAAAGAGCTGAACCAATCAGTCCAAACATCGGACATCATACAACACCTTAGAAAGGTAAAAATCCCTTGCACTCTGACATTGGAAGAACTTTTGAAGGTCAAACCACATTTGAAGGAGAAATTAACCAGTCAATGGGAGATCAAGGCGGAAGAGAAGGAGATGCCTAATGAAGTAAACACAGTCAGAATCCCAATCGATAAGGTTGGAGATTTCAATGAGGGGGATGAAGGAAACACTTGCCTTCCAATTACCTATAGGGGTTACACAACTAAAGCCATCTTGGATTCTGGAGCTGGAGTAGGAATCGCTACTAAGGAAATATGGGAAAAATGGGGAAAACCAGCCTTAAGACCAACACGCATGAAGATACAAATGGCAGACGCACACACTGAACGACCCTTGGGATATTGGAAAGAGTCACTTTCACCACTTGTGGAGTTGAATTCAAGCACACCTTAGCGATCTATCAATTTGAAAGGGCCAGTAATTATGGAATGATACTTGGAAGACCCTTCATGAGACAGCTAAAGATAGTGCAAGATTGGGGAAAAGACGCGGTGTACTTACAGCATGAAGGAACCACAACAAGAATAAATCTCCACACATACACATATCAAGATGTTCCTCCCTTGCAATGGAATCAGATTCATAAGGAGGAAGACGAGCAGTCGATTCACAGTATAAGTTCAAACGACCAATCGTGCATGAACGAAGACACTCATCTATGGATACGCCAAACTGCAAAAAAGGAAGAAGATAGAAGGAAAGGATGGCATCAAAGGCAAGGAATAGCTAGGTCTGTACAAGATCCAGCTTACATGCCTCAAGTCTTCTTAGATGAAGAATTTGAACCTCATGGTTGGATGGATATTTTAGCCACTCTCGATGTATGTGTAAACGAAGAAGTGATAACCATGAATGAATGCATTGGCGAAGAAGGATATGACGTTAGTCTATACGTGGTAGTTTTTCAAGAGGCTAAAGAAGGAGAAGTAATTGAAAAAGAATGGAAGGAGGATTACGAGAGCATTGAAATGGAACATGAACAAATGGAACCTGAAAGTGAAAATCAAGGAGTAGGTGTCATAATTAATGAATTAAATCATGAAATGACACAAGAAGAAGAGCATGGATTAGATAGAGAACAAGAAGATGGAGAAAATAAACGTAAAGACCAATTTGAAGTGCCTGCACACTTCAAAAAATACGACGTAGAAGAGAGGAAAATTGCTATTCAAATGCCAAAACGAGAAGTACAGCCAGGAATAGCATATGACAACAAAGAACATACCAAGAAAATAATTGTAACATTAGAGGAAGGAGAAGAACGATGTACTTTTATAGGGCAAGATGTCTCAATGGAAGAAGAACAAGAGCTGATACGACTCATTCGAGAATATAGGGATGTCTTTGCCTGGACATATAAGGATTTGAAAGGAGTAGGTCCTTCTATATGTGCCCATAGAATCCCTATGACATCTGAAGCTAAACCTTCCAAACAAAGACCATACACATATAATGATGTATACTCAGCAAAAATTAAGGAAGAGATAGACAAGTTGTTAGACACTGGGTTCATTTATGAGATTGAACACACGGAATGGGTGTCACCTTTGGTGGTCATACCGAAAAAGAATGGTAAGCTAAGGGTATGCATTAATTTGAAAAAAGTAAATTTTGCCACCATAAGAGATAGTTACCCCTTACCCACCACTGATCATCTTTTGGAAAGAGTGGCAGGGAAGGAAGTTTATAGTTTCTTAGACGGCTTTTCAGGATATAATCAGGTAGCCATTGCTCCTGAGGACCAACATAAAACAGCCTTTGCAACTGAATGGGGAGTATACGCCTTTAGGGTTATGCCTTTTGGTATAACCAATGCCCTAGCCACATTCCAAAGATTGATGTGCCATGTATTCAAATAGTTCCTGAGAAAGAGCATGGAAGTATACGTGGATGATTTATGCACTTATTCAGCTATACAATCAGAACATATCCCTAAACTAGGAAAGATCTTTGCCAAATGTCGACAATATACAATATGCCTCAATCCAAAAAAGTGTGTCTTCATGGTTTGACAAGGAAAGATATTAGGACATATCGTCTCTAAGAATGGAATCTCAACTGATGAAGACAAAATCAAAGTGATTCGAGACTAAAGACTGTGAAAGAAGTACAAGCATTTATGGGACATTGTGGATACTATCGAAGATTTATACACATGTATGCCATAATTGCTAGACCTCTTTATGCATTATTGTCTCAGTTTAATTGGACAGAAGAATGTGAAAAAGCCTTTAACGAATTAAAGAACTGATTGAGTTGAGCACTAATCCTTCGAGTACCTAATTGGAACAAGCCATTTCACATTCACGTAGATGCTTCCAAGTTTGCCATTGGTTGCATCTTAGCTCAACCCACAGATACAGGGAAATTAGACCACCCCATAACCTATGCCAGTAGACAATTGAATCAGGCAGAACACAATTATACCATGACCGAAAGAGAAGGCCTAGGGATGGTGTACGCAGTAAAAAAGTTTCAACACTACTTATTGGCAAACAAATTCAAATTCTTCATTGATCATCAAGCCCTACTGTACTTAGTCAATAAGCCTTGTAATACAGGACAACTAGTACGATGGTTTCTATTGTTGATGGAATTCGATTTTGAAGTAGTTGTCAAGAAAGGGAATACCCACATTAGAGCAGACCACTTATCAAGAATGACACATGGAGAACCACCCACGGGAGTACCTGATGATCTGCCAGACACGTACCTTTTTAATCTCAAAGTATGTCCCCAATGGGCAGAAAGTTGATCCCCATACTCACATATGGACCTAAACATGGGATCACACCAAACCGAAACCAAGACCTATGGAAGACTAAAAACCTTCATATCATTGCTGGAAGCCTATATCACCAAGACTCGAGTGGATTACTCATGAGATGCGTAGAAGAGGAGGAACAAGAAATGTGGCTTCAAAAAGCACATGTAAATCAATGGAAAACTCATTTAAATGCTAACGGAACATGGCAAACACTGAAGAGATTAGGCATATATTGGCCAACCATGCAGAGGGATACATATAACTATGTATCAGCTTGCCCAACTTGTCAAGAACGAAATCCAGAAGAGAGCTCTACTCTATGCTATACCATAGTGGCACCAAGATGGAGTAAAGCAAGGGCTATACTCTCATAGGAAAACAGCTCTTCAAGAGAGGAAGAGACAATCATTTACGAATGTGCATTCATGAAGACAAGTATCTTGCTGTCTTGGAGATGGCACATACAAGAGCTGCAGGAGGACATTTTCTGCAGATAAAACTGCAAAAATGATTCTTTTTGCAGGAATGTGGTTGCCAACTCTACATCAAGATGCAGCAACATATGTGCAACGATGTGATATATGTCAACGAACAAAATATCCAATTAGAAGAGACGAGATGCCGCTGAAACTCATGATGAGTGCAAGAGCCTTTACTAAATGGGGAATAGATTTTATAGAACCTATTAGCCCACCAGCTAAAGGATCCCATGCCGAGTACATAATTGTAGCCACAGACTATTTGACCAAATGGGTTGAAGCGAAAGCAACCAAGAAAAATGATGCAAGGACTACGACCAAGTTTCTCTTTGAGAACGTTTTCACTAGATTTGGACTGCCAATAGAAATTGTGAGTGATAGAGGCACACACTTTGTGAATGAAGTAATAGAAGCCCTACTGAATGAATTCTTAGTAATTCATAAGAAATCAGCCCCATATCACCCACAAGTCAATGGACAGGCCGAAAGTTCAAATAAAACCTTGTGCACTATTCTCACTAAAATTGTTAACAATGGAAGATCTGATTGGGATAAAAAATTACATCATGCTTTATGGGCATTTTGAGTAGCCTACAAGACCGCCATATGAACTACTCCTTTTAACTTAGTGTACGGACAGAATGCTATTTTGCCAATTGATTTCTTAATACCCACTCTCAGAGTAGCAACAACTTATGAGTGGATTGGACATGAACTATCAGCTCAATTGGATCAAGTAAAAAAGTTACATGAAACTAGGTTACAAGCAGTAGCAGGGATTTATGCTGCTAAAAGGCGATAGAAAGCCTATTTTGATGCTCACATTAAAGACAAAAAACTGAAGGAAGGAGATTTAGTTTTGGTATATACTCTGAAACAACATGCTAAGAAACTGCAAAAAAGGGGATACGGCCCGTTAATCATCAATCGCATATCCACAAGTGGAGCCATCAGTTTAGCAACCCTAGATGGAGAAGTATTGCCAAACTATATAAGTGGATGTCGAGTGAAAAAATATCTAGAGCCATTGATTGAAGAGATAATGTCACGATTAATAATGGGTAAAAATAGGCGCATAGAGCAAGAAAGAATAAGAGAAGAAGCTAGGCAAGAAGCACTCGAACGAATCAGGAAACGAAAAGAATGGATGAGAGAGAGAGATGAGAGATATCGACTATGAGAGGAACTCGTCCCAGTGGCTAACCTTAGAGCCACTGAAAACCTAGGTCAGCAAATGATGCAACCTTATTTGAATTTGGGTGCGGGAACGAAAGAGTACCACTTGGTGGATGCTCTCATTGACACAGGAGCTGCTATAAGCTGTATCAAATTTTCATTGACCCAGAAACTCAAGGAAGAATTACGTCCTTCTAAGGCACAACTGATACGAATAGGAGGAACAGTTACTCAATGTATCGGTGAGATCACATTACTTTTACATCTTGGAAACAACACAATGGAACAAAAACTCTTAGTATGTCATGACCAGGACTTATTAGAAGAGCTCGTGTTAGGCCAAGATTGGATATACGAATATGAAGTGACTATTCAATTGGCCTTAGGATACATCTCGGCCAAGATAGGACATCGTGAGGTATTCAGCATGTTAGATGAATGACCGATCAAAGCCAAGTGTATAGAATCGAGAACTCACTCAAACGAACACTCTGATGAATGTATGATCACTCACACTACGGAAACCCCATCTGAGGATACACCGAATTTCGCTTGCACACAATCTTCTAATCCAATCAATCATATGATTAGTGTTCTATTCGATAACAGCCTCAGTGAGAAACTGAGCACGAGAGAGACAGTCAGCAAGACCATTACGAATCTGCACACATAAGGATATACCTTGTTCCTTACACCAGACAGGCTTGGATAAGGAAGAACCAAGTGGCTGCATATCTCCAACAACAAAAACACTGTCGACGTCAGAACGAACCACCGAACAAGCAGGCAAATCACTTTGGACACCTAGGTCCACAAAGAATTGCTCGAGTATGGATCCCGAAGAAGGTGGTAGCTGCCCAGCCGGCCCGAATGCAAATATGGATCCCCAAGTCTTGTGCTCAAGTAATAATCATCAAGAAGGACAAGTCAAGTCATACGGAGAATCAGTATGATCTAAAAGCAAAACAACCAAAGATGAACAACTACAGCATAGAGCAGGAGTCTACATACGAATTAAAAATCATTCCAAGATTCAAAAAGCAGACAAAGCAGAAGTACAACATGAGAAGCACCACATTCACCAGGAATGTTGGGAATACAATCTATCCCAACAGAGTAAAGCAGATTTGGATGCCGAAAGGCAAGACAATCTATATGCATCAACCAAGTAATTTGAGTTGCACACATTTGGAGTTACCAGAACCCAAAGTATGCATGATAGGGCCACATTACAAGGCCAAGAATTCGGCACATTTTTCTTCTACTTCAGGATAGTGAAGCACATTTTCCTCTTGGGAAATAGGAGATCACTTGTACAGTAATCAAAAAGAAAATAACATGTACTCCAATAACCGCTTCGGCTATGAACTAACCTTCCTATTTTCTTTCAAAAAAAATAAGTATGAGAAATCCCAGGTATTACCTTTCTCACACCCACGGGGAAGGGACGACACAATCCACTTGAAGAGTTGCCAAATTCAATGAGGATAAGTGAAGGATGATTCTTGTTGCTAGCTTGCCACTGATTACTGCTATGTATTGAGTGCATATGGCATCCTCTAATTTCGAGGCTACGCAAGACGAGGAGGTCCTACTTCTTCCCTTGGAATCAATCACGAAGGCGAGAGGTCATTGGTTTCTTGATGATCAACCAGTGTTCGAGCTTCTTTTTATGGCAACCATCAAGATCATGGATAGGGATCACTACTTTCCTATCATGTCCCAAGATTTCAAGACTATCATACAAGGATTACCGCGCATGACAGATGTCTGGACACAAGCAGGAATTGATGCATTCCTGAGACTCCCAATATACCTGCCTGATTTCCAGAGATGTACACAAGTGATGAATACACTACAGTCCGCATCCAATAAGGTATCAGTCCTAGAGGCAAGAGTACTAGACAAAGTTGGTACATGGAAAACAATTCAATTCACTCATGAGCTAATCAACAGAGCTTTTGGATGGAATCAAGATGGACTCACCAATGTAAAAGATGAGTGTCATGATCCCAAAAAGAGAACCTTTCTGGAAATCAACAGAATGGATATTGAAGACTCTATTCGCTTAGTGCACCAGCATTTTTGCTTTCTGAGTATGCATAGATACACAACACCTCAAAATTTTTTTGTCCAATTACTCTCACATGCTATGAGGCAAGTAGGAAATAAAGTAAATATGACTCCATACATTTAGGATCGCCTATTCGAAGCGAAGAAAAAGTGGGGTCAGAAAAAGTTTCTGAATGGTAGTTCGGCCTTGACCCTAATTATTTATGAGGCACTTGACATGAACTGCTTATGCTTGATGCCAACCTCAATAGAGCTAGCAAAATATGCAAAGTCAGCGACTGTTCCAAAGAAAAAGAAAACAGTCATCTCTATTGAAGAAGTCAGAACCAGTTCAAAGAAACCCATGAGAGGGACTAAACGCATAAGAGAGGAAGAAGCTCAAGAGACACCACAATCAAAGAGGACACATATATTGCCAAAGATTCCTGTAACGCAACAACCGATTACGAAAAGAGACCTCTCTGCAGCCCTAGAAGAAACACATCAATATATGCGGGGGCAAGTAAATTTAAATGTTCAAGGTCATCATTACAGACAGGCAAGCCAAGAAAAGAAACAAAAAGATAAAGAACATACTCCAGAACAAACTACCAGATACAAAGAACTGGGATTAGAGGATTCGAGCTCTAATGAAGAATCTAGCCCCGAGAAAGACGCATTGGATACTGACATAAGAACAGAGACGCACAATGAAGAATGGATAGAGATCAATCAAGTCGAAGTTACACCGGACAACCAACAGGCACAGACAAAGAGCATAGAAGAATCCACTGAACCAATGCACGTTATTCAACTGAATGATATGTCCAAGATCAGCATCAAGGAAGCTCCAGTCACAACTCAAGATGCAGTGCCACCTGTAAAAGAAGAAGTACAGACATGCATGGATAAAGCAGACAGTTTCCCTCAAAATAAGGAACCAATTGTGATTGCAGTACCAAACGATACGCCACAAGGCAAGAGTGACCATAGGGAGGCTAAGCCACGGATACAACTCCATATTTGGCAACCCCATGATACTACTTTACATGTAGCAAAAGGAAAAGATGTCACAACAGGTGAAGAACCTAGCATCCCTACCACCTAGTTAAACGTTGATGTTACTCACTTAAAACCAGTAGTCAAGCAAATGATACAAACGGCCATGGACACACAACAGCAAATGATGGAAACAGATGTGGATTACGACAAGGCCATGAGTGAAAAGAATCAATTTCAATCATGAGTGAGCAACTGTCCGCAGAGCTAATCCAGGCCCAACAGGAAATTTCAGTTAAGAATATAGAAATAACTGCAGTCAAAGCACAATGTGATACATTGATGAAGCAGCATCATCAACTCTAGGCACAACTAACAGACTTACAAAGACAACATGAAGCCAGCGAAGTAGACCAAGAGAGGATGAAAGCTCGTAGCAACCTGCTCGAAACACAACTGAAAGTATACATGGAAGAAAACGATAGCTTACGCGGCCGCAATAAAGAGCTGATGAAGGCATTACTGTATGACCAGCCTATCGAAAAACAAGAGACTACAGCTATTGACCAGAAAGAATTAAGAGATCAGCTTGAGAAGTATGCAGATTTGTTGAAGCAAGAGCAGGCCTTAAGAGAAGAATGGGAACGTAGGTACGTTCAAGAAACCAATGAGCTAAAAAAGCAGCTGAATACGGCCAATGGAAAACTTGCAGTAAGTTACAATGAAAATATGGATCAGGTAGCAGAAATTGGTAATGAGTTACTTGCTACCAAAGAGGCACTCCAGGCAGCTATGCAAGAAGTTAAAGAGAAGACTGAACACATCGCACAATTAGAAACTAAAGCAGAAGAGAAAGTACCAATCGGGACACCAGTAGAGCCAATACAAGAGAATCCTACTGAAGAGGTAGAGGTACGTCCTCTATCTCCCCCGATTTATAATTCTCCAATAAAAGAGCAGATGGCGGACCCATGTGATGATCATCTCATGCCATACACTGCAGAAATAGGTCAGAAGGAACGGGCACTATTGGTGTCCCGGTTGACGAGAATTTCAAAAATGAAGTAATCAAAGTAATGAAAGAAGCAAAAATAAAGGAGAAAGACTTGGATACGATAATGAAGCCTTTCAACATTCCGTACGGATTGTTGAAAGAGAAGACAAGGCAATACATAAAGAAGATTACACAAAGAAGTCCAGACGAACAGTTGCAATTTAAAGATAACATGTTCAATTATACTCAAGAAGAATTTGAAGCTGCACAACCGGTATGGAGAAGAAAGTTTTTGGAGAAAAATCCTACATTGCGGGTGCACTGGCAAGCAGCACCATACTTATTACAGGTAAATCCTTCATTTTGCCCAACACCACGTCGCAAAGAAGCAAGAGAATTTTTGGACATGCAAAAGAGTAGTGTTATCAATAAACAGTGGCTGAATTACCCGCTACTTCCAAGTCCACCTCATAATTATCTACCAACCGAAGATTATATGGTAAAAACCATTGAATTTTGGTTGCATTGTTACGCAACAGTACCCGATCTAACTATCAAAATGAAGAATAAAATTCTCAGCATGATCCTTACAGTTTTGAAGCTGTTCAAGCACGCGGTGCATACATTTTTAAATTTCATTGGCATTAATCAGGGAACAGATATTCTCATTTTTTATTTGTCTGTTATGCCTAGCCGACCCACAATAATGGCATATTATTCTAGGCTGATGTTTTTACCGAGTACATATATGCAAACATTCGAAGAAGCCTTTTTCACAGGGTTTTTTGAAATTGATTCAGAAGTCTTCTTGAAGATGTCATCCAACTTGAATGCCAGATTAGTGGCATATGAGCTAAGCTTCTTCGCTGACCACAGACAACCACCACATGATGGTGTAAAAGCAGAACAGTGGAAGAAACTCATGATACGTGAAGCTAATCTACTTAATGAAACAGAGCAAAAAGTGTACAGAACATACTCCTGTCGACTTCCAAAGCTTGTCGGGGACGATAGAGTTTAGGAGGGGGGCAGTGTTGAGGGAGAGTCAAGCAAAAAGAAGAAACGAAGAAGACAAAGAAAGAAGCTTCACTAAAAAGATCATATCTGAAGATACATCTCTGCATAGAGCCCCGCAGGGGCACACATCAGGCAACAACACAAAACATCCAGGTCCTAAGGAATGGAATTAAAGAACAATCAGAACCAGGACATTCCATGGGAAGGATGGAACAGGGCCAGGAACTATCCATGAAGAAGTGCAAGACAATACTTAGCAGGTAATAATCCTCCCGCTGATAGCGTTCGTTGTCAACAAGTAAACAGGCTCACAACAATGCAATAGGTCAGATATGTGAAGACAAAGACAAATCAGAAGACCAAAAGTTAGAAAGAGGTAGAGGCTGAAAAGTTGAAGAGGGTGACTAAGAACAACACATTCCTAGTCATTGGTGGCGTGCGTGGTAGCCCAACTAAATACAGCAACCCAGATATGTGACATAAGGAATACAAAGGGGCAAACAGAAGCAAAGGACATACCTCGGATAAGATAACCAATTGTTTGACAGTCCTTGTTGCCGCTTCGACCGCTGGGTGCATGTATTCAGACCTCTTAAACAAGCTAAAGACAAGAAGTAAAGCCTGTCAAGGGACGACAGAGACAAAGAGGGGGAGAGTGTTGCAGAGCTAAGAAGAGCAAAAGGCAAAGAAAAAGAAGGGCCCCAAACTTTTTCCGATTTAGACACTCTATTTTTGTATTATAACCATTCTTGTAACATATTTTCTGTTGTAAATGCACTAGAGGAGTCCTCTAGATGCATACCCATGGAGATTAGTAGCTTACCCATGTAAATTAGTAGGAAATTAACCTTTTAATGAATAAAGTTCCGGTCTCTTGTGTGAAAGGACCATTTTTAGAGCACATGTATATAAGTCAATTTGTGACTCTTTGTAAGGACTTTTTGCCATTGTGAGAATCAAGAGCACAGAATTTCGAACTTGTGTCTTCTCCTCTCTGTATCATCTTCCTTGTGAGCTTGTATGCATGTGTGGTGCTTGAAAAGAGTGTTAGGAAGTGTTGTCTATCCATGAAAGTGTCGATTTACTGTTGTTAAGGTGTGTGTGAAGTGTAGGAAGTGCTGAAGTGTAGGAAGGTCATTCCCATGACTCAGTATTTTGCTCATAACTTGAAGTAGAAGCGTCAGAATTGAGTGTTCTCACCACCATTGGATGCATCTTCTTGAGATCTTTGAAATGCATATGCATTTGCTATATTCGGAGTTCGGAGCTGAGAGAAAAGCTCAATTTACTGTTGGTTGCTGTTCCAAGTATCGTGACACCATGACTGACAGTTGAAGCTTGTTTGGATTAGTCTTAGCCTTGTTTTCACTCTTTGGGAAGCTCGTTTGCATTGATCGTCATTTGAATGCATGTCTTCATACACTCGGCTAGGTTTTGATACTCCTCGGATTCATAAATAAAGAGTGAATCCCCACTATATGCACTTGAGGGGGATCGAGGTATAGTCTCTTTCTCCACAAGTCCCTAAGTTGGATCTTAGGTACACACACACATACACACACACGCACAAGGTAAGAGCAAAGAGTGGAACAATGGAAAGCTTCGATTATGGAAGAAATCTCTTACAAAGCTGGAATCTACAACAAGCTAACCACCAAAATGAGCCCTCCAACCCTTGTTATATTTTTTTGAGTGGTTTTGGCCCTATCCAGACCTAGTGCCCGGCCTAGTTAAAAAATAGGTTCCAAGGCTTATTTGGGGACTCAAACGGAATCTAAAAATTATGAAAATTGGTAGGATGATACTTCTAATACTCCTCAAGCTTGAGAACTCCTCGGCTTGAACAAAACGGAGTTGTAAAAATGGAAAATGGTATTTACAATGGTTTTTAGTGACAAAAGTCACTATATTTAAAGGGATTTCTTCAGAAAATTTGACATGTGCTTCTTGGAGCTCCCTACATGATCCTTCTTCTTGTGTGTCCACTTCATTGATGCGCTTTCATGCTTGTGTGTGACCTTGACTGTCAACACTCCCCCCCTCTAGAGTCTGTCGTCCCAGACAGACCCTTGTTGTAGTGGTAGTTCCATATAGTATGTGGAGAGAGAGTGTCCATCATGTATCCATAAGATTGGTCCATCTTCCACTTGTAGCTTGGGCAGTTGTTTGGCTCATCATTTTGTCATTGCTACCTTTGTATGGACTTCTTCCCTGTACACCAGCTTGATGGTGTCTTTGTGAGCATGCTCTTGCAGTTGTCACCATGATGTCCTCTGGTTCTGCCAAAGATGGCTTTCCTCGTTTTTATGCCGAGTACTTGGAACCCATAATGTATGATGGGTAAGTGCATTAGTGCATGGGTTGGAAAAAAATAGGTGCCTTGTGCACGGCCTTGTAATGTAGCCCTATGCGGCATGCATACTTCGGAAATGCATTGGAAGAATTATGGTGCAAGAAGTTGGGTCTTGAGCTAAGTGCTCAAGGGTATGCCAACGAAGAGGTTTCCTAATCTATCATGGTTATAGTGTTGTTGAAGCATGCACATCTTACCATGTTGAAAGCTCCATCGATCTTCATCTATTCGTGTTGTACTCCATCATGGTGATTGACCATCGACTTATCTTCTGTTGTTGATGGATGTTCTTGTTGATGTTTCGCATCAGAGATTCTTCAAGTGCACACCCTTGTCCGGTTGCTCTCTCTCTCTTTCTTTTTTTTTTCTTTTTTTCTTCCTCTTCTTTTTTTTTTTGACAATGGAATCAAACAAGAAGAAAGGTGTTAGTATCAATAAAATATTTTACATATGTCATATGTGTATCATGTGCTTGGGATTCTCAATTGTGTCTATGCACGGCCGTGTAAGGTGGCCCTATATTAATGCATACTTTGGAAATGCATGACCGTAATGTTGGAGCAAGTCTATGACAAGCCTAAGTATTGGCTTGAGTCTCACAAAGTCATTAAAGAAGCTTCAAAATGAAGACTATGTAAAGTTCACTTGTGAACTACCTCTTGTAACTTTTGAAGAGTTTACTTAATGTAAAAGTAAGAGAATCTTAAGTGGTTGAGCCCACATGATCAAGAATGGAAAGAGGAGCCACGAATTTGTGATTTGTGGTAGGTAGAGAATCAAATCAATCATTGATTGATTGGAGAGTGATTGAGGGAAGTTAGCCTCCCAAACTCAACTATAAATAGATGGCAGTTTTAGTCGTGGTTAGAGAGACCTATGTGAAGACCTCCAAGAGCTGAGCTTTATGCCATATCAAGGTGTGATTACAAGGCACACATATGTATCAGTAAGTCATTGTATTGTACAAGCAATATACTTTCATTTTCATGATTATTTGAGTTCATCTTTCCATGTTCTTATGATGTGTACTACTCACTGCCATTACTTCAGTTTTTCTCAGTCAGCTTGCAGAGATTGTTTCTCTGCACTTGGTTCATCATTTTCAGTGATTTAACTTGGTAAAGTTAGCTCTATAAGTCTACTATATGCTCAAAAATTTTCATGTCATTTGGATGTTGGAATCTTCAGTTATGTTCATTTGAAGTCAACAGGGTATGTTCATCTTCACTTCTCTGTCAGGTACCCGACTTTTTCAGTCATCTTGTCAGAGTCATTTCTCAGTGGTTACTCATCCAAATTCAGTGATTTAAAGCTTGTTGGATTTAGCTTACTGTCTAGTATAAGCATACAAATTTTCATGATCATTGGATTCTTACATCTTGAGTTATGTTAATTTTTCTACTCACTGGTCTATTTCTGTAGCAGCCCGTGAAAATCGGGATGATGTCATCACTTGTTAAAAGTCATTCTCAGTGTGTGGTTTGTTATTTTTGATGAGATTACTCTCTAAAGTTAGCTCTTTAAGCTACCTAGCCTTCCCCAAGAGGAATTAATCTAATTGCTGCTGTGCTCAGAGAATTATGTAAAACACTGGACAGGTGTATCAACCAAGAATAGCAAGTTTTCACCTCTGAGCTAACTCCAACTTATCTGTTTTGATCTATCTTTTTGAGAGTGATCTTCCAAGGTACATAGGGTGTCTAATACATCCATTGGCAAGCTAAAAGGGCCCACCATCTACTCCTGGAGTTCATTTGGGTGGTGTAGAGCAAAGATTTTGCAACACCTCTTCATCTTCAACACATATCTATCCATCTCTTCACAGTGGTATCAGAGCAAGGTTGGACAACATGGCAGATGGATTTCCTTCATCAATTGACAAATTGGACAGAGGTAACTACTCAGCTTGGTCATTAAGAATGGAAGCTTATCTCCAAGGTAGAAGTTTATATGGTTATGTGGCTGGAGATGAAGTTATGCCAAGTTTCAGGAACAAAAGTCAACCAACACAAGAAGAGCAAGAAAGATTGAGCACATGGTGCTCCAAGGATGCACTTGCAAGGTCTTATCTCCTCAACTCTATCTCAGATTTTTTCTTGCCTCACATTAGAAGTTGTAAGACATCTCAGGAAGTGTGGGATGCACTTGAAGCTTTCTTTGCTTCAAGTACTAAAGCTAGGAAGCATCAACTATGGCTGGAGTTCACAACTCTCAAGAAGGCTCCCAAACAAAATGTGACTGATTTTGTCACAAAGCTCAAGGACATAGCGGATCAGTTGGGAAGCATTGGAGAGGTAATAGATGAAGAGCAAATTGTAAGGCAGGTCATCAATGGCTTGAAGGCAGATGATAAGTGGGAAGCATTCACCACAGCTATGGATTTGTACATGGACATGCATGTACCTGATTTCAACACACTCATTGGACAACTACTTACTCAAGAGGCAAAGCTTATCAAAAATGGAGAAAGCTCTAAATGTAATCAATCTTCAGCTTTATACACGGATAAAAGCAAGTCTAAAGATAACAAAGGAAAGGCAAAGAAAGTGGATGATGAAGCAGGTACATATCAAGCTAACTATGCAGGAAGAGGAAGACATGGCAGAGGTAGAGGAAGAGGAGGTAGACAAGGCAGGGGAAGATCCCAAGACTCCAACTCATGTTCTATTTGTGGATTAAATAATCATACAACTAAAAATTGCTTTAGGAATTCCGGGCATCAAAGAGGCAGAGGATACAATAGAGGAAGTTATGGCTACTCAAGAGGAAGGTTCAACAACTACCATGGCAACTACAACAACTACAATCATTCAAACTATCAAGGAGGCTACAAAGGAAGGAGAGACTACAATAACTACACAGAAGACTCAAACAAAGAGGATTCATTATTGATCATGAACATGGCTATGCCACAAGGTAAATCTGATGAGCATATTTTCTACATAGATTCAGGTTGTTCAAATCATGTGGCAGGAAATGTGGCACTCCTATCAGATTTAGAAGATCCAAGGAATAAGCATGAGGTACAAACAGGAGATGATACAAAACATCCTGTGGAGAAAATAGGCAATGTCAAAGCACCTGATGGAAACATCAACCTACTCAGTAAGGTACTCTATGTCCCTACCATTACAAAGAATTTGATAAGTGTTGGGCAGATAGTAGAGAAAGGGTTGCAAGTCAGGTTCACAAAGGCAGGAGCATTTGTTGAAGATCCAAGTCAAGGATTCAGAAGAATTGCAAAAGGTGAAAAGACAGGTAGATTGTTCACATTTGAATTACAGGACACTAGAAACATTGCTCTCTTTAATTATGGCAGTCAGACACTCACAGAATTGGAAGTATGGCACAAAAGGTTAGCACATATTGGTGAAAGGTCATTAAAGCAAATTTGCAGGGACCAAAGTGTACTTGGACTCCCTAACTTGTCAAAACAACATATGATTTATAAGTGTAGTGCATGTCAGTTTGGAAAGTCTCACAGGTTACCATTCATGAAGAAAGGTTAT
The DNA here is from genome assembly GCA_020310875.1 of Ceratopteris richardii. Taxonomy (NCBI): domain Eukaryota; kingdom Viridiplantae; phylum Streptophyta; class Polypodiopsida; order Polypodiales; family Pteridaceae; genus Ceratopteris; species Ceratopteris richardii. The sequence continues at coordinate 103,945,000 of CM035423.1, forward strand.
ATGCATGGAGATCTCTTGGAGTTGGTTCATACAGATGTATGGGGACCAAGCAAGGAAGCTTCAATATCAGGATCAAGGTATTATGTTTCCTTTATTGATGATTGCAGCAGATGCACTATCCTATTCTTTATGAAACACAAAGATGAAGTTTTTTCATGTTTCAAAAGATATTTGGCTCTTGTGGAGAATCAAACAGGTAAATCACTAAAAAGGCTAAGGTCAGATGGAGGGGGAGAATACTTCTCCCATGAGTTTGATTCTTTTCTTCAAGAAAGAGGAATCAAAAGAGAGGTAACTACAAGGTACACTCCTGAGCAAAATGGAGTGGCAGAAAGGAGGAATAGGACAATTGTTGAAGCTGCAAGGTCTATGTTAAATGAAAAGCATTTACCTAATTACTTATGGGCTGAGGCTGTATCTACAGCCACTTACTTGATTAACAGGTTGCCTTCAAAATCCCTTGATGGGATGACTCCATATGAGGCTTGGAATGGAAGAAGACCAAGTTTAGATCATTGTAAAATTTTTGGATGTATTGCTTTTGCTCATGTTCCTTCACAGGTTAGAGGCAAGATGGATCCAAAAGCAGAAAGGTGTGTATTTATTGGATATGACAACAATCAAAAGGGCTACAGGTTATACAACCCTACCAACAAAGGATTCTTGGTAAGCAGAGATGTAGTTTTTGATGAGAACAATTCATGGTATGAAGATTCATGCAGGAAGATCAATTTACCATATGATCTTGAAGAAGATTTTCCAAAGCTTGGTAGAGAACAATCAAAGATTGAAGAACAAGACACCTCAGAGGATGATGAAGAATGTTAGATGGAAAAGATCAAAGCATGGAAGTCTAAAGGTAAAGCAAAATTGCAGGAACTTGGACATGAGGCAGAATCATCACATCATGGCCTAAGAAGATCTATGAGGGAAAAGAAAAAACCAGAAAGGTATGGGTTTGACACCTCATTAGTAACTAAACATTCTATCTACATAGCACAGGACATAAACCAAGAGGAGCCATCATCATTTGAAGAGGACAAAGCAAAAACAGAATGGAAGCATGCAATGAAGGAAGAGATTGAAGCACTCGAGGAAAACAACACTTGGGATTTGGTGCCCAAGACTTCATCCATGAAGGTAATAGGCTCAAGATGGGTCTATAAACTCAAGAAGAATTCTGATGGTTCCATTAACAGGTATAAGGCAAGGCTTGTAGCAAAAGGCTTTGCACAAACTCAGGGAATTGATTATGAGGAGACTTTCTCTCCTGTGGCAAAGATGCCTACTATTAGGGTTTTGCTTAGTATTGCCTCTTCCAAGAATTGGAAGATACTTCAACTAGATGTGAAGAATGCATTCTTGAATGGTTGGATAACAGAAGAGGTATATATGGCACAACCACCTGGTTTTGAGAGTCAAGTTTATCCTGATTATGTGTGTAAACTTAACAAAGCATTGTATGGTCTCAAGCAAGCTCCAAGAGCTTGGAATTTTAGGCTTGTTTCATTCTTGCAGGACAAAGGCTTTCAACCAAGCAAAGCAGATCCTTCACTCTTTATTAAAAAGAGTAATTCCGAGGTCATCTACCTATGTGTATATGTAGATGATATTATATTGACAGGAAATGATGCAGATGGTATGAAGAAGATCAAAGATCAGATGAGAGAAGAGTTCAAGATAAGTGATTTGGGTTCACTTACCTACTTCCTAGGTTTGGAAGTTGTCTACAAAGATCATGGTTTGTTTCTCACTCAAAGAAAGTACATTAAGGACATGTTGGCAAAATTCAAGATGCAAGATTGTAAGATGTATCGTATCGTATCGTGTGATTTGCTAGTATTGTATCATGCAAAATTTTGGTATCGTATCGCTTGCAATTCTGGTATCGTATCGTGTAGTGGTCAGGTATCATATCGCCCACTAACTTGGTATCGTATCATTGAATGCAAAGGTATCATATCGAGTAAATTCTAGTATCGTATCATCTCACTCGATGGCATCGTATCGTCGGATGTTTTTGTTATCGTATCGTGCCAAAACCGGTATCATATCGCTTGTGTGGTATCACCAAGAGTGGTATCATTAAGAACCACTTAAGTTATTTTAGGGCAAAAATTGAAGAGTTTGAGGACTTAATTGAGGGGAAGTAGGAAGCCAACATAAGCCCAGAAGGGTGAATGAACTTGAGATCAAGACGGGTGCTAAGTAGCCGGAGGAGTGTCATTTCATCGGTAGGAAGTGCAACCCAAGCAAGTCATCACTTTATCTATACGGACACCTCTAGTGATTCAGAGGAGGAGCTACCCATGGCCTCAAATGACATGCATGGTTCTGTCCCTAGGGAGAACTTTATGTCAACTGTAGAGGGGGAATACCGCACCTCTCTGCAATATGTGTCCACTAATCCACAAGGTATCCCTATTTACCTGGATGGATTAAATAGGTCTGTTGCAAGGATGGTAAACTCTATTGAATCAGTAATAGTGCCCAAACCCGTAGTCAAGTATGAAGGAGGAGTGTACATGGATAAACTAGGTCACATCTACATGGTAGCAGAAAACCCAGATCGGATCAACAAGAGAGGAGAATTTGAAGGACAAGGAAACTCGGGGAGACCTGATCCTGAAGAGTTAGTAACTACACCAAGAGTCAAGTCGGGGGTGACTCGAGTCTTGAGGGGAGATTTGATGCCTCAAGTTGATTACCTATTAGACATCTACTTAATCCACAGTTCAGACCTCCTATTACAAATTGATTCACCCACACGAGGACAGGAAGTAAGCCCAATGACTTTCTATGAGTTAAAGGATTCCAAAGGTGATTCTAGAGTCACATTCCTAGACCAGAACCAAAGAAGATATTGGCCGCTAGATGTCGTTGATAGATCTCAATTGAAGTATATGGGGTTGCATGTATTCCCTCCTCAAGAATAGGCAACTACCTCCCACAATCCGTTTGGAACGCATCTAGAGCCAGAGAATACAGTGTCAGGACAAACGAGCCAACGAAGTGTTCCCAGCTGAACTCATGTGCAATTTACAATGTCAGGAATGCAATCACACAACCGAACCTACTCAGGAATGGGTAACCTGAATTGGCCACCAGTTAGGCCAAGGCCACAACCACGACTGCAGCCTGGAGAACCTCTATTTAGATCAGCAATTCTTGTGATGCCCAAACCACTAGAACCGATAAGAAGGCTAAGACCAATTCAAGTGGCAAAATGTATGAGAAATCACTATGACGGAATGGGAGAACCCATCACATAGCTGAGTTTAAACAAGTATTATGAGCCGAACAAGTGGATGATTTCTTTGTGCAGTATGAATCCTTTGGACTTACCCTCATAGGGACGGCCTTGACTTGGTTCCAACCATTGGATCCAAATCAGTTTGGAAATATTGAACAATTTTTTCAAGAGTTCATTGGAGAATTCACCAAGAGAAGAACTAAACACAACTCGTCATCCCTAATCCATAGCTTCAAACAGAACCCAAATGAAATGGTGAAAACAGCTACCCGAAGATTTGATCAATATGTCGATAGATGTCCAGCAACAGAAAGACCCTCCCAGCAAAAAATGATATCACTATTCTTGGACGGATTGACTAATGGGACATTGAGAACCCTAGTCTACATGAAACGGCTCCAGACATTGAATGAGTGTCTTCAAGAATGTATTGACCTAGAGGACAACCTAGCTGACGATCTCAAAAGTACACCAAGCCCTACTAAATCAAAAGACACTAGAAGTACAATGACATCTAACTCCAGTAATGTAGAGGAGTTAGCAGAACTAGTAGCCAAGAAGTTAGGAGGCCACGGACAGAGGAATTTTCAGCACCCATCAATGAGAATACCCATGTTACGACGATGCAGCCTATGTGGTGGAGATCATCCATCTCACGTGTGCAAGAGGAGGAATAGGCGTGCCTCAAGCTTATCCATACAATAGGCAGCCACCTCAAGGACCCAACATGTACTACCACATAGAGTAGAAATACACTAATCACACTATTGAAAATTGCCCATTCAACAGGCAGTCAAGACCCTTAAATCAACCTCCGTATAGGCCTTATGGATACCCTCCGAGAGAGCTAGGAAGGGAGATTCCAAGATACAACCTCTATCCAAGCCCACACGGAGTACCTAGACCATATGAACAAGGGCAATATGGATAACCATAGCCAGTATTAGGACAACAGCCACCCCTCCCATGGAATGTAGTGCCAGTTAAATACACTCAACCAGAGGAAAACATGGAGAGAGCCATAATACAAGCTACACCATTAGCTAGCACAGAATCAATGAATTAGGGATACGAGCAAACCCAAGGAGAATACTACCCCTATGACACCAGTTTGATGGAGTATGACCAAACTTATGACCAACCATACTACGGTTATGAGGGATATGACAACACGTATGGGCCAGAGTTTGATACCCTAATGTACATTGCACCCAAGGCACTAGCACCCATGAGACCACCCATTAGATCACCTGTGCCAAAAGGACCATGCTATAGATGTGGAGGAGACCACTTCATAAGAGAGTGCACTCTGCCATATAACCCACCACCTCCAAAAACTTGGGAAGGGTATTGTAATGAATGTGGAAAGGAACATCTATTTAGAGATTGCCCAAAGAATCCCAATAAGACTCATAATACAACACAAATCAATGTGATTGAAGTAATTGAATCATCAGGCAGTGATAAGGAGTACACAGTACCACTAAAAGCTATCACACGAGCGCAAGCCAAAGTAGACTATGAACAAGGAAAGAATAAAAACCTAGAACCCAAACCCAGGTAGTGGAAGATTCTGAAGACCCATGTGAGAGTACCCAAACAAAGAAGAACCAAAGTTGGAAGGATAGAAGGGAAAAACTTAGAGACAAATGGATGAAAAACAAAAGTAGGGAGGACAAGAAGAACATGAGAGACGGTAAGAAACCTGAGAAATTGGAAATACAAGAAGAAACCCCACTTACATCTCATACACAAGAACTAAACAAGCCAGGATCAATCTTAGCAGACCCAAGACCAGATGATCTGGACATGTGGCTGAAAGCTTACCAAGCCAGAATCACGATTGGACCAAACATAAAGCAGCATGAAAAACTTTACCCACAAGGGGAGTTAGAGAAGGAGAGACTTGCGATATGTAGAAAGCTCATAGAGGTAGCTCAAGCCACTCTAGAAAAGACTATCCTAGTCCTCCCAAAGATGAGAATATCTTAGAATGAATACAAGGAGTGTTTTAAAGAGAATGACCAAAAACCAAAAGAGGAAGATAGTAAGGAAGAACTACCTAGCACTTTGAACAAATCAATTCCCTAATCCTTGAACTAGAAGTTGATTCGCCAAGAGAGTTGTGGGCCAGGATTCGGGAAGACTGATGGAAAAAGAATGGAAATTCAAGACCAACCTTTGAGGAATTAGATGTTGAGGACGATCGGCCAACTCCAAATTTGGATGAAGTATATGAAGAGGTTTCCATGCTAGACCAAAATAGGGAGGAAGCACACAACATTTCTACCCTACCGAACTACATGGGAGAATATGAGAAAGAATCCATAATCTTCCATGCTCCCACAGTACGAGGAAAGGAAAATGAGTCTTCAGGTAAGACCTCTCACAATCTAGCAGAACTCAAGAAGACCAAGGTACAATGTCGGTTGACTGTGGAAGAATTACTATGTGCCAAGCCACAAATATGGAAATAGTTAGCGGAACAGTTGAAATTAGAGAACGAGGAGAATAAAAAAGAAAATAAAGAAACTGAAGTCCCTTCTACTATACAAATCCTTGTGGATAAAGTCGGAGAATTTAGTGAAGGAGACGAGGGCAACACATGTTTACCCATCACATATAATGGATACATGACCAAAGCCATTCTAGACACAGGGGCAGGTATAGGCATAGCCACCAAAGAGATTTGGGAGAAATGGGGAAAGCCATCCTTGTGACCAACACGTATGAAGCTTCAATTAGCAGATGGCCATGTAGAGAGACCCCTTGGAATACTAGAGAAAATTAATTTAGCCACCTATAGAATGGAGTTTGAGCACACATTAGCTGTATGTCAATTTGGAAAAGCAAATAACTATGAAATGATATTAGGATGACCATTTATGAGACAACTCATGGTAGTACAAGACTCAAGAAGAGACGCTTTATGTCTACAACATCAAGGAACTACTACCAAGATAAATTTGCACACATTTGCATATAGGGATGTACCCCCACTACAATGGAATCCCATACACAAGGAAGAAGATGACTTGTCAATTCATAGTGCTGGTTCAAGTGACCAATCATGGATGCATGAAGATGCCCAATTATGGATGTGTAAGGAAGCAAAGAGAGAAGAGAAAAAAACTCAAATATGGCCTATCGGACATCAATATTACCGACCCATAGAGGATCCTATGTATATGCCGCAAGTTTTCCCTGATGAAGCATTCAAACCACACGATTGGATGGAGATTCTAGCCACCTTGGATGTAGGCATAAATGAAGAGGTATTAATGGAAGGAAGAGTATGAAAGCATAGAGATGGAACCACAGTTTGATTCAGAGGAATGGTGTTTAGAAGCAATCCAAGCCAATAACAAAGAAGGAACATCCAAGGTGTTAGCAATAGAAGTAGTTCAGATGAGACTAAATCATGAGGAAATGTTAGATAATGCCGAATTAACCCCATACTTGTTTGAAGTCCCATAACACTTCAAAAGATATGAAGTAGAGGAGAGGAAGATAGCCGTTCAGATGCCTAAGAGAGAGGCAAGGGAAGGAGAAGCATATGAAAACAAGGAACAAACGAAGAAATTAATAGTGACTATGGAAGATGGGAAGAAAGATGCACGTACATAGGAAAAGATGTGTCACATGAGGAGGGAGAAGAATTGATAAGACTGATTCGAGAGTATCGGGATGTGTTTGCATGGACCTACAAGGACCTCAAAGGTGTAGATCCATTCATTTGTTCTCATTGAATCCCAATGACACCTCAAGCAAAACCATCGAAGCAACACCCTTACACTTATAATGATGTCTATTCAACAAAAATTAAAGAGGATATAGACAAGTTATTAGCAGCCGGATTCATTTATGAGATATAACACACCGAATGGTTGTCACCATTAGTGGTCGTACCCAAAAAGAATGGGAAATTAAGAGTGTGTATTAACCTGAAGAAAGTAAACACAGCTACAATCCGTGATATCTACTCGTTACCTATCATTGATTACGTCTTGGAAAGAGTCACAGGTAAGGAAGTCTATAGCTTCCTCGATGGATTCTCTCGATACAACCAAGTGGCTATCACTACAGAAGACCAACATAAGACTGCATTTGCAACTCAATGGGGAGTCTATCTAGAATGATGCCTTTTGGACTCATGAATGCCCCCTACTACTTTCCAAAGGTTCATGTGTCACATCTTCAAGGAATTCCTAAGAAAGAGTATGGAAGTATACGTAGACGACTTATGCACATACTCAGGTCGGAGACAGGAGCATATTTCGGAGTTGCGATGGATATTTGAAAAGTGTCGACAATATAAAGTGTGCCTAAATCCTGAGAAATGCGTCTTAAGTGAGACAAGGGAGAATCCTAGGACAAATTGTATCTAGGAATGGAATCTCTACTGACGAAGATAAAATTAAAGTAATCCTAGAGCTTCCAAGACCGAAAGTGCAAGCGTTTATGGGTCATTGTGGATACTATCATAGATTTATTCACATGTATGCCATCATTGCCAAGCCACTCTATGGATTATTAACCAAATTCACATGGACGGACGAATGCGATAAAATGTTTAATGAACTAAAAAAATGACTCAGCACCGCACCTATTTTGAAAACACCCAATTGGAACAAGCCTTTTCATATCCATGTAGATGCCTCCAACTACGCAATAGGATGCATTCTAGCTCAAGCTGAGGATGAAGGAAAATTGGACCACCCTATTGCCTATGCGAGTGGACAACTGAATCAAGCTGAAAGAAACTATACAACTATGGAACGAGAAGGTTTAGGAATGGTGTACGCAGTGAAGAAATTTAGACACTACCTTCTAGCCAACAAGTTCAAGTTCTTCATAGACCATCAGGCCTTATTGTACTTAATCAATAAGCCCTGTAACACGGGAAGGCTAGTAAGATGGTTTCTGTTACTAATGGAGTTCAACTTTGAAGTGATAGTAAAAAAGGGAAATACCCATGTAAGAGCTGATCATCTATCTAGGTTAACACATGGAGAACCACCTAACAGAGTAGCAGATGATTTACCAAACACTTATCTGTTCAATTTGGAAGTATGTCCTAAGTGGGCAGAGAAGTTAATTTCAATACTCACCCATGGACCACAACACCCAATTAACAAGGAGATTAAGAAGGGAATTCTGCAATCGCATAACTTACACATTGTAGCAGGAAGTGTGTACCATAAAGAACCTAATGGTGTATTGTCAAGATGTGTAGAAGAAGGCAAACAGAAGACCTTGATTGAGCAAGCTCATGTAAACATATGGAGAATGCACAAGGCAACCCATGGAACTCTAAGGGAATTAAAATGATTAGGAGTTTATTGGCTTGATATGCCTAAGGATGTTTATGAGTATGTTGGTAGTTGCATAGAATGTCAAGGAACTATCCCGGAAGACCATACATCATTACCCTTCTCTACAATACCACCAGGTTGGAGTAGGACATTGGTAAAATTCTTAAAGACATGAGAGCATGAGGAAGGAACAAGTCTAGCTACAAAGCGAGCCCTAGTTGAAATGAGTAAGGACTATGTTATATTGGGGAAGCAATTATTCAAAAGAGGAAAAGACAATCAACTACGACTATGTGTGCATGAAGGGGAGTACTTACCCGTATTAGAAATGGCACATGCAGGTGTCACAAGAGGACATTTCTAAGCCGAAAGAATTGTAAAAATGATTCTCTTTGTAGGCCTATGGTGGCCAACTCTACACATGGATGCAGACACCTACGTACGCAGTTGTGAGGTATGCCAAAGAGTTAAGTACCCTATTAGATGATGTTGATGTATGAAACACCACAAGAAATGAATTAAGGTGACACTAGAACACCTCTATGGTCACCATTAACTCATTGCCACTCCAAACTTTGAGAAATGATAGCCTAAAGTGAGAACTTTGCTTCTACAGAAATTCCTAGTCACTGAAATGACATACCTTCAGTATTTTGCTAATTTCTCCTAGCTCAAGTATTATTTCTTGATGAAACTTTATAGGCTAAAACTAGAAGAGTAGAGCTTTCCAACAAGCTATCATATGCATCAAACGGAGCTCTAGAACTCAAGTTATGGCCCTCACAAGATGACCATGTATGACCTTCCAAAACTGGAAAACTTGCCTGTTTTAGTAAGAGCGCCTGTTTAAAATTAGAATTCGATGCCTAGCATCGACTTGCAACGAGAATTCGATGCCGGGCATCGACTTGGGATGTTTTTGGCCACTTTTCAGCAGGGATTCGATGCCGGGCATCGACTTCCCGCATAAAATCTTGATCTTTTGGACACCAAAACTATAGGTGATTTCATGCACACTTAGAATATGACTTATCAACTGGAATTCGATGCCAGGCATCGAGTTGCTCCAACAACATCATGTTTTTCAAACACTTCAGTACTGAATGAAAAATATAAAAGAAAATATGACTTATCAACAGAGATTCGATGCCAGGCATCGAGTTGCTTGGAAAACTTGATCTTTGTAACTCATCACACAGTAGGTAATCATGGAGATGATGGAGAGAGGCTCATACACAGAACTTTACTCAGTTCTTCTCATAACTATAAAAAACTCAGAAGTTTTACAAATGCTTTCTCACTCAGAGAAGCTCGACTATACTCAGTCATACAAAAATGAGTTCTTCTCACTTTCTCTCTCTCCGCGTCAGTTGATACAAACTAACTTATATAGATTTTCTCATTCCCGTGATTTTTAAAAAACTTCTAGAACTAAAGTGAACTAACTTTACAAGTATGATACACTTGTGAATTTGTCCCTTCACATAGGCATGGGGTTTTCTTCCTAAGATTTGAACTTCAAATATATGTCCAATTAGTGATTGTTTCTCCAACAGCTCCCCCTCAATCACTAATTGACATTCCCTGTTTCTTCATATCTTCTTCTTTTCTTTTTACTCCTGCCATGCTTTTGAATCTGCTGGTCTTCACACCATCCAAGCTCTTTGTCATTATGTCTGCTAACTGATCTTTAGTAGAAATGTACTCCACTTCAATCTCCTTCTCCATTACCTTTTCTCTGAGAAAATGATACTGTATCTCTATGTGCTTTGTCCTTGCATGAAATACTGGATTTGCTGCAAGATAAAGTGAACTCATATTATCTCCATGTATTGTAGGTGTACCTTGATCAATGCCTAAGCTCTTGAACAATGTCTGCATCCATATGACTTCCTTAGCTGCTTCCACAAGTCCTTTGTACTCTGCTTCAGTTGATGATAATGCTACTGTATGTTGTTTCTTTGAACACCAACTTACAAGCTTATCACCAATGTATATCATGTAACCATGAGTTGATCTTCTGTCATCCTGGTTACCTGCCCAGTCTGAGTCACTATAGGCTCTCAACTTCAAATCTGATGTAAAAGGATAATATAATCCTTCCTTTATAGTTCCTTTGATATATCTGAGAACTCTTTGACCTGCAATCCAATGTGGGTCCTTTGGACAATGCATGAATTGTGACAAAACTCCCACTGCATAACTAAGATCAGGTCTTGTTAGTGTAGCATAAATCAAACTACCCACAAGAGATTGATACTTCCTCATATCTTTGTAGTCTGCACCATCATATTTACTGAGCTTGTGATTAACTTCAAGTGGAGTTGAAGCTTCTCTGCAATTTTCCATATCAAACTTCTTCAACAAGTTCAGAAGATACCTTTCTTGTGACACATATATGCCATGATCTGTATAAGTAACTTCCATTCCAAGAAAGTATGATAACTTTCCTAGGTCACTGATCTTGAATTCTTTTTCAAGCAATCTCTTTACCTCCTTGATTCCTTCATCTGAAGTACCTGTGATTATAATGTCATCTACATAAATACAAATGTAGATTGTACCTTCCTCTGTTCTTCTGATAAGTAGACTTGAATCTGCTTTTGAACTTTGATATCCAAGATCATTGAGATACTTCACCAGTCTATAGTTCCAAGCTCTTGGAGCTTGCTTCAATCCATACAATGCTCTTCTCAACCTGCAAACAAAATTTGGATACCTGGAATCTATAAACCCTTGAGGTTGTTCCATGTATACCTCATCTGATATGTATCCATTCAAGAATGCATTTTTTATATCCAATTGACTTAGGGTCCATCCTTTTGAAGCTGCAATAGCAATGATTGTCCTTATAGTTGACATCTTAGCTACAGGACTGAATGTCTCATCATAATCTATGCCATAGGTCTGGGCATAGCCTTTCACCACCAATCTAGCTTTGTATCTGGCTATACTTCCATCTGCAAGCTTCTTCACTTTATAAACCCATTTATTTCCAATTACTTTCTTACCATTTGGTTTAGGAACAAGTTCCCATGTCTTGTTCTCCTCCAGTGCATTGAACTCTTCCTTCATTGCTTCTTCCCATTGCTTTTTACCTTTAGCTTCATCATAGTTCTGAGGTTCTTCATCATCTTTGACCATATATGCATAGTTCTTCTGAGTTATGTAAGAAGTATCATAAGAATACCTTTCTGGTTGTCTCCTTGTCCTGCTTGACCTTCTTGGTTCACATTCTTCATAAGTTTCTGGATACACCTCTTCATCAAATATAGGAGCTTCTTCATTCATTCTTGTTAATCCACTTCTGGATGTACTTGCTTGCATATAGTCTTCATCTCTATTCACCTGCACAATTGATTTTCCTTTCTCACATCTTCTTACCTCTTCTTCAAATTCTTCAGGTGTATGACTTTGATCTGCATACCAACTTTTCTGTTCATCAAATGTAACATCTCTAGAAACAATAAATTGTTTGGTTAGAGGATTCCACAATCTGTAACCCATCTGCTTTTCATCATAACCAATGAACACATATTTTTCTGCCTTTGGTTCAAGTTTATGCCTAAGCTGTGATGGCACATAAGCATATGCAATTGATCCAAACACTCTACAATGATCTAGTGTTGGTTTCTTACCCCACCAAGCTTCATATGGAGTCATTCCATTCAGAGCTGCACATGGTAATCTATTCACAAGATATGTAGCTGTATTTACAGCCTCAGCCCAAAGATAATTTGGACAGTTCTTCTCCTTTAGCATAGCTCTAGCAAACTCAACCAAAGTCCTGTTCCTTCTTTCTGCTACACCATTTTGTTGTGGTGTATACCTGCAAGTTATTTCTCTCTTAATACCTGCATTCCAAAGATAATCATTGAACTCTTGGGAGAAGTATTCTCCCCCTCCATCAGATCTCAGTCTCTTAAGCTTTTGACCTGTGACTCTCTCTGCATATGCATGAAAATGCTTGAAAGCTCCAAACACTTCTGATCTTTCCTTCAAAACATATAATGTTATCCATCTTGTAGCATCATCAATAAAAAGAACATAATACCTTGAGCCACTGATAGATCCTTCTTTTGTTGGTCCCCATACATCTGTATGAATGAGCTCAAGTACTCCATCATGTTTGAATCCTTTCTTCTGAAATGGTAACCTGTGTGCTTTACCCATTTGACATGCTTCACATTTATAAACCATATGTTGACTTTGCACATTTGGTAATCCTAGTACAGACTGATTAGCAACCATAGCTTTAATTCCTCTTTCATTGAAATGACCTAATCTCTTATGCCAGAGATCAAGTTCTGTAATCACTGCTTCACCATGTGTGAGCAAAGCTTGACCAATGTTCCCTTGTACTCTTAAAGTAAAGAGTCTACCTTCTTTCTTACCAGAGACAATCTGATTATATCCATTCTCTGGATCTTCCACAAAAACTCCTTCATTTGTAAACCTGACTTGAAAACCTTTTTCAACTATCTGTCCCACACTAATCAAGTTTTTAGGTATTGTTGGAACATACAAAACATTGGTTAGCAAATCTGCTCCACTCTTGCATTTCACTTTTCCAATTGAATGTACACTATGTCTTGTATTATCACCAGTTTGAACTGTGTGACTCGAAATACCTTTTTCCAATTCTGACATCAATTCTATGTTTCCTGACAAATGATTAGAACATCCAGAGTCAATGTAAAATACCTTTAGATCTTCTTTATCTGATGTGCTGATTGAATTCATCATCAATGATGTATGACTTTCATTCTGTGTGTCATTTGCATAATTGTAGTAGGTAGTGTTGTAGGATTGATTTTGTCCCCAACTTCTTCCTCCACCTCTACCATAGCCTCCTCTTTGACTTTGTCTACCTCTTTGAAAATTACTTTGATATCTTCCACCTCGACCTCTGCTATTGTTGTTTTGATTCTGGTTTGATCCTTGTTGGTTGTGCCAACAGTCATGAGCCAAATGATTACTCAATCCACAAATCCAGCAAGCCTTTTTGTTGTTATTTTGATTACCTCTTCCTCTTCCAAAACCTCTTGCTCTTCCTCTGCCAGTGCCTTTACCTCTTGCATAATAAGCTTGAGAATTAGACTCCTCTTCATCCTTTGCTTTACCTTTATCTCCTTTCTTCTTATTCTTCATGTACATTGCAGAACTTTGACCTTTATCTCCATCTCCCTTCAAGTCTTGCTCATATGTGAGCATCAAACCAAGCAACTGGTTCAAATCTGGAACATAATGATTTAATGAAAGTTCTATTGATAAGACAAAAGGTTTCCACCTTTCATCGCCTCTCAAGCGTGCAAGTAGTTGAGCAATCAATCTGTGATCTTCAACATCTTCATCTATGGATCCAAGACTATCTGCTAGATCCTTCATCTTAGTGACATAATCACTAATGGTTTGACTTGGCTTCTTCTTGAATGTTGTAAACTCTGACCATAGACTTGCTTTCCGTGCTTTAGTAGTGCTTTGGAAATGATATTCCAATGCATTCCATATATCTTCTGATGATTCCAATCCTCTGATGTGTGGTAGCAAATGATCTGAGATTGTATTGTAGATGTAGGCTTTTGCACTTGCATCCTTCTTCTGCCAATGCTTTAAAGCATCAAGTTCTTCTTTCTTTGGTCGGCTTTCATCTTCAAATACTGGCTTCTCTTCTTCACCTGTTACATATACCATGAGATCCTTACTCATAAGTAAGGCTTCCATTCTCATTACCCATGCGGGGTAATTATCTCTGTCCAGTTTGTCAATGGAGATATGATCTGCCCTAGTTCTTTCCTTCTGCTGCAACCTGTGAGCTTAAAGGATAAAGGATAATACCTTTTGAAGTTCTTTGTGTATGAGGATACTTCGAAAGTAATCTTTTGATGCCTTGTGTCTTCAAATGCTTCACCTTTCAAACTTTAATGGAAAACTTTACAAAACTTCTCGTACCTTTGTCGTCTTCTGCTCTCGAGAATCTTTCTGCTCTGATACCACTTGTTGATGTATGAAACACCACAAGAAATGAATTAACGTGACACTAGAACACCTCTATGGTCACCATTAACTCATTGCCACTCCAAACTTTGAGAAATGATAGCCTAAAGTGAGAACTTTGCTTCTACAGAAATTCCTAGTCACTGAAATGACATACCTTCAGTATTTTGCTAATTTCTCCTAGCTCAAGTATTATTTCTTGATGAAACTTTATAGGCTAAAACTAGAAGAGTAGAGCTTTCCAACAAGCTATCATATGCATCAAACGGAGCTCTAGAACTCAAGTTATGGCCCTCACAAGATGACCATGTATGACCTTCCAAAACTGGAAAACTTGCCTGTTTTAGTAAGAGCGTCTGTTTAAAATTAGAATTCGATGCCTAGCATCGACTTGCAACGAGAATTCGATGCCGGGCATCGACTTGGGATGTTTTTGGCCACTTTTCAGCAGGGATTCGATGCCGGGCATCGACTTCCCGCATAAAATCTTGATCTTTTGGACACCAAAACTATAGGTGATTTCATGCACACTTAGAATATGACTTATCAACTGGAATTCGATGCCAGGCATCGAGTTGCTCCAACAACATCATGTTTTTCAAACACTTCAGTACTGAATGAAAAATATAAAAGAAAATATGACTTATCAACAGAGATTCGATGCCAGGCATCGAGTTGCTTGGAAAACTTGATCTTTGTAACTCATCACACAGTAGGTAATCATGGAGATGATGGAGAGAGGCTCATACACAGAACTTTACTCAGTTCTTCTCATAACTATAAAAAACTCAGAAGTTTTACAAATGCTTTCTCACTCAGAGAAGCTCGACTATACTCAGTCATACAAAAATGAGTTCTTCTCACTTTCTCTCTCTCCGCGTCAGTTGATACAAACTAACTTATATAGATTTTCTCATTCCCGTGATTTTTAAAAAACTTCTAGAACTAAAGTGAACTAACTTTACAAGTATGATACACTTGTGAATTTGTCCCTTCACATAGGCATGGGGTTTTCTTCCTAAGATTTGAACTTCAAATATATGTCCAATTAGTGATTGTTTCTCCAACAGATGAGATGACATGCCTCTGAGACCCATGGTTTGTGCAAGAACATTTTCCAAATGGGGTATTGATTTCATAGGACCAATTAACCCACCAACCAAATCATCACACGCTGAGTACATAATAGTGGCAACAGATTATCTAACTAAATGGGTAGAAGCAAAAGCAACTAGAAAAAACAATGCTCATACCACAACCAAGTTTCTCTTTGAGAACATCTCTACTCGCTTTGGACTACCTATAGAGATAGTAAGTGATCGAGGAACGCACTTCATTAACAAAGTAATAGAGTCCTTGATTAATAAATTCCTAGTGATTCATAAAAAATCAGCCCCTTATAACCCTCAAACCAATGGTCAAGCAGAAAGTTCCAATAAAGTGTTGTGTACGGTGTTGACAAAGATAGTCAATAGTAGAAGGTCAGATTGGGACAAACAATTGCATCATGCAATTTGGGCCTTTCGTGTGGCTAACAAGATAGCCATTGGAACTACTCCTTTTAACCTAGTGTATGGACAAAATGCAATCTTGCAAATCGATTTTTTGGTACCTACTTTATGAGTAGCACAACAATATGAGTGGACATGACATGAGCTATCTAAGCAACTCGAGCAGATTGAGAAGTTACAAGAAACAAGACTACAGGAAGTTGTGGGAATTTATGCCGCTAAAAGGAGACAAAAAGCGTACTATGATGCACACATCAAAGATAAAGGCTTGAAAGAAGGAGATTTAGTCTTGGTGCATACATTGAAGCAACATATGAAGAAACTTCAGAAACGCGGATACGGACCCTTACTGATTAATAGGATCTCAACTAGCGGAGTAGTGAATCTAGCCACATTAGATGGAGATATACTTCCTAACTACATAAGCGGTTGCCAAGTAAAACGATATATGGATCCATTGATGGATCAGATGTTAGCACGACTCATAGAAGCACAAAATCAGAAAAAAGAAGAAGAGATAATTAGAGAAGAAGCACGCCAAGAAGCCCTAGAGCATATCAAGAAACAAAAGGAATGGATAAGGCAAAGGGATGAACAATATCGGTAGGGAGAAGAACCCATTCCCATGGCCAATTACCAAGTCCATAAAGCTGACAAAAATAACCTTAGCATATCTCAACCATATTTAAACCTAAGTATTGGAACCACAAAGTACCAATTGATAGATGCCCTGATCGACTCAGGAGTAGCCCTAAGTTGCATACGAATGACATTAATTATGCATCTTCAAACAACCATAAGCCCAACTAAAGCACGCATGATAGGAATTGGAGGCCAAGTCATAGAATGTGTTGGAGAAGCCCTAATATCCCTCCACCTAGGAAATTCTTTGATGGAGCAAAGAGTTGGTATGTAAGGATGAAGACTTAATAAAAAAATATGGTCCTAGGCCAAGATTGGATTATCAAGAATGAAGTGAGCATTCATCTAGCACAAGGATACATATCAGCCAAAATAGGACATAAAGAAATCTTTGACTTGTTAGAAGAAAGACCTTCTCATGTTCATGAAGTTATCAAGCTTGAGGAAGGCACCCTAGAAAAGGAATTAGAAGATGAATCAATCGAGAGCATACCCAAAGAACACCCTAAGCTAGAATTGCCTACAAATATGAATGTGTTACTTGATGTTGTGCCTTTTTTTCCCATGAGAGATGAATCTAAGAGAGAAAGTGAGGACAATGCTCCTAAAACTACCTACATCGAGGGAAAAACATCCACATGGAAGTCTACTATTCGAGCATCATATCCATGGAATGCTCGTCTACAATGGATGCGAAAGGATCAAATGACTAAACTGTTGATATATTTAGGTAGTGATGTGTGTGAACACACTAGGACCACGGGGGCACTTTTTTCCCTCTTTAGGAGGTTTTTTTCCCCCGGCTTGTATATACACCTATTGCCCTAATGGGCTACTTATCTTTGTACATTCTCTAGTAATACATTCAGTATTGTGTGTTTGTGCTCCAAGCTTCTTCTTCTTCCTTGTGCTGTTCGCGTGCTTCCGCAGACGTCTAACTCCAACAATTGGTATCAGAGCAGGTCGTCGCTTCATCTAGGGTGTCGTCAACACTCCTCTGTTTGTAGTCTCAAATTCGCATGAAATTTGGTGAGCATACTTAGGGTATTTCAGAGATCAAAACAGCTTGACTTTGTGGTGCCGAAATCGCGATTTGAGCTTGTTTCGGCCTCCAAACGCACTATCACAGTGCTTGTGCAGGTTATTTCATCTTTTTGTGCCAAAGGTATATACCAGTTTTTGTTCGCCAGTATAAGCATCTCAAAGTCTGCTACAGGTCTAGCAGAATTCGTTTGGGCAGTTCTGTTCAACTTTTTGAGATACAGTCAATTTTTTGCATCAAGGTATTTTATTCACCGGCCATGGCTGAAAGCAGTGATGTATTCTGTATGTTGGCTGTTGAGGATAAGTTGGATGGTACCAACTACATGTTATGGGCTTATATGATGCAGCATGTATTGGTTGCAAAAGGATTGTGGAACATTGTGCAGGGTGTTGAAAAACTTCCAATTACACCTCTGACTACAAGCACTGCAAATACAGGTGCTGGAGCTGATGAAGATGGTGTCGAAGATGATATTCCACAGATTCCTGTTCGTGCTGTTGTTTCTGCTGCACTTACTATAGAGCAGATTTGTTGGGATGGTAGAGATGCCCAAGCACATGCATTGAAAGCTTTGTCTGTCAAACGTGCCATTATTCCTCACATTCACTCTTGTAGAACAGCTAGGAATGAGGCTCGTGTTGCTTACCACATTGTACCAAGCTAGGAATGAGGCTCGTGTTGCGTATCTCCGAAAACAGTTGGAGAGTGAGCACATGAATGAAGGTGATTCTATGGACAGTTTCCTAACAAAGATCAAAGACTTAAAGGAACAGTTGATCTCTGCTGATGAGGTTATACCAGATAGCTCACTTGTGCAGACCGTTCTGAATGGTCTTCCTGATTCATTTCAGAGTTTTGCTTCTACTCTTCGGTTGATGATGAAAGGCACTCCAAATGCGTTATCATTTGAGGATTAGTCTCTGTTCTGTTGCAGGAAGATCAATCCAGGCAAAACAGTTCCATTATGCGAGTTGCAGATCAAGCTTTCCTGGCTAGTCAGAAGGGCAAAGGAAAATGGAGCTCTTCAACTAGTAAGCAGAAATCTGCTAATTCTGCATATTCAAAGAAGGAAGATAAAGATGAGAAGAAATCAGAAAAGCAGAAATTGTTTTGTAAGTACTATAAAGGGAATGATCATATCATAAAGAACTGTCCAAAACTGGCTGCTAAAGAGGCAAAGAAGAAAGAGGTTGGAATGGTTGTTGCAGAGGCCTCTACACCAAAAACAGAGTCTGCAAATCTTGTGTAGGAAGAAGAATGGGCGTTTACTATTGTCTGCAGTTTTTGACCCATCTTCTCATGAGCAGTGCATGTCTGCAGTAGATTCAGATGTTTGGTATTTTGACAGTGGGGCGACCAAACATATTACCTCGCAGCGCAGTTTCTTCTCTTCACTCGAGCCTGCCCCTATAGGGAATACTGTTACATGCGCCAACAACTCCTCTTATCCTATTATGGGAGTTGGTAAGATCATTTTGACTATTGTTGATGGTAGTTCTTTCACTTTGTCAGATGCTTTATTTGTGCCAGGGATCAAAAAGAACTTGTTATCAGTTTCTGCATTAGCCAAGATTGGCTTGGTTGTGAAATTTGTTGATGACAGGTCTACAGTTCATGATCTATCAAATGGCGATATGATTATTGCTTCTGGAATTTTATGTTGTGGGCTGTATAAGCTCATAGACTATGAAAGATCTATAAATGATTTGGCATGTGCTGTAAATGATTCTCAGGCTATGTCAGATGCAAAGCTCTGGCATGCACGCTTTGGTCATCTGAATTTTGCTAGTTTGCTACGCCTCCAGAAATCTGAAATGGTGTCCTCATTGCCCAAACTTGAGGCACCTGGAAAACATGTTTGTGAAGGTTGTATTTTGGGCAAAATGCAGCGTTCATCCTTTCCAAAAGATGGTTCAGTTCGGGCTACTCAAAAATTGAAGCTTGTACATAGTGATGTCGGTGGTCCTATGCAGACACCTTCTTTTGGAAATTATCTTTACTTTGTGACGTTCATTGATGATTTTCGAGGCATGCATGGGTATATCCAGTCAAAGCAAAGTCCAAAGTGTTCATGTGCTTTAAACAGTTTTTGGTTTTGGCTGAAAATCTGTCAGTATGTAAAATGGGCACCCTCCGTTCTGATCGAGGGGGGGAATATATGTCTTCTAATTTTAATGCATTTCTGGCTGAACGTGGGATAAAACACCAATGTACAATGCCGTATACACCTCAACAGAATGGAGTTGCTAAACGAAAGAACAGCTCACTCATGGAGATGGTGAGGTGCATGGTCAAGAGTCAGGCTTTACCACATAGTTTCTGGCTTGAGGTTGTGATGTGTGTAGCATATGTACTGAACAGGTGTCCCACTAAAGCATTGCAGTCTATCACTCCACATGAGGCTTGGCATGACCACAAGCCATCTGTTGCTCGTCTGCGTGTTTTTGGTTGTTTGGCATATGCACTAGTGTCTGAACAACATCGCAGAAAATTGGATGATAAGGCAGTAAAATGTATTTTTTTTTGGTACAGTTCTGAAAGTAAAGGCTATCGTCTATATCATCCACAGACTAAACACATTCTAGTTAGCTGTGATGTTGTCTTTGTGGAAGATGTTATTCAGCCATTGCTTTCATGTACTAAAGAGACATATGTTAGCTCCAAAGACATGTATGATACTTTGATGCCTCTTTTTACAGGTGGATAGTCTAGTGCTAGTCCTAATGAGGCAACTTCTCAGCCTTTGCAGGTTTCATATGATGATGCAGATCATTCCATTTTTGATGCAGATTTACATGATGCACTTGTTGATGAGAGAGATGATATTGAGCAGGCAAAAGCTATGCCAAAATGGCTGGTGCAGACTTTGCGTGACAACAAATTAGATGCACCTTTGTCATATCGTACTCGTTCAGGCTCCCATAGTGCCTCCTTTGCATCAGATTGCTATGCTATGGCTGCGTCTAGTCTCTGTGATGAGAATGAGCCTATTTCTTTTGATGAAGCACAAAATTTAGAAAATTGGATGGTTGCTATGCAATCTGAATATGATGCTATAATGAAGAATGGTACATGGTCTTTATGTGACTTGCCTCCTGGCAAGAAGGCCATTGGCACTAAGTGGGTATACAGGCTGAAGCGTAAACGTGATGGTACAATTGACAAGTATAAGGCTAGGCTTGTTGCAAAGGGTTATGTGCAGGAAAGAGGCATTGATTTTGATGAGACCTTTGCACCTACATGCCGTATGACTACTGCTCGGAGCATTTGTGCACTTGCAGCCCAACATGGTTGGAATGTACATCAATTGGACATTAAAACAGCATTTCTGAATGGTGACTTGCATGAAGAAGTGTATGTTTTTTAGCCCCATGGCTTTGTGCAGAAAGGGCATGAAAACCAGGTGTGCAGGTTAAAGAAGGCATTATATGGTTTAAAGCAAGCACCACGTGCTTGGTATAAGAAGATACATGCCTATCTGGTTGCACATGGTTTTGAGAATAGTCCAACTGAAAGCACCTTATATGTTAAGCGTGCTAATGATGTGCTTCTGATCATTGTTGTCTATGTTGACGACGTGCTGCTCACTAGTCCTATTGAGAAGCATATTGCTGATTTCAAGGCTGATTTGCATGCCTCATTTGAGATGTCTGATTTGGGGCATTTGCATCACTATTTGGGCATTCAGTTTATGCAAGTTGATGGTGGAATGGCTTTGTGTCAAACGAAATATATTGACACATTATTGCAGCATTTTGGCCTTGAAGACTGTAAGCCTATTGCCACTCCTATGGAGACAGGTTTACGATTGAGCCTTCATGATGCTGGAGATGCATTTGATGTTGTTCTCTATCAGCAGGCTGTTGGATGCTTGATTTACTTATGCATTACTCGGCCAGATATTCAGTTTGTGGTCTCACAGATGAGCAGGTTTATGCATTGCCCAGGAGTCATGCATTGGAAGGCGGTTAAGCGCATCTTTCGCTACTTGAGTGGTACTCGGCTACTTGGGTTGTTTTATCCCAAGGGGGGATCACTACCGCCAGATTTGCATGCTTTTTCTGACTCAGATTGGGCTAGTTGCTATGACACTCGTGTGTCCACCAGTGGTTTTTGCTTCATGCTTGGTAGCTCATGTATATCTTGGTTGAGCAAGAAGCAGCCTACTTTGGCCACTTCCAGTTGTGAGGCTGAGTATATGGCAGCTTTCACAGCGATTGTTGAGTGTGTGTGGCTCAGATGCCTTATGGCTGATTTGGGTGTTGGCCAGTCTTCTACCACCACCATCTTCACTGACAGTCAGAGCGCATTGGCAGTTGCGAGGAACCCTGTGTTCCATGCTCGCACTAAGCACATTGAGGTGCATTATCACTATGTCAGGGAGGGGTTCTCTGCTGGGGAGATCAGCTTGGCATATGTGCCTACGCAAGAGAACATCGCAGACCTTTTCACGAAGGCTCTGCCTAGGGAGAAGTTTGAAGCTTTCCGCAAAGCTTTGGGCTTACTTCCTTTTGTGGAGTGATTACCACATAGCTTGGCACTTCCTTATACATGAGTGCCAGCTCCTTGTTCACCGCATCACTCCCAGGGGGGATTTATACACCTATTGCCCTAATGGGCTACTTATCTTTGTACATTCTCTAGTAATACATTCAGTATTGTGTGTTTGTGCGCCAAGCTTCTTCTTCTTCCTTGTGTTTTTTGCGTGCTTCCGCAGACGTCTAACTCCAACATAAACCAGATGATTCAACTCAGAAGCAGACCAGTCATTCAGTGAAAACGAGGAGAGATAACCACTACTCACACCTGCAATCAGAATCACCAAGAATCCTTCGTGTGTGGCTTCCAAAATCATTAGTAGGAGCCCAGAAAACACAGCAGCATATGTGGATTCCAAAGAAAGCCAGAGAGACTACAAATCTAGAGCTAGACAAGCTCGAGGAGATATTATGTCGGCAAAGCGAAACAAGGAGGGCCAAAAGGAATTAGCACAAGCACAAAAGGAACACGACATCAACCAATAAGACTTCACAAAAGAAGGCAACAAGGACCAAAGAATGACCAGAATGACGGAACCAAATACCTCAAAAACCAACTACAAGATGGATATGGAGACCCAAGAGGCAGCCAGGACAAGAACAACCTACTCAACAAGATTCCACTTGCACTCATGAAGAGTCCAATGCACCTAGATCATGCATAACAAGGCTGCATTACAAGGCCATGCACTCGGCACACTACCTTCTGGACGAAATTAGTGGTGCACATTTCCATCATGGGAATAGGTCTTAGATTCTACTTCCATAGGAATGAACTTACAATGTAAATAAATAAATGCTTTGGCTAGAACTAACTTTTGTTTTCTTTCAGGATTAAAATCAAAAGAGGTGTGGCAAGAGGACTTACTTACTTAAGCAAGGGGAAACGGAGTGATGCGATAAGTGACATATCACTAAGCCACACATAACACATGACTCGATTTCTACTAGAAGCTAATTTTCTCTCTATTACAAGTGCATATGGCTTATGAGGATTCCGAAGCAACTATTCAAGAAGAGGTGCTAGAGTTCCCATTACAGAGTGTGACAAAAGCCAAAGGTCATTGGTTTCGAGAGGATAAGCCCTCTGGGGATTATCTTTTCTTAGTGACAATAAAGATTATGGACACTGACCATTAGTTCCCAATGATGTCTCAAGGTTTCAAAGGCATACATGAACTCCCCTCAACTGTATACATAATGATGAAGGCAGGTATTCAGAAATACTTCAAACTACCAATCTACAAACCAAACTTCCAAAGATGTACTCAGGTGATGAATACCCTCCAACCAGCTTTACATGACCCGTTAGTGCCAGAAGCAAGAGTTCTAGATGCGGCAAGAGAATGGGTAATCATCCAATTCACTCATGATTTAATCAAAGAATCTTTCAGATGGGAAAAGGATGGAAACACAGTTTTGAAAGATGAAAGTCCAGGGACTCAGACACAAACATTCACGAACCATAGAAAATCATAGTGCAGATGCTATCTCATGCTATCAAACAGATCAGTAATCAAGTAAACATGACGCCATACATTTAAGAGCATCTTTTTGAAGCTAAGAAGCAATGGAACCATAAAAAGTTCTTGAATGGAAGTGTCACATTGACAATACTCATCTACCATGCATTGGGTATCCGAGAACATTTGAAAGAAATGCCCTCATCTTCGAAGATGGCTAAGTATGCTAAGTTAGCCACGGTGGTGTAGCTTAGTGATGAGTAGCACCTCCATTAATGTCAATCCGGAAAGACATGAGGATGGTATGAAGACATCGAACAAGTGATGGCACAAGTGTGTGAGTGAGAAGCACACAAACATGCACACACATACACACACACGCACACAAGGCAAGAACAAGAGAGAAACAATGGAGTTCTTTAGATTGCTCAAAAAGTCTCATATACAAGCTTCAATCACTAACAAGCTAACCCCCAAAATGAGCTCTCTAGCTCTTTTTATAGTATTTGACTAGCTTTGTCTCTATCCAGACCTAGTGTCTGGCCTAGTTAAAAATTAGGTTCCTAGGCTATTTTCGAGGCTCAAACAAACTCTGAATTATTATGAAAATTGGTACATAAATACTTCTGATACTCCTCAAGCTTGAGGACTCCTTGACTTGAGCAAAATGGAGTCAAATCTACCAAAAACAGTATTTACAATGTTCATGAAGTGATGAAAATCATTTTTACAAAAGGGGTTAAATTGGGAAAAAACTGAATGGCCTACTTGCCAGATCTTCATTGACTGCCTTGCCTACTTGTTCCTTCTCCCTGCTCTGACTCCCTTCATTGGCTTCCTTGTTGTGTAGGTCTTTGAGTTCCCTGACTGTTACCAACACCCCCCCTCTCCCGCGTCTGTCATCTCTGACAGACCCTTGGTGAGCTGAATGTTTTACATAGTATTTGACGACATTGGTATCCAAGTGATGCTCTTCTAGCCTCAATCCCTTTGCTAAATATGTTAGTAAGGCATCCCAAAACTGGCCCTGGAACGTCTGGATGTGGCAGACACAATTGTTCGGACTGTAAGGTTCTCTCTGTAGGGAAGAGTTGGAGGAAATGTGAGGGTCTGGGGATGAATATCTCAAAATGGTACTCCCAAAACCCTGTAATGAACATCTCCTCAAAAGTTTGCTTGTAGTAGGTTGGGAGGTATTTGATTCTTGCGTGCGATGCATATATCACCTTAATGGAGGGGGTTGTGCTCATGTCATATACTAACTCGAGATTGCCTGCAGTGAATCCGACTCTTGACAAATGCGGATCTTTAATGTTCTTGAAGGTTCGAAAGGTGACCAGCATTAATTCAAATATTTTAATACACATTTGTGCCATCACTTCAGGTATGTTTCGCAGTCTGATTCCCCAGTGGCGGATTGTGGAGATCATGTATGCCACTATAGCCGATCCTCGTGGTGGTGCTATGTACACATAATTTAGCCATTTTGCACATCCTTTAACATTCTTCACAGTGATGGCAAAGTCAGGCCATGTGCGTCTTCTGAGTACTGGGATGTAGCATGGATTGTACTTGATGAATAGTGGCATATTATTCCATGTACAAACCATTTCTGGATAAGTTTCTAGGATACGCAACCTTTAGGTAGGTTGGAAGATGGATCCTTGTGTAGCTCTTTCAGGTATGTCATTGGGACCGAATCGGGTGGTGAAAGTTAGAGCCTTGCCGCACCGTCATTGAATTTTCGCGTTATAATCGGCTAAGAGCACGCAATAGGGCACATATTTGATCATCATTTGTGCCTATCCATCGGTGATGGGACATGCATCGGAAGTATTCTGATTTTATAATGGTATTCTCAACTTTAGACATGGACTGGATTTGTACCACTACTCTATCACCATGCATATTGGCCATTTTTTCGAGTGTCTGCAACCATTCTGGGGCTTCTACCTCAAGTGTGTGCAATCCTTCAGAGGTTTGTTGGCCACTCGGCATTGGCATAGGAACATATGGTTCCTCATATGACTCGTCTACTTCTATGGGCACCAACTCTTCTAGTTCTGGTTCTATGACTAGGGCGGGCTGTCTTTCATACTGAAGTAATTTTCCTTGCAACTCAGCGACCTATTCTTTTAGTGCATTTACCTCTTCAATAGTTGTGGTAGAATCTGTGATCTTTGTTTGTTCTTCTTGCATCCTTAGCTGTTGGCGAAGGGTATCCCATTCTTTGCCCAAATCGTCATGCACTGCCAGAAGATCAGCATAGCTTTCAAGAATGGTTTTCATAGTCTCTTAAGGGACAGCCTTAAACCTTTCTGGGTCGATCTCATGAGGGGAGCCTTCCATTCCTACCTCTAGGTTTTCTTCGTTCTGCTTTTGAAGTAGTTTGTTTTCTTCTAGAGCATTTCCATGTGCTTCCTTAGTAATGTCAAATTACCACAGACTTTGACATTCTCGGACTGATAAAGTTCAAGTAAAGCTATTAGTTTTTTAACTTCAGAAGATTCTGATTGTTGGGGAGCTTCCAATAGGGTCTAGTGGGCATGTTCTAGCATTGTATAACGTTGATTGAGGTTGGTGTTCTCTTCTTCTAGGGTTGCAAGCCACTTCTGTAATTGCTGGTGTTCCATAGTTATATGGCGATGACGATCTTCTAAGGTCTGATATTCATTCTGCAGTTGATATACACATTGATGTAATGTAGAAAACATATTATTTACATTTAGGAATGCTGGGAAAGTGGAGGACGTGGGGGGAATGGGGAAGAGGACAGGGATAGTGAATGAAGTGGAAACAAGAGGTGATGTGGGGGGAGGGGGTATCGAAGAACCTTCAAAATCCCACTGGAAAACATGATGCAATTAAGGTCTAGAGAGAGAATATGAAACTTGTCAACCCAAAATTTTTCCTACATGCATAAAATGACCTAATTATTCGTTCTAAGCATTATCCCCACAATGAAATTCAGAAAGTTCAAAATGAATTATCTCACTAGAAAAGAGGCCTATTACAATTCTTCCCCCCTTTAAGAACTCTGTCCTCAGAGTTGGAAAGAAGGATAATGTGTTAGAAAGTCACCTAAATTCACCCAACTCCAATCTTCTACTGGGTATGAATGCCATTTCACCAAAATTTCTACTATAGATCTATTTCTAAGAAATCTTTCCTTCCTATCTAATATTATTTCCGGTTGAAGCTCAAAAGAGCCATCATCTTTCAGGTCATAATTGTCCTGCAAAACATGAGCAACATTAGACACATATCTTTTAAGTAAGCTGACATGAAATACAGGATGCACATTTAGATATTTAGGTAATTCCAGCAAATAAGCAAGAGATCCGATCTTTTTCAAAACTTTAAAAGGGCTTGCATATCGAGGAGAAAGTCTATGATCCTTCCCTAGCAACAAGTTAGATCGATGAGGATTAACTTTAAGAAATACCATATCATTAACTTGGAATTCAAGTGGTCTTCTCTGTAAATCATAGAACTTCTTTTGTCTTTTCTGAGCTTCTCTTATATGTTTCTTAATTTTTCCAAGTTCTTCATCCATCTTATCAAGCATTTCTTTGGATACTTCTACTTTATTTGGAAAACCCAAAAACGAAGGTGGAGTCAAACAATTATAACCATACATAGCTTCAAACGGAGTCATTTTTATAGATGCATGCCATGCACTATTGTATGCAAACTCAACCAAGGGTAAATATTCACTCCAATTATCCTGCTTTTCATTCACATACATACGCAACATATCCTCAACTACCTTGTTAACCCTCTCGGTTTCCCCATCAGTTTGTGGATGGAAAGCTATACTCATACGAAGTTGAGTTCCAATGGATTCAAATGTCGCTTTCCAGAAGTTTGACATAAATCTAGAATCTCTATCAGAAATTATGCTTTTAGGCATTCCATGCAATCGAAATATTCCTTTTACAAAGATTCTTGCAACATTCAAAGCAGTATCAGTCTTTTTCATAGGAAAGAAGTGTGCCATCTTGGTAAGACGATCGACTACAACAAATATGGTATCATGCTTACTTCTGGTCATAGGTAGCTTAGTGATAAAGTCCATAGAATAGACTCCCACTTCTGATTTGGAACATCCAAAGGTTGAAGCATTCCTAGCATCCTCTTAAACTCAGATTTCACCTGTTGGCACTTCAAACATTCATTTACATATTTTCTAATATCCCGCTTCTGTTGATATATTTAGGTAGTGATGTGTGTGAACACTCTAGGACCGTCGGGGCACTTTTTTCCCTCTTTAGGAGGTTTTTTTCCCCCGGCTTGTATATACGCCTATTGCCCTAATGGGCTACTTATCTTTGTACATTCTCTAGTAATACATTCAGTATTGTGTGGTTGTGCTCCAAGCTTCTTCCTCTTCCTTGTGTTGTTCGCGTGCTTCCGCAGACGTCTAACTTCAACAATTGGTATCAGAGCAGGTCGTCGCTTCTTCTAGGGTGCCGTCGACACTCCTCCGAACGCACTATCGCAGTGCTTGTGCAGGCTATTTCGTCCTTTTGTGCCAAAGGTATATACCAGTTTCTGTTCGCCAGTTTAAGCGTCTCGAAGTCTGCTACAGGTCTAGCAGAACTCTTCTGGGCAGTTCTGTTCAACTTTTTGAGATACAGTCAATTTTCTGCATCAAGGTATTTTAGTCACCGGCCATGGCTGAAAGCAGTGATGTATTCCGTATGTTGGCTGTTGAGGATAAGTTGGATGGTACCAACTACCCATTATGGGCTTATATGATGCGACATGTACTGGTTGCAAAAGGACTGTGGAACATTGTGCAAGGTGTTGAAAGACGTCCTGTTACACCTGCGACTACAGGTACTACAAATACAGGTGCTGGAGGTACTGGAGCTGATGAAGATGGTGTCGAAGATGATATTCCGCAGATTCCTGTTCGTGCTGCTGTTTCTGTTGCACATACTGCAGAGCAGATTCGTTGGGATGGCAGAGATGCCCAGGCACATGCATTGATAGCTTTGTCTGTCAAACGTGCCATTATTCCTCACATTCGCTCTTGCAGAACAGCAAAGGATGCTTGGGATACACTTACCACTTTGTACCAGGCTAGGAATGAGGCTCGTGTTGCTTACCTCCGAAAACAGTTGGAGAGTGAGCACATGAATGAAGGTGATTCTATGGACAGTTTTCTTACAAAGATCAAAGACCTGAAGGAACAATTGATTTCTGCTGATGAGGTTATACCAGATAGCTCACTTGTGCAGACCGTTCTGAATGGTCTTCCTGATTCATATCAGAGTTTTGCCTCTACTCTTCGGTTGATGATGAAAGGCAATCCGAATGCCTTGTCATTTGAAGAATTAGTCTCTGTTCTGTTGCAGGAAGATCAGTCCAGGCAGAACAGGTCCATTATGCGTGTTGCAGATCAAGCTTTCCTGGCTAGTCAAAAGGGCAAAGGAAAATGGAGCTCTTCTACTAGTAAGCAAAAATCTGCAAATGCTGCACAATCGAAGAACCAGGATAAAGATGAAAAGAAATCAGAAAAGCAGAAATTGTTCTGCAAGTACTGTAAAGGAAATGATCATATTATAAAGAACTGTCCAAAATTGGCTGCTAAAGAGGCAAAGAAGAAAGAGGCTGGAATGGTTGTTGCAGAGGCCTCTACACCAAAAACAGAGTCTGCAAATCTTGTGCAGGAAGAAGAATGGGCGTTTACTACTGTCTGCAGTTTTGACCCATCTTCTCATGATCAGTGCATGTCTGCAGTAGACTCAGATGTTTGGTACTTTGATAGTGGGGCGACCAAACATATTACCTCACAGCGCAGTTTCTTCTCTTCACTCCAGCCTGCCCCTACAGGGAATACTGTCACATGCGCCAATAACTCCTCTTGTCCTGTTATGGGAGTTGGTAAGATCATTCTGACTACTGCTGATGGTAGTTCTTTCACTTTGTCAGATGCTTTATTTGTGCCAGGGATCAAAAAGAACCTGTTATCAGTTTCTGCATTAGCCAAGATTGGCTTGGTTGTGAAATTCGTTGATGACAGGTGTACAGTCCATGATCTCTCAAATGGCGATGTGATTATTGCTTCTGGCATTTTATGTCATGGGCTGTATAAGCTCATAGACTATGAAAAATCTGTGAATGATTCGACATGTGCAGTTCATGATTCTCAGGCTATGTCAGATGCAAAGCTTTGGCATGCACGCTTTGGTCATCTGAATTTTGCTAGTTTCTTACGCCTGCAGAAATCTGAAATGGTGTCCTCTTTGCCCAAACTTGAGGCACCTGGAAAACATGTTTGTGAAGGCTGTATTTTGGGCAAAATGCAGCGTTCTTCCTTTCCAAAAGATGGTTCAGTTCGGGCTATGCAGAAATTGCAGCTTGTACATAGTGATGTCTGTGGTGCTATGCAGACACCCTCTTTTGGAAATTACCTTTACTTCGTGACTTTCATTGATGATTTTTCCAGGCATGCATGGGTATATCCACTCAAAGCAAAGTCCGAAGTGTTCATGTGCTTCAAACAGTTTTTGGTTTTGGCTGAAAATCTGTCAGCATGTAAAATGGGCACCCTCCGTTCTGATCGAGGGGGGGAATATATGTCTTCAGATTTTAATGCATTTCTGGCTGAACGTGGGATAAAACACCAGTGTACAGTGCCGTATACACCTCAACAGAATGGAGTTGCTGAACGAAAGAACAGGTCACTCATGGAGATGGCGAGGTGCATGGTCAAAAGTCAAGCTTTACCACATAGTTTCTGGCTTGAGGCTGTCATGTGTGCAGCATATGTACTGAACAGGTGTCCCACGAAAGCGTTGCAGTCTATCACTCCATATGAGGCTTGGCATGACCGCAAGCCATGTGTTGCTCATCTGCGTGTTTTTGGTTGTTTGGCATATGCATTAGTGCCTGAACAACATCTCAGAAAATTGGATGATAAGGCAGTAAAATGTATTTTTGTTGGGTACAGTTCTGAAAGTAAAGGCTATCGTCTGTATCATCCACAGACTAAACGCATTCTGGTTAGCCGTGATGTTGTCTTTGTGGAAGATGCTATTCAGCCATTGCTTTCATGTACTAAGGAGACATCTGTTAGCTCCAAAGACATGTATGATACTTTGATGCCTCTTTTTACAGGTGGACAGGCTAGCGCTGGTCCTAATGAGGCAACTTCTCAGCCTTTGCAGGTTTCATATGATGATGCAGATCATGCCATTTCTGATGCAGATTTACATGATGCACTTGTTGATGAGAGAGCTGATATTGAACAGGCAAAAACTATGCCAAAATGGCTGGTGCAGACTTTGCGTGACAGCAAATTAGATGCACCTTTGTCATATCGTACTCCTTCAGGCTCTCATAGTACCTCCTTTGCATCAGATTGCTATTCTATGGCTGCATCTAGTCTCTGTGATGAGAATGAGCCTGTTTCTTTTGATGAAGCACAAAATTCAGAAAATTGGATGCCTGCTATGCAATCTGAATATGATGCTATAATGAAGAATGGTACATGGTCTTTATGTGACTTGCCTCTTGGCAAGAAGGCCATTGGCACTAAGTGGGTATACAAGCTGAAGCGTAAACCTGATGGTACAGTTGACAGGTATAAGGCTAGGCTTGTTGCAAAGGGTTATGCGCCGGAAAGAGGCATTGATTTTGATGAGACCTTTGCACCTACATGCCGTATGACTACTGTTCGGAGCATTTGTGCACTTGCAGCCCATCATGGTTGGAATGTACATCAGTTGGACATTAAAACAGCATTTCTGAATGGTGACTTGCATGAAGAAGTGTATGCTTTTCAGCCCCGTGGCTTTGTGCAGAAAGGGCATGAAAACCAGGTGTGCAGGTTAAAGAAGGCGTTATATGGTTTAAAGCAAGCACCACGTGCTTGGTATGAGAAAATACATGCCTATCTGATTGCACATGGTTTTGAGAACAGTCCAACTGAAAGCACCTTATATGTTAAGCGTGCTAATGATGTGCTTTTGATCATTGTTGTCTATGTAGACGACATGCTTCTCACTGGTCCTCTTGAGAAGCATATTGCTGATTTCAAGGCTGATTTGCATGCCTCATTTGAGATGTCTGATTTGCGGCATTTGCATCACTATTTGGGCATTCAGTTTATGCACGT
Organism: Ceratopteris richardii; assembly: GCA_020310875.1. Taxonomy (NCBI): domain Eukaryota; kingdom Viridiplantae; phylum Streptophyta; class Polypodiopsida; order Polypodiales; family Pteridaceae; genus Ceratopteris; species Ceratopteris richardii. The sequence goes on from CM035423.1 coordinate 103,976,892, forward strand.
TGATGGTGGAATGGCTTTGTGTCAAACGAAATATATTGACACATTATTGCAGCGTTTTGGCCTTGAAGACTGTAAGCCTATTGCCACTCCTATGGAGACAGGTTTACGATTGAGTCTTCATGATGCTGGAGATGCATTTGATGCTGTTCCCTATCAGCAGGCTGTTGGATGCTTGATTTACTTATGCATTACTCGGCCAGATATTCAGTTTGCTGTCTCAGAGATGAGCAGGTTTATGCATTACCCAGGAGTCACGCATTGGAAAGCGGTTAAGCGCATCTTTCGCTACTTGAGTGGTACTCGGCTGCTTGGGTTGTTTTATCCCAAGGGGGGATCACTAACGCCAGATTTGCATGCTTTTTCTGACTCAGATTGGGCTGGTTGCTATGACACTCGTGTGTCCACCAGTGGTTTTTGCTTCATGCTTGGTAGCTCATGTATATCTTGGTTGAGCAAGAAGCAGCCTACTGTGGCCACTTCCAGTTGTGAGGCTGAGTATAGGGCAGCTTTCACAGCGACTGTTGAGTGTGTGTGGCTCAAACGCCTTATGGCTGATTTGGGTGTTGGCCAGTCTTCTGCCACCACCATCTTCACTGACAGTCAGAGCGCATTGGCAGTTGCGAGGAACCCTGTGTTCCATGCTCGCACTAAGCACATTGAGGTGCATTATCACTATGTCAGGGAGAGGTTCTCTGCTTGGTAGATCAGCTTGGCATATGTGCCCACGCAGGAGAACATTGCAGACCTTTTCACGAAGGCTCTGCCTAGGGAGAAGTTTGAAGCTTTCCGCAAAGCTTTGGGCTTACTTCCTTTTGTGGAGTGATTTCCACATAGCTCGGCACTTCCTTATACATGAGTGCCAGCTCCTTGTTCACCGCATCACTCCCAGGGGGGATTTGTTGATATATTTAGGTAGTGATGTGTGTGAACACTCTAGGACCGCCGGGGCACTTTTTTCCCTCTTTAGGAGGTTTTTTTCCCCCGGCTTGTATATACGCCTATTGCCCTAATGGGCTACTTATCTTTGTACATTCTCTAGTAATACATTCAGTATTGTGTGGTTGTGCTCCAAGCTTCTTCCTCTTCCTTGTGCTGTTCGCGTGCTTCCGTAGACGTCTAACTCCAACAGCTTCATACACGGCCAAAAGTAAGAATACTTTGTTTTAACATATGTCCTTGAATAACCTCGATGTGCAGAAAAAGGTGCATCATGACAATCATGCAGTATTTTAACTTTTAGTGGAGATTCAGAAGATAAGCATAGCCGATTGTTACAATACAGTGTTCCATCCTGCAAATGAAATTTTTCCTCATACGTCGATCCCCTGTTCGCATTCAAAGCATTCAAAATAGGTGCATAAAAAGGATCATGTTCTATCTCTTCTTGAATTTGACTGAGAAAATCAGAATTTATTACACAAACAAGATTACACAAAGGTCTCCGACTCAATGCATCAGCAACCTTATTTTCCTTACTAGCAAGATACTTAATGTCAAAATCATACTCGCTTAATAATTCAATCCAACGCTTCTGCCTGTTGTTAAGCAATGGTTGAGTGAAGATGTATTTTAGACTTTGATGATCTGTTTTCAATTCAAACTTAACCCCTAACAATAGATGTCTCCAATGCTTAAGTGCATGCACAACAGCAAGCATTTATAAATCATGAGTAGGATAGTTAAGTTCATGTTTTCTTAGTTTTCTGGACTCATATGCGACCACCCTGCCATCTTGTGAAATAACACATCCTATCTGACTACCACTTGCATCACATGCAACCACAAAAGGCTTTCCCATTTCTGGTATTTTCAAAACACAATTCTCAACGACTTTTTGTTTCAATGTTTCAAATGATTTTTGACAGGCATCACTCCACGCAAATCCTACATTCTTTTTAGTTAATTCGGTGAGGGGAGTAGCTATCTTAGAGAAATCCTTAATATGTGCTCTTTCATATTGTGCCAACCCAAGAAAACTTCTAACATCCCTTACAGTCTTAGGAATCGGCCAATCAACTATTGTTTTTACTTTATCTTCATCTATAAGGATTCCTTCTTTTGATATTACTCTTCCTAGATACACAAGTTTATCCTTAGCAAAGAAACACTTACTCTTTTTCCCATACAATTTGTGTTCTCTAAGAGTCTGCAAAGTCTTCTTGAGATGTACCGCATGCTCCGAATCATCTTTAGAGTACAAAAATATATCATCAAGGAAGACTAAGATGAATTCATCTAGGTAATCGTGAAAAATATTATTCATCAAGCACATAAATGTGGCAGGAGCGTTTGTTAAACCAAAAGTTAGAACCGTAAACTCATAGTGACCATATCGTGTTCGAAAAGCCGTCTTAGGAATATCCTCTGTTTTGATCCTAATTTGGTGATATCCATATCTTAAGTCAATCTTTGTGAATACGGTCGCTCCACTTAATTGAGCTAATAAGTCATCTATGTGAGGGAGTGGATACTTATTCTTAATTGTTCTTTTATTCAACCCCCTATAGTCAATGCATAATCTGTAAGAGCCGTCTTTCCTCTTCTGAAATAAAACAGGCGCACCCGAAGGTGAGACACTCTGTTTTATTAAGCCTTTCTTCAAAAGATCATCTAATTGAATCTTAAGCTACTTTAGTTCATCAATGTTAAATCTATAGGGTGCTCTAGAATTTGGTTCACTCCCTGGATATAGATCAATGGCATGGTCAATCTACCTAGGTGGGGGTATACCAGGCAAGTCTTCTAGAAATACATCGGCATATTCTCTCAAGAGATTTCCTACGTAATCTAGAATATCTTTGTCATTACCTTCCTCATGCAGATTGTTCACATACACTACAAATGTTTTGCAGCCATCACGTATACCTCTAATTATCTGCATAGCAGAAATAAGAGTAGGCTTAGGATTAAAGACATCACCTAGAATATGAATAGATTCATCATTTAGCTTCACAGTGATCGTTCTTTGTTCACAATTAATTGTCACAGAATTTTTAACTAACCAATCCATACCTATGATTACATCACTTTGTTTCATCTCAATTACAAGGAAGCTTCTAGAAAAGCGTCTATTAGAAAGAGTAAATTCAAGGTTTTCAACATATCTTTTCGTGTAGTGTAATCGTCCATTGGCCATCTCTATAGGTCTAGTTATGTGCATATTTAGGGCTATCCCTAGATTCTGTACCAATTTGAAACATAGAAAACAATGGGTACTACCTGAATCGATCAAAAATCTGGTTTTATAATCAGAAATCATACCCGGAATTGTGATTACAGAAGCCTTTGGGAAAGAACTAACCACCATGCAACGTAAAGTAGAGTTAGCGCACTTACCGCCATCATCTACTTCCTCAATCATTGTACCCTCCTCGATGATGTTTATCGCTTTTGATTGTGCGGGTCGAAAGACTGCCTTGTTCGAGCACTCATATGTCCGATGCCCTTGCTCCCCGCAACAAAAACACAGACCAAGTCTTTTTGCCCTCTCAATAAAATTAGGGTCTTGTTACCACTCAATTGGTTGATGCCTCCTTTGATTTTCCACCAACCGAGCAGGGTTCTTACCTTGTCGTTAGAAGATGGAGTTTTCTTTGAATTGTTCATGTTCATTGCAAGAGGTCTTTGTGGCCTATGTCCCGTTGCAATGAATCTGCTTCTATTTGCCTTCTGCAAATTGAACTTCTCCATCTTCTCAAAGTTCTCAGCCATCGCAACAACATCAAGAAAATCAATGCATCCAGATCCCTTGACTTGATAGCGAAGTTCCTCACGAAGCCCTTCAATAAATTTACTCTTTAGAGCATTACCACTAACCTCTAATGCATATTTATGAAGACGTAGGAACTTCTCTTTGTACTCATCAACAGATAAGCTATGCTTGTCACTTTCGTGTTGTCAGAAATTGTAGAACTCCATCTTCTTCTCCATATGGTAGTGTGGAGAACAATAGCGTTTTTCAACTTGTTCTCTAAATTCCTTCCATAGAACAAGACCAGAACGTGTTCGAGTCTGCATATATGACTTCCACCATAGCTTCGCGATCCCACGTGGATGCAAGATCCCAACTTTTGCCTTGGACTCTTCACTAAATTGTCAAAGATCAAAGAAATCCTCTAGTTCTTCAATCCATGCCTCAAGATCTTCGCCACTCTTCTTCTCGCCATCAAAATCATTTAACTTTGCCTTCTTGAAGACTTGGTTAAGGGCAAACTCACCTGGTTCCATATCTTCATAATTGTGTTTTTGTTTTTCGCGAGGTAGGCTAGATGTTCCCGCACCTTCATCTATTTCATCGTTCAGCTCCACAGCCATCACGTATACCTCTAATTATCTGCATAGCAGAAATAAGAGTAGGCTTAGTATTAAAGACATCACCTAGAATATGAATAGATTCATCATTTAGCTTCACAGTGATCGTTCTTTGTTCACAATTAATTGTCGTAGAATTTTTAACTAACCAATCCATACCTATGATTACATCACTCTGTTTCATCTCAATTACATGGAAGCTTCCAGAAAAGTGTCTATTAGAAAGAGTAAATTCAAGGTTTTCAACATATCTTTTCGTGTAGTGTAATCGTCCATTGGCCATCTCTACAGGTCTGGTTATCTGCATATTTAGGGCTATCCCTAGATTCTATAGCAATTTGAAAGATAGAAAACAATGGGTACTACCTGAATCGATCAAAAATCTGGTTTTATGCGCAGAAATAATACGCGGAATCGTGATTACAAAAGCCTTTGGGAAAGAACTAACCACCATGCAACGTAAAGTAGAGTTAGCACACTTACCGCCATCATCTACTTCCTCAATCATTGTACCCTCCTCGATGATGTTTATCGCTTTTGATTGTGCGGGTCGAAAGACTGCCTTGTTCGGACACTCATATGTCCGATGCCCTTGCTCCCCGCAACAAAAACACAGACCAAGTCTTTTTGCCCTCTCAATAAAATTAGGGTCTTGTTGCCACTGAATTGGTTGATGCCTCCTTTGATTTTCCACCAGCCGAGCAGGGTTCTTACCTTGGTCGTTAGAAGATGGAGTTTTCTTTGAATTGTTCATGTTCATTGCAACATGTCTTTGTGGCCTATGTCCTGTTGCAATGAATCTGCTTCTATTTGCCTTCTGCAAATTGAACTTCTCCATCTTCTCAAAGTTCTCAACCATCGCAACAGCATCAAGAAAATCAATGCATCCAGATCCCTTGACTTGATAGCAAAGTTCCTCACGAAGCCCTTCAATAAATTTACTCTTTAGAGCATTACCACTAACCTCTAATGCATATTTATGAAGACGTAGGAACTTCTCTTTGTACTCATAAACACATAAGCTATGCTTGTCACTTTCATGTTGTCGAAAATTGTAGAACTCCATCTTCTTCTCCATATGGTAGTGTGGAGAACAATAGCGTTTTTCAGCTTGTTCTCTAAATTCCTTCCATAGAACAGGACCAGAACGCGTTCGAGTCTGTATATATGACTTCCACCATAGCTTCGCGATCCCACGCAGATGCAGGATCCCAACTTTTGCCTTGGACTCTTCACTAAATTATCGAAGATCAAAGAAATCCTCCAGTTCTTCAATCCATGCCTCAAGATCTTCGCCACTCTTCTTCTCGCCATCAAAATCATTTAACTTTGCCTTCTTGAAGACTTGGTTAAGGGCAAACTCACCTGGTTCCATATCTTCAGAATTGCGTCTTTGTTTTCCGCGAGGTACGCTAGATGTTCCCGCACCTTCATCTATTTCATCGTTCAGCTCCACAAACAAATTTGTTGCTCCTTCTGGTTGCTTTCCCCCTCATTCTTTGCGCAATTCACCAAGAAGCTTCTGAATAAGCTCCTCTTGTTCACGAACCTTTTGTGTTAGACCTTCCATCGTTCCCGCAGATTGATTCTGCTCTGATACCACTTGTAGCGTTTCCTCAATCACAATCTATCCCCAATCACAATCTTTCGATTACTCAGAAATAACAGTGGAGAGAAGAACGCAGAGATTACACAAGGTAAAAGAAAGCTGATGCGGAAGAGTAGAACAAATATGACGCAAAGAAGGAAGAATTCTGATATTATAGATGTGAATCAATGGTTACAATAGCTTTGGACAATAGCTTCTTGACGAAGCCTCTACCTCCCGACCACCCCCGAGATATCACAATCGCATTCTCACTCGCACTCTCAATCACACTCTCACTCTCACTCTCACTCTCAATCACACTCTCAATCACAAGGTAATTCTCAGATTTCTGTGTGTCCTCCGTGTTGATGCGCAGGCCTTCTTATCTTTTTCCGTTTGATCACAGCCGTGTCCCCCCAAAGAAGTGTGCGATCCACCAAATTTAGAAAAAGTCGAGTTTCTCCAAAACTTTTGCAAAAAGCCATGCGATCGTAGTGTACTTCCTTTTTTTTAGCATACCTGTCAAAAATAGCAGAAAAAACCAAGAAGACATATCCAAAAACATACATAATTAGACATGGTGACACGTGAGCATGAGAATCACGGATTCGAATAGAATTAGACAAGCCCTGGTTTTTTTTTTTTAAGTGTTGGAAAAAACGGCACTTTTCAAAGCCCTGTAACTCAAAAACAATGAGGAAGTAGGTTAAGCTTGTGAGAAACACTTTTATTCAATTTTTCGATCTGCACAATATTGATAGAGACGTTCGACGTCCAAATCCACCTCCAAATGCCACTTTGGAGCCCTGCAAGGTTTAAAATTCTAGAGAGAGAGTAAAATCAAGGCATTTTCTTACAATGAACTAAACGTAGTACCCTGAACGAGGTACTTAGAACATGATTCACAAAAATCTCACACAGGCACTTTTATTCTCTTATACTTGCTCTACCTTTCCCTCATACAGAGTTTTCCTTAATTCTTTCATCTTCACCTTCAAAATCCCACTGGAAAACATGATGCAATTAAGGTCTAGAGAGAGAATATGAAACTTGTCAACCCAAAATTTTTCCTACATGCATAAAAGGACCTAATTATTCGTTCTAAGCATTATCTCCACAATGAAATTCAGAAAGTTCAAAATGAATTATTTCACTAGAAAAGAGGCCTATTACAATTCTTCCCCCCTTTAAGAACTCTATCCTCAGAGTTGGAAAGAAGGATAATGTGTTAGAAAGTCATCTAAATTCACCCAACTCGAATCTTCTACTGGGTATGAATGCCATTTCACCAAAATTTCTACTATAGATCTATTTCTAAGAAATCTTTCCTTCCTATCTAATATTATTTCCGATTGAAGCTCAAAAGTGCCATCATCTTTCAGGTCATAATTGTCCTGCAAAACATGAGCAACATTAGACACATATCTTTGAAGTAAGCTGACATGAAATACAGGATGCACATTTAGATATTTAGGTAATTCCAGCAAATAAGCAAGAGATCTGATCTTTTTCAAAACTTTAAAAGGGCCTGCATATCGAGGAGAAAGTCTATGATCCTTCGCTAGCAACAAGTTAGATCGGTGAGGATTAACTTTAAGAAATACCATATCATTAACTTGGAATTCAAGTGGTCTTCTCTTCAAATCATAGAACTTCTTTTGTCTTTTCAAAGCTTCTCTTATATGTTTCTTAATTTTTCCAAGTTCTTCATCCATCTTATCAAGCATTTCTTTGGATACTTCTACTTTATTTGGAAAACCCAAAAACGAAGGTGGAGTCAAACAATTACAACCATACATAGCTTCAAACGGAGTCATTTTTATAGATGCATGCCATGCACAAGATTACACAAAGGTCTCCGACTCAATGCATCAGCAACCTTATTTTCCTTACCAGCAAGATACTTAATGTCAAAATCATACTCGTTTAATAATTCAATCCAACGCTTCTGCCTGTTGTTAAGCAATGGTTGAGTGAAGATGTATTTTAGACTTTGATGATCTGTTTTCAATTCAAACTTAACCCCTAACAATAGATGTCTCCAATGCTTAAGTGCATGCACAACAGCAAGCATTTCTAAATCATGAGTAGGATAGTTAAGTTCATGTTTTCTTAGTTTTCTGGACTCATGAAACCACCCTACCATCTTGTGAAATAACACATCCTATCTGACTACCACTTGCATCACATGCAACCACAAAAGGCTTTCCCATTTCTAGTATTTTCAAAACACAATTCTCAACGACTTTTTGTTTCAATGTTTCAAATGATTTTTGACAGGCATCACTCCACGCAAATCCTACATTCTTTTTAGTTAATTCGGTGAGGGGAGTAGCTATCTTAGAGAAATCCTTAATATGTGCTCTTTCATATTGTGCCAACCCAAGAAAACTTCTAACATCCCTTACAGTCTTAGGAATCGGCCAATCAACTATTGTTTTTACTTTATCTTCATCTATAAGGATTCCTTCTTTTGATATTGCTCTTCCTAGATACACAAGTTTATCCTTAGCAAAGAAACACTTACTCTTTTTCCCATACAATTTGTGTTCTCTAAGAGTCTGCAAAGTCTTCTTGAGATGTATCCCATGCTCTGAATCATCTTTAGAGTACACAAATATATCATCAAGGAAGACTAAGATGAATTCATCTAGGTAATTGTGAAAAATATTATTCATCAAGCACATAAATGTGGCAGGAGCGTTTGTTAAACCAAAAGGTAGAACCATAAACTCATAGTGACCATATCGTGTTCGAAAAGCCGTCTTAGGAATATCCTCTGTTTTGATCCTAATTTGGTGATATCCAGATCTTAAGTCAATCTTTGTGAATACGGTCGCTCCACTTAATTGAGCTAATAAGTCATCTATGTGAGGGAGTGGATACTTATTCTTAATTGTTCTTTTATTCAACCCCCTATAGTCAATGCATAATCTGTAAGAGCCGTGTTTCTTCTTCTGAAATAAAACAGGCGCACCCCAAGGTGAGACACTCGATTTTATTAAGCCTTTCTTGAAAAGATCATCTAATTGAATCTTAAGATCCTTTAGTTCATCAATGTTAAATCTATAGGGTGCTCTAGAATATGGTTCACTCCCTGGATATAGGTCAATGGCATGGTCAATCTGCCTAGGTGGGGGTATACCACGCAAGTCTTCTCGAAATACATCGGCATATTCTTTCAAGAGATTTCCTACATAATCTGGAATATCTTCGTCATTACCTTCCTGATGTAGATTGTTCACATACACTACAAATGTTTTGCAGCCATCACATATAGCTCTATTTATCTGCATAGCAGAAATAAGAGTAGGCTTAGGATTAAAGACTTCACGTAGAATATGAATAGATTCATCATTTAGCTTCACAATGATCGTTCTTTGTTCACAATTAATTGTCGCAGAATTTTTAACTAACCAATCCATACCTATGATTACATCACTCTGTTTCATCTCAATTAAATGGAAGCTTCCAGAAAAGCGTCTATTAGAAAGAGTAAATTCAAGGTTTTCAACATATCCTTTCGTGTAGTGTAATCGTCCATTGGCCATCTCTACAGGTCTGGTTATCTGCATATTTAGGGCTATCCCTAGATTCTGTACCAATTTGAAAGATAGAAAACAATGGGTACTACCTGAATCGATCAAAAATCTGGTTTTATGCGCAGAAATGATACCCGGAATCGTGATTACAGAAGCCTTTGGGAAAGAACTAACAATCGTGCAACGTAAAGTAGAGTTAGCGCACTTACCGCCATCATCTGCTTCCTCAATCATTGTACCCTCCTTGATGATGTTTATCGCTTTTGATTGTGCGGGTCGAAAGACTGCCTTGTTCGGGCACTCATATGTCCGATGCCCTTGCTCCTCGCAACGAAAACACAGACCAAGTCTTTTTGCCCTCTCAATAAAATAAGGGTCTTGTTGCCACTCAATTGGTTGATGCCTCCTTTGATTTTCCATCGGCCGAGCAGGGTTCTTACCTTGGTCATTAGAAGATGGAGTTTTCTTTGAATTGTTCATGTTCATTGCAACATGTCTTTGTGGCCTATGTCCCGTTGCAATGAATCTGCTTCTATTTGCCTTCTGCAAATTGAACTTCTCCATCTTCTCAAAGTTCTCAGCCATCGCAACAGCATCAAGAAAATCAATGCATCCAGATCCCTTGACTTGATAGCGAAGTTCCTCACGAAGCCCTTCAATAAATTTACTCTTTAGAGCATTACCACTAACCTCTAATGCATATTTATGAAGACGTAGGAACTTCTCTTTGTACTCATCAACAGATAAGCTATGCTTGTCACTTTCGTGTTGTCGGAAATTGTAGAACTCCATCTTCTTCTCCATATGGTAGTGTGGAGAACAATAGCGTTTTTCAGCTTGTTCTCTAAATTCCTTCCATAGAACAGGACCAGAACGTGTTCGAGTCTGCATATGTGACTTCCACCATAGCTTCGCGATCCCACGCAGATGCAGGATCCCAACTTTTGCCTTGGACTCTTCACTAAATTGTCGAAGATCAAAGATATCCTCTAGTTCTTCAATCCATGCCTCAAGATCTTCGCCACTCTTCTTCTCGCCATCAAAATCATTTAACTTTGCCTTCTTGAAGACTTGGTTAAGGGCAAACTCACCTGGTTCCATATCTTCAGAATTACGTTTTTGTTTTTCGCGAGGTACGCTAGATGTTCCCGCACCTTCATCTATTTCATCGTTCAGCTCCACAAACAAATTTGTTGCTCCTTCTGGTTGCTTTCCCCCTCGTTCTTTGCGCAATTCACCAAGAAGCTTCTGAATAAGCTCCTCTTGTTCACGAACCTTTTGTGTTAGACCTTCCATCGTTCCCGCGGATTGATTCTGCTCTGATACCACTTGTAGCGTTTCCTCAATCACAATCTATCCGCAATCACAATCTTTCGATTACTCAAAAATAACAGTGGAGAGAAGAACGCAGAGATTGCACAAGGTAAAAGAAAATATGATGCGGAAGAGTAGAACAAATATGACGCAGAGAAGGAAGAATTCTCATATTATAGATGTGAATCAATGGTTACAATAGCTTTGGACAATAGCTTCTTGACGAAGCCTCTACCTCCCGACCACCCCCGAGCTATCACAATCGCATTCTCACTCGCACTCTCAATCACACTCTCACTCTCACTCTCACTCTCAATCACACTCTCAATCACAAGGTAATTCTCAGATTTCTGTGTGTCCTCCGTGTTGATGCGCAGGCCTTCTTATCTTTTTCCGTTTGATCGCAGCCGTGCCCCCCAAAGAAGTGTGCGATCCACCAAATTTAGAAAAAGTCAAGTTTCTCCAAAACTTTCGCAAAAAGCCATGCGATCGTAGTGTACTTCCTTTTTTTTAGCATACCTATCAAAAATAGCAGAAAAAAACCAAGAAGACATATCCGAAAACGTACATAATTAGACATGGTGACACATGAGTATGAGAATCACGGATTCGAATAGAATTAGACAAGCCCTCGTTTTTTTTTTTCAAATGTTGGAAAAAACGGCACTTTTCAAAGCCATGTAACTCAAAAACAATGAGGAATTAGGTTAAGTTTGTGAGAGACACTTTTATTCAATGTTTCGACCTGCACAATATTGATAGAGACGTCCGAGGTCCAAATCCACCTCCAAATGCCACTTTTGAGCCCTGCAAGGTTTAAAATTCTAGAGAGAGTAAAATCAAGGCATTTTCTTACAATGAACTAAATGTAGGACCCTGAACGAGGTACTTAGAACATGATTCACAAAAATCTCACACAGGCACTTTTATTCTCTTATACTTGCTCTACCTTTCCCTCATACAGAGTTTTCCTTAATTCTTTCATCTTCACCTTCAAAATCCCACTGGAAAACATGATGCAATTAAGGTCTAGAGAGAGAATATGAAACTTGTCAATCCAAATTTTTTCCTACATGCATAAAATGACCTAATTATTCGTTCTAAGCATTATCCCCACAATGAAATTCAGAAAGTTCAAAATGAATTATTTCACTAGAAAAGAGGCCTATTACAACGGAAGAGGAACTAACCGAAGCAATGGAAGCAACTCATCAGTACATGGAAGGTCAAGTCAATCTGCCAATACAAGGGCATCATTACCATCAGTCTCATAAAGACATTCCTCGAAGCAAGAAATTATCAAAGTCAAACACCTATAAAGAGTTGGGGTTAACAACCTCAAGTTCATCCTTAGAGGCTAAAGAAGATCAAGAGACATCTATGATGAATATAGACATTAAAAGTGATTCAAAAGATGATGGTGATTGGGAGGAATTGAATCAAGTCATGGATGACTTTGGAGTGCAAGGTACAAAGATAAACCAAACTCCTGATGAAACTCTCAAGGACACAACAAGGCAAGGCTCATCTCAAGAAGAAGTTCACATACTCAAGATGAATAAAGAGACAAACATTAGAATTATAGAGACTCGCTTAGATGGCGAAGCCCTAGTGAAGAATCCAAAGGAAGAAAAAGTAGAGGAAGCAATGATGGAGCCCGAGCCATTCACACCAATCAGGGTGGTAGCAGAGCCCTCTCCTTTGGCTGTCACCTTTCAAGGAAGCGCTACAAAGTCAACCACAAATGAAGCAGAGGAAAAAGAGAGAGAAGTGCAACTTCAAATAAGACAACTGCATAACAAAACCATACACGTGGAACAAGGCAGGGATGTATGAACGGGGGAAGAACCAAGCATCCCCAAAACATGGTTGAATGTGGATGTGGCCCAATTAAAATTAGTCGTGAAGCAAATGATACAAACACCTATGGACACTCAACAACAAATGCTCAAAGCCGATGTAGACTATGACAAGGGTATGAGAGAGAGAAGCCAATTCCAGGTAATAAGTGACAATTTGTCTGCACAATTAATTCAAGTTTGATAGGCACTCTCTGCCAAGGAATCGGAAGCTCAGGAAGCCAAGGACAAATGCACCATACTAACAAAAGAAAACCGGAAGCTCCAAGATCAAGTCATAGAGCTACAAAGAAAATGTGAAGCTGGTGAAACAGAGAAGGAAAGAATGAATGTCAGAAGTAAGCTGCTTGAATCTCAAATCAAAGTATATATGGAGGAAGCAGACAATCTAAGAAACAGGAATAAAGAACTTATGACTGCCATACTATGCAACCAACCAAGAGAAGTTCTAGAAACAACTGCAAGCATTACAAAGGCATTGGAAGATCAACTTGTGAAGTATGAAGACCATCTGAAACAAGAGCAAACTATCCAAGAAGAATGGGAAAGAAAGTACATGCATGACACGAACGAACTCAGAAAGCGGTGGAAATCGACTTAGGACAAACTTCTTGTGATATATAATGAAGACGTCGATCAAATCATGTCTATCGAAAATGAGCTTTTGACTACCAAAGAAGCACAGAAAACCCCGATCGTTGAAATCAAAGAAAAGGATGAACTAATTGCAAAGTTGAATGTTCAAATAGAACAACAGGTAACAACGAGGACACCAGTAGTTCCAAGCTCCAAAGAGACTACTGAGGAGACTGAGGTACATCCTCTTTCTCCTCCCATGCATCATTCACCGATAAGGGAGGAAGCAGAGCCAAACACTGAAAGACATAATTGGGCTATTGCAGAACTAAGCCGAAATGAGCAGGCACTACTGGCCTCCCAGCTTACGGAACAATTTGAAGAACAGGTGGTCAATGTAATGAAAGAAGCAAAGATCAAAAGCAAGAGCCGGGACCAAATTTTGAAGTCGTTCAATATCCCTTACGGACTACTAAAAGAAGAGACACACCAGTATATAAAGATGACCACCAATAAAGAACCAGATAGTGATCTGCACTTCAACATGCAGACATTCACATATACACAAAAAGAATTCGATAAGGCACATCCTAACTGGAGATGCAAGTTTTTGGAAAAGAATCCTACATTACAGGTACACTCAGAATCAACACCGTATGTGCTTCAAATCAATTCATCCTTCTGCCCAATACCTAGAAGATACACCTGGATGCAATTTTTGGGAAGCACAGTGCCAGGGCAACTTAAATAATCAATGGCTAAATTACCCATTATTACCTAGTCCACCACATAACTACTTACCGATAGAAGAATCCATGGTGAAGTCCATCCAGTTTTGGATATCCAAATATGCCATGGTCCCCGATTTGGCCATCAAAATGACAAACAATATTTTAAGTATGCTACTTACAGTATTAAAGGTATTTTAGCACGCACAATACACATTTGTGAATTTCATCGGCATTAACCAGGGAGCAGATGCCCTAATTTTTTATCTATCTACCACCCCTAGTCGTTTCACAATCATGGCCATATATTCGAGGCTTATGTTTTTGCCAATTCCATACATGCAAACATTTGAAGAAGCATTCTTTATAGGGTTTTTTGAAATGGACTCGGAGAACTTTGTAAAAATATCTTCTAACCTAAATGCGCAACTAGTCGCCTATGAACTAAGCTTTTTTGCAGTTCATAGATAGGCACTAGATGATGGAGTAAAGTCAAACCAATGGAAGGAGCTGGTGATATGTCAAGCAAATTTGCTTAATCATAGAGCAAAAAGGTCATTCAAACGTATACACATCATCACAAAAAGCCTGTCGGGGACGATAGAGTTCAGGAGGGGTGGTGTTGAGGGAGAGTCAAGCAGAAAGAAAAGATGAAGAAGATCAAGACTGAAGCTTCACTAAATAGAATATATCTAAAGACATATCTCTATAGGAAGCCCCACAAGGGCACACAACACCCATCTCTGCACAGAGCCCCCTAGGGCCACACAACAGTGAGAAGTATGCAACAGGCAAGGATGGATCAAGGCCAGAAATTACACATGAAGAAGTGCAAGAAGATATCCGGCAGATCCCGAGCCTCGGAAGGTACTTCAACCTCTTGATCTTTGGGAGGTCCAGATCAAAGGCTGTAAATCCAGACCTTCATACCTTCCATTGGTTGTGTGCATGGCAGCCTGACTTAACACAGCAACCTAGATTTAAAGAGGTTATTGATGAGCTAGACTACAAATCGATTGTAGTTCATCTCCACGGGTTGTGAGTGGTGAAAAGAAAAGAAAAGGCCAAAAATAAGGCAACATATCCCGAGTTATGATCAGTTTCTTGACCATTGGAATAGAACGAGAGGCAAGAAGCAAAGCCTATCAAGGGACGATAGAGAAAAAGAGGGGGAGAGTGTTGTAGAGCAGATATGCAGAGAAAAAGAAGGGCCCCAAAGGACACTTTATTTTTGTAACATAGTCACCTTGTGATATATTTTCCAATTAAATGCATTAGAGGGGTCCTCTAGATGCATATCCATAGATATCTGTATCATTATCCTTGTAAATTAGTCCGGGAATTAGTCTTTAGTCAATAAAGGGCCATCTCTTGTGTGAAAGGACCATTTTTAGGGCATAAGTATATAAGTCATTTTGTGACTCTTTGTAAAGACTTTTTGCCATTGATTTCCTCCTTCTCCATGATCTTTTGTGTGTGTAATGCTTGGAATGTGTGTGTAGGACTGTTATCTATCCCTTCCCATCACTTTTGAACTATTGTAGTGTGTGTGTGAGCCTTCACGAGTTATGGAGCGAGTGTTGGTGTTTCCTACCATTCACTATCTTGCGCATAATTTGAAGAACCTTTGTCAGATCCATGTATAGGGAAAAAGTTCACATCAAATCTACTAGTGTAACAAGAACTTGAGGAGAGCTTAAAGGAGATGGTGAGCCTTCATAAGATCTCCATGGAAACTCTGGCTCCGATATCAATGAAACATTATGACAATGTACACAGAGAGATGAGTCTCTTTTTCCTCCCAATCATATGCCTCTATATATAGTTGTTGTAATCAACAAGTACCACAAATGTAGCTCGAGTCCACAAGTGCATGTGCAATCTCCACCATTCATTTAATATCTTCCACTAGAGTCTACTAGTGGTTAAAGTGATTTCGACCACTACTTTAGTACCTTCCACTAGAGTCCACTAGTGGTTGGTGTACTTGCCACTTGAGTTAAGTCTCTTTCAACTCAAGTTAACTTATGTTAACTTGAGTTAGAAGGCTCTTTGGGCAAAACTCTCTCCCTATGCTCCTCGTGGTGGTTGAACCCAAGACCTACTCTTTCACAACCTTGAGACTTAACCATTAGGCTAAGTGGATCACTTGTTTAAGAGAGCACATGAAATTAGGCTTAAGTCTAATCTCTAGATCTTTGGCGATACACATGAGTGACCAAATGATGGTCGATTTCAGGTGTGTCTAAACTGATCGGACCCTTAGATCCTAGACTTACTTTATTACATCTTCTAACCTCTTCTCCTCTTTTGCTACAACATGACACATCCATAAATTTGTATCCTTATGCATCCATGAATGATCCGATCATAAGGAGTGCACCGCTTCATTCTCTTCTTCCGTTTTATGGATAGTATTCCATTGCAGGGTTGGTACATCTATCTACAAATAGTCCTTGAGATTGACTTTGGTGGTTATCCCTAAATGTTGTAAGTACAAGGAATTAGTTCCCCAATCCTGCACTATTTTCAATTGTCTCGTGAAAGGTCTACCCAAGAACATCTCATAAACATGATTTTCCCAAAATTCATAGATAGAAAATGTATGCTCAAACTCTACACCAGAAGTAGTGAGAGTGATGCCTTCTAGCAATCCTAGTGCCTTCTCTACGTCACTATTTTCCATTTGCAGCTTCATTTGTGTAGGTCTTGACATTGAATTTGCCCCATCATTTCTATAAGGATGTGGTGGCAATGAAAACTTTGGCTCCTTAATCTAGGATTTCCTTTGTTGTGTATCCTTGATATGGGATAGGGAGAAAGGTATTTCCTTCTTCTTTGCTCATATCCCATACCTTACCTATAGGTATTTTTGGCACTTTCTTATGTGATCCTACTAAGAGTGGAAATTCGCAACTCCTGGCAATTGATTTGCCACATGTTTCCACAAATCGGGTTTGAATTTTAGTAGTTCTTCTAAAATGAGATGATAATGCACTTAAGTGTTCTTAACTACTTTAGTGTTCCTAGGTAGAACAGATTCTCCATTTCCAATCATCACTGTGGGAGCTCTTATCTGAATAGAATTTAATTCCCAAGGGCATTTGAAATGAGGCAATTCAGCAAGGAATTGGATTCAAAGTATAATCATTTGATTGATTGTATCTCTTCATGCTCTCCATAAATAAAGGGAATTTCATGAGGAAATTGATATTCAAGATCATCTATCTCTTGAATGGGAGGGGGGTCCTCTTTTTCCTTGGCCCATTTCTCCTCTTGTATTTTCCTTAAAAATTATTGGGAGTATTGACTTATAGAGGAATGTATTCCATCATCTATAGATTAAAGACATAAGATTTAGGTGGGGGTAAGCTTTTCCTCACACTTCCACTATCTTGAATTTCAAGTGTAAGCCACCAATTGCTCTAACCTCTCTGCTAGTCCATTGAAGTGTAACTCTAGCTTCACTGAGTTTGTCTGATTGAAAAAAAGGCTTGCATCGAACATAGACTAGGCTAGCTCTACCACCTTTTCACATAACTTAGTCCTTTCAACCTCTAAGTTTACTATAGGATAGAATTTATCCAACTCAACTACATTTGTCCCTTCTTGAAGTCAAGCATAATATGCCTTGAACATCATGTTTAAGCCTTCTAGAGTAGGATCTGCTAAGACCAATCATGCTCGGGGTTGATGTGGATGGATGGTGTGTTGTGAAGTGGTGGATTGACTGGCTAGGGTTTCTTAGATTGATTTTGAGATGCAAGTTCTAGAATTTTCATTTTGGTTTCTTTGATACACTTGTCTAGATCGGGTAGCGCATTGCCTTTTCATCCTTTCCTGGCTATCCTTCCAAGTCTTGTTTCTCTTCATTCTAGAGCCCTCAACTCACTAACCTCGTATTTCTTTTCTTGTTTTATGTCTATGGTTTTCTGTAGAGCATGTGCTCTAGTGACTACCTGTAAGAAAATTACATTGATTGGAGTAATCTTGTAAACATTGGCTAGATTTTTAGGACAATCTTTAAGGAGGTTTTCCTTTCCAGAATCAACAAAAAAACCATGAATCACTATAGATTGAGGTTGCCCTATTGGAGCAAGTGGAAAATCACAAAGAACGTGGTCTCCTTTGCATCTATAGCATGATCCTCTAGGTCCTTCATGCATGTATTGTCCCGATTGAGGCCTAAGTGTGGGGTTCATGTACATTACCTCAGTGTAGTAAGTCTCCCAGTTAGGTTACATCAATGGTGTATCATATGGATAAGCCTCATTATGATCTAGTGATTCAGTGTAATAAGTCGGTAGGTTATCTCCATGTGTTGAATCAAAACTCTAAGCATTAGGATCAGTATCTGAGACCAATGGGGATGTTGGCACTAAGGTCGTGTTGTTGCATACTTGATTGAAATTACATTGATAAGAGGTGGATCCTGCTATTCTAGCACTGGTTGTGGTCTAGGTTGTGCCTGATACTGAGGTTGGTAAAGTTTTTGTGGCCTATAATAAGGCTACTACTCGTATTGATTTTGGTACCTACCTAACTGCCTACTTATTTTAAGGGCAATCCTGAGCCAAGTGGTTTGTATATTTTCTCTATTATATAATATGGGGCATTTAGGTTCCCTATGTTTTGAGTTTGCATCAGGCACATTGGCCATGTGATCACCTCCACATGTGTAGCAATGCTTCACTATGACCACTCTCTGAGCTTATCTATTCTCAATGGCTAACGTTTGAGATACTTGTTCAACCAACTCATCTATTGATGTCATAGGTTTGGATGTGGCACTAGTGAAACATTCCGAATACTTATAGAGTTTAGGAAGCTCTAATTCATCACCCACCTTATCCTCGATGTCAATACACATTCTTAAACATTGCCCTAGGGTACGAGGTTCTTTCAAGTAGACATATGATCTAAGTTTTCCACTCAATAGACCATCTAAAAACAAGGAAAATTGTTTAGATTGGGTAGGTATCTCTAAGATAGGGCATCTCTCAATATACTACTTGAAACCACATCCTGCTAATTTGATAGTTTCATGCAGTGTCTGTTTGAAGCTATGGATCAATGATGAAGTGTTGTGTCTAATTTCGCTCTTGGAGAACTCTACTGTGAAAATATCCAACAAATGTGTGATATTAAAAAATTTCTCTTGACACAATTGTTGAAACCAAGTTAGGGTTGTGTTCTTCATGGTAAGCCTAAAATCCTTGTATTGAGTAAATAAGTCATCAACTTATTCTGCTCTCAATACTTGCTTGAATTTGGTTACATGATTGTATGGATCTTTCGTGTCATCAAAGTATTTCTTCATGGACTTCACTAATTGGGTAGGTCTCAAGATTCTAGAGTGTTCACTTGTTCTAGGCAATGGACATTCATCCATGCCCCTTTGATTCCTATGCCCTCATGCTCATTCTCGTTCTATTCTATTTGTGTCTAGCCCTCATCTTTCTCTTCCTATTGTGTGCACAAAGCTCACTTCGAGTCTTTCCTTGGATTTCTCTTTCTAAGCTACTAGGACATGTGAAGATCCAACTCCATTCTGACTATGAGTTTTAGTAGACTTGTGTGAGGGGATGAAGTATTCACCCTTTCAAGTGTATGCATGTCTATTATGCTCTATAACCGCATATATCCTTTCTCACATGTCCAAGTAAATGTTTTTTCTTGGCACATCAGGATCCTTGAACTTGTATATGATGAATCCATCTGGCTTGAACCTCCAAAAAGCCTCATCAGTTTCCTTATTCAAAAAGAGCTCTATACTCATGTTATCCTAGGGAACCCATTTTGGTGTTATGATTCGAGAAAGGATGACTTACATTTAGGAGTTCTAGGCTCTCACTATTTGTTCTCATGAACTAGATCTCTTGTTTTAGACTCAAATAAAACTGGCCCAAATTCATCCATCCTATCTGGTAAGTTGGTTACCACATACATGGTTCTTTGCTTATCTATGTAGGATCCTTCCTCAAATTTGACCACAGGGGTGTCAATTCCAAAGGGGTACTCTGGATTCCTAGGTTGGATCACTGATTGTCTCAAACCATCCTCATAGATGCAAGAACCTAAGAGGTTGGTTCTAATATATTATAGCCAAGTCTTATAGGGTCCTTCATGTGTCTCAAGGTATGCCAACCTTGAACTTCCTCCAGCTCTCTCTATGCTAAAAGACATCTCTGAGTCACTCATCTCTAAGCTTACCATGTAGGGATGATAACTCAATTGTTGAGCCGAAGATCTAGCAGCTTTTCCTAGGTTTCTACATGACCTAAGGTTCATTAATTCGTTGTACTTATTGTCCCCCAATTCATAGTACAACCACGTTGCATGGTTCTTTGTGTTTCAATTACTTGTTCTTTTTAAATTCTTTTTTGTGTGAAGTCTTGCCTTTATTGTTAGATCATCAGGAATAATTTTTATTTGTTGTTACTTTTAGTTTGATTGCTTGATTATGTTCATTTCTTTAGGATTATTACATTGTACTCTAATTATCTCTTTAACTTGAATGAATTTTCTTGAATGTAGCTTGTTCCTATCATTTCCCTAATTAATCAATACCATCTATGCTCACTTAACCTAAGCTAGAATCGACTCAAGGGGTTGAGTAATCTACCAACCTCGAGTCTCAATCTTTGAAAATGCTTCAATGCTCAAGACACTCTCCCAAGTTTTGCTTTGTAATTCCACCTTTCTTTACTACTCAATTAGATCCAAAAACCTTGAAAATGTTCAAAATTAGGCTCCAAATATACCAAAATCTAACTTGTAAATAAAAATGTCAAATTTTATGTCTTTTGCAATAAATGATGTCTATTGTGATAGACAACTTTGTCACGGTTTTAGTTTGTCATGATAGATAGTTATCTATCATTTTTCATGGATTCAATTTGTCATCTATCATAAAATGAGTCTACCACGATAGATGGCTGTCTGTAACGATAGATGGTCTGTCTATCGTGATAGACAGATCTATTGTGATAGATGGGCATCTATCATTTTTCATGGGACCTATCTAGCATGATAAATGATTGTATGTCATGATAGACAATGTGTCCATTGTCTGTGGTGATTTCAGTCTGTCACAGATTCCTATCTATCATGATAGACCAAACAAATGGGAATTTTCAAGATGCATCTAATGATTTGGGATCGTGTTATGGAGGTTTTTATCGTGCATATGATGTAAAGTAAAAATACTAACTTTTTCTATCTACCGTGATAGAAAAAGATAGCCTTCTTAGGCCATGCATAGGATCTATCATACCTAATGATGCTACTAGAGCTTCTATTGAACTTTTTGGCGAAGGTGGAGATGGAAGGGAATGGAGATTGGAGATAGTGGAGATGAAGAAAGTAAAGAAAATAGTAAAAATACATACTTACCAATGATTCCAATGTCAAGATGCTAAGCAATTTATGCTTTTCTGATTTCTTCTCATTTTTGTCTTCTTCCTTTGAATGTGCAACATTTGCAGATTTGTGCTTACTAGTAGAAGAGCTCCATTTTCCTTTGCCCTTCTGATTAGCCAAGAAAGCTCGATCTGCAACATGCATAATGGACCTGTTCTACCTAGACTGATCTTCCTGCTATGATTTGCCAAGTCACATAGTTGTGTTGATCAAGCTTCTCGATCATTGAGGAAAAGTCGTCACTCATCTTGATCTATCTCTGATACCACTAAAAGAACTTGGAGAAGCTTGTAGGAGGTAGAGAAGTGCGTTTTGAAGCGACGAAGTTTGGTCCAGCCAACCGGCACAAGACCAGCCCTTGAGCTTATGGAGACTCAAATAGACCTTATAGGCATGCGATAAGTGCAAAGAAATGCACTATGTACTTTGGAGCATCAAGGAGAGTCGATACAAAACATAAAGGTTCGTGCATCGACTAGTTTAAAAAACTTACTATCTATGGAAGAGATCGTTGATATATTTAGGTAGTGATGTGTGGGAACACACTAGTGAAGGGGTTTGGAGTGCAGAAGAAGAAGAGGAAGGAGGAGATGGAACGAGAGAGAAGAGAGGAACGACGCGCGGATATGCGTGGGAGCCTCGAAACCCACATAATGATCTCTCTTGAGGCAACGCTCTATATATGATGTATATATATGAATATGGGGGTAAGGTCACATGACCCTTACATCCCCAACAATCTCCCACTTAAGGGTCAATGTGACCATAAGTGGTAACATATATAAAGAATGATGTAGGACTATACAGTAATGTACAGGAAGAGTCTGGATCTCTACCCATACCAGATCAGCCTACACCAACCGCCTCGAACAAGGTGTATCCATGCACCTCAAACTGCTCTAGACTCATATCAACAAGAGCCGAGCTCATATATGACTGACACAAGAACTGATGAAGTTCCTGCAAAGCTCCCACTCGCTCTATGCCTGTGTCAATCATCGAACGACTGACAACTCCAAGTGCAAATGCTCCAATAGCAACTGCAATGTCTGGTCTCGAGCATAACAACTCGTACATCAGACTCCCGAATGCTGACGAAACATGTGCTATCCTGGCTAACCTAAGCATGTCAGCCATGCCTCTATCCAAGGCATCCAAAGCACCATCGTCAAGACCAACATGTCCTGACATATCTATGTCAACATCTGGCATGAGCGAATCCAAGAATGACTGCATAACTGCTGACTCCTCAGCATCTAAATCAGCCATGCTCACAACCAAGGATGTATCTAGCTGTGCATCATGAGAGCTAATATGCTCTACCATACACTGTATACCATGAGAGCTATCCTGCTCTACCACACCAAGTGTATCATCATGCTCCGCATGAGCTAACTGCACAACATCAACACCAAGGTCAAACTGATGATCTAACTCTAACTGAGTATCATCACAATACTCTACATGAGCATCCATATCATGCTCTAAAGCATCCAACTGATCATCTGAAGTATGCTGCATATGAGCATCCATATGATCAACCAAACCATGCTCTATATAAGAATCATGAGCATCCAAAACATGCTCTACATGTGCATCCATCTGAGCATCTGAATCCTGCCATACATGTGCATCATGAATGTCAATAGACATATGTGTAGGTAGACAAAATGAGACATGACGAGTCTCACATCGCACATAAGGCTGAACTCCCACTGAGACGAGACTGTCTCTCACATGAAGTACCTGCAGTGGATACATGTGCCCAATCCTGGCACCTCTGATAAGCATAAGCTGTCCCAACTGCAACTGAAAATGATGCTCACCAAGGAATGCATAAAATCTGCTCTTCTGTAACTGGCTAACTGAAATCAAGCTCATAGGGAATGAAGGCACATAGCGTACATGTCTGAGCATAAGTGATGCTCCACTAGGTAGCATAAGGCATATATCTCTTGCACCCTCAATGTCATATGTCGTACCGTCAAGCAACTGCACACATCCACGACTCTCACCTGAGAATCGATAAAACCACTCACGATATGGAGTAACATGAAAACTGGCTAATGCATCAAGCAACCAAGCCATATGCGTGCTATCCGATGAACAAGAGGAATCCTGAGATGAACCATAGGAGAAAGTGATATCTCCATCACTAGCATAATCAATTGCCATAGAATCTCCTGAAACCACTACCTGATCTGCATCACGTGCATATCTCTGACATCGTCGTCGCATCCGCCTGAAGCAGCGTCGTCGAATATGGCCCTCATGACCACAGTGCCAACATCGAAGTCGTCGATGTGATCTATGTCTCACATGAGTCAATGGACTCGCATACATATCATGTAGTCTCTGCCATAATGCACTACTCGTCTCCTCATACATAACAGACTCATATATAGAATCCACAAGCTGTAATCGGATAGTGGAGCTGGCCAATGCATCCATATCCATCCATACATGGTCGGGCATGTCACGAGGCCTCTGTGCATCTCTATGCACATACATGTGTAACCCTGCACGAACCAATGTATGCCACATCTGAGCTTTCCATCTCGGAAAGTCAGTGCCATCAAATCGAGAAGACACCATGCTGGCAATCCAATAGACTAGCAATATAACAAGAGACTAGAAACAATACTCTATCCTGAATAGGATCACACCTGCATATCCATATGCATAATTCACATCACATATGTCTCACTGGAGAAGAAAACCATGTGAACCACCTGTCACATAACCATGCATCTACCATGCATATAAAACCATGAGCATAAGCCTGCTCACCAAGTCTCCAAACTGACCAAATAGATGTGAAAGAATCCTGGGAAAAATTCGACAGAGTATCCCCTGAAAACTGAGCAATCAAACAAGATAACCAATCACCAAAGAACAATGAATAATCTGTCACCACCTGTCACTGATATAAATCAAGAAGATAATGGCAACTACATGTGCCAAAAAACTAATGGCAATACACGCCAATACAATGGCAATACAACTCCCACTCAAGAATAAATCCTGCAAGATGGTCCAACCTGTCACAAACAACCTGTGACCAAGTCCAAGTGAATGGAGATAGTCAATGATCCAAAGCTATCACAAAAGCTTCAAGATCCACAAGAGCTCCTTTCTAGCATAAAAGCCGATGAAATTTCGGCAGCATCTCCTCTGTAAAATGGACTCTAGAACCAAAATAACCATGTGGGAATCACCATCCACATATGCCAAGAATCACACTGGCAAATATATATCAATCAATGACCAAATGCTAATAACGGTGACAAACGAACGTGTAACTGAGGCTCCAATCTGGATCACGTACCTGCAAAGAAAACAAAAGATACAAGTACCAAACAAGATCCAAAATCAACTCTCATAAAAGTATGTGCAACCGGCAAGTAAATCCATAACCAAGTGGCATAAGCAAGATGTAGACCACAATGCCACTATACATCCATGATCGAACTCATGATGACATAAACCTCAAAGAAGAGTATACCACAATGTCATCTTACATACCAAACATGTAACAAAATCATGCTCTACTCTCATATGGAGGAGCTACCACAGTGATCATACATGTACAATGCCTTGAAGCTCTAAAAATAAGAGCTTGCACACCATAAATTCTCTCTCGAAGAAGTTCCAAAGCAAATTCAACCTCCAAGTGCAATTAGGGTTGTTTAGGCAAAACTGTACTGCTCTGTGTTTTGCTGTTTCAGAGGTGATAACCTCTGAATCTGAACTTTTGGTCTTCAGCAAACTTGAAGATCTGCTTCTTGGCTACGTAACGACATAAAGAACACCTCAATCGGAGGTGCGTAGCTCAAGATATGCTCAAAATAAGCACCTGCTGTCAATTTCACTTTCACTTGCAACAGTACTGCTCTGTATTCTGCAATTTCGGCAACCTAAAACTCAGAATCTGGATCTGAGTTCTTCTACAAAGTTGTAGCTATCTTTCCAAGCTACGAGCAGCAAGTTGAATCATCGTATTCCGAGCTGTAGAACTCAAGTTATGACAAAAAAACCGACCTGCTGTCCTACTCAATGTAGATTCGCCTTCTACAATTCTCTACGTTTTTCGAATTTTCGGCACTTCAGAAGTCCGAACCAGGTTTTGCGCCCTTCTGTGAAGTTGTAGCTCTCTGTGTTAGCTACGCACAGAACTTTAAAACGCGTCAATCCGAGCTTCCTAGCTCGAGTTATGACCGAAATACTGAACAGCTGTCAAGAGATGCCGACCTGCACTTCTACCTCTTCTCACCTAAGCTTCCATTGAAGCTTCTTGCACACCAGCCTTCAACATGCTCTGATACCAATGAAGGGGTTTGGAGTGCAGAAGAAGAGGAGGAAGGAGGAGATGGAACGAGAGAGAAGAGAGGAACGACGCGCGGATATGCGTGGGAGCCTCGAAACCCACATAATGATCTCTCTTGAGGCAATGCTCTATATATGATGTATATATATGAATATGGGGGTAAGGTCACATGACCCTTACATACCCAACAACTAGGACCGTCGGGGCACTTTTTCCCTCGTTAGGAGGTTTTTTTCCCCCGGCTTGTATATACGCCAATTGCCTAATGGGCTACTTATCTTTTGTACATTCTCTAGTAATACATTCAGTATTGTGTGTTGTGCTCCAAGCTTCTTCTCCTTCCTTGTGTTGTTGCGTGCTTCTGCAGACATCTATCTCCAACAATTGGTATCAGAGCAGGTCATCGCTTCATCTAGGGTGCTATCGACACTCCTCTGTTTCTAGTCTCAAAATCGCATGAATTTTGGTGAGCATACTCAACATGTTTTCGAGATCAAAAAATCTTTGTTCTATGGTGCTGAAATTGCGATCTGAGCTCGTTTCGGCCTCCAAACGCACTATCGCAGCGCTTGTGTAGGCTATTTCATCTTTTTGTGCCAAAGGTATATACCAGTTTCTGTTCGCCAGTATAAGCGTCTCGAAGTTTGCTACAAGTTTAGCAGAACTCGTCTGGGTAGTTCTGTTCAATTTTTTGAGATACAATCGATTTTCTGCATCAAGGTATTTTAGTCATCGGCCATGGCTGAAAGCAGTGATGTATTTCATATCTTGGCTGTTGAGGATAAGTTGGATGGTACCAACTACCCGTTGTGGGCTTATATGATGCGACATGTATTGGTTGCAAAAGGACTCTGGAACATTGTACAGGGTGTTGAAAAACATCTTATCACACCTGCAACTGTTACAACAACAGGTACTGAAGCTGATGCAAAAGGTATCGAAGATGATGATATTCTACATGTTCCTGTTCATGTTTCGATTTCTGTTGCACCTACTATAGAGCAAATTCGTTGGGATGACAGAGATGCCCAAGCACATGCATTGATAGCTTTGTCTGTCACATGTGCCATTATTCCTCACATTCGCTCTTGCAGGACAGCTAAGGATGCTTGGGATACACTTACCACATTGTACCAAGCTAGGAATGAGGCTCGTGTTGCTTACCTCCGAAAACAATTAGAGAGTGAGCATATGAATGAAGGTGATTCTATGGACAGTTTTCTAACAAAGATCAAAGACTTGAAGGAACAATTGATTTCTACTGATGAGGTTATACCAGATAGCTCACTTGTGTACACCGTTCTGAATGGTCTTCCTGATTCATATAAGAGTTTTGCTTCTACTCTTTGGTTAATGATGAAAGGCAATCCAAATGCCTTTTCATTTGAGGAGTTAGTCTTTGTTCTTTTGCAGGAAGATCAGTCCAGGCAGAATAGATCCATTATGCGTGTTGCAGATCAAGCTTTCCTAGCTAGTTAGAAGGGCAAAGGAAAATGGAGCTCTTCAACTAGTGAGTAGAAATCTACAAATGTTGCACATTCGAAGAAGGAAGATAAAGATGAGAAGACATCAAAAAAAGCAGAAATTGTTTTGCAAGTACTATAAAGGGAATGATCATATCATAAAGAAAGTCTCCTAATCTTGTGCACAAAGAAGAATGGGTGTTTTCTGCTGTCTGCAATTTTGACCCATCTTCTCATGAACAATGCATGTCTGCAGTAGACTCAGATGTTTGCCAGTATTTTGACAGTGGGATGACCAAAGATATTACCTCGCAGCAGAGTTTCTTCTCTTCACTCGAGCCTGCCCCTGCAGGAAATATTGTTACATGCGCCAACAACTCCTCTTATCCTATTATGGGAGTTGGTAAGATCATTTTGACTACTATTGATGGTAGTTCTTTCACTTTGTTAGATGCTTTATTTGTGTCATGGATCAAGAAGAACTTATTATCAGTTTCTACATTATCCAAGATTGGCTTGGTTGTGAAATTTGTTGATGGCAGGTGTACAGTTCATGATCTGTCAAATGGCGATGTAATTATTGCTTCTGACATTTTATTTCGTGGGTTGTATAAGCTCATACACTATGAAAGATCTCTTAATGATTCGGCATGTGCAGTACATGATTCTCAGGCTATGTCAGATGCAAAGCTTTGGCATGCACACTTTGGTCATCTAAATTTTGCTAGTTTCCTACGCCTGCAAAAATCTGAAATAGTGTCCTCTTTGCCCAAACTTGAGGCACGTGGAAAACATGTTTGTGAAGGCTGTATTTTGGGCAATATGCAACGTTCCTCATTTCCAAAACATGGTTCAGCTCGGGCTACTCAGAAAGTGCAGCTTGTACATAGTGATGTATGTGGTCCTATGCAGACACCTTCTTTTGGAAATTATCTTTACTTCGTGACTTTCATTGATGATTTTTCCAGGCATGCATGGGTATATCCATTGAAGGCAAAGTCATGTGCTTCAAACAGTTTTTGGTTTTGGCTGAAAATCTGTCAGCATGTAAAATGGGCACCTTTGTTCAAATCGAGGGGGGGAATATATGTCTTCTGATTTTAATGCATTTCTACCTAAAGGTGGGATAAAACACCAGTGTACAGTGCCGTATACACCTCAACAAAATGAGGTTGCTGAAGAAAGAACATGTCACTCATGGAGATGGCGAGGTGTATGGTCAAGAGTCAGGCTTTACCACATAGTTTTTGGCTTGAGGATGTCATGTGTGTAGCATATGTACTTAACAAGTGTCCCACTAAAGCGCTACAGTCTATCACTCCATATGAGGCTTGGCATGATCGCAAGCCATCTGTTGCCCTGCCTCTTTTTACACATGGATAGTCTAGTGCTGGTCCCAATGAGGCAACTTCTCAGCCTTTGCAGGTTCCATGTGATGATGTAGATCATTCCATTTCTAGTTCAGATTTACATGATGCACTAGTTGATGAGAGAGCTAATATTGAACAGGCAAAAACTATGCCAAAATGGCTCGTGCAGCAAATTAGATGCACCTCTGTCATATCGTACTCGTTCAGGCTCTCATAGTACCTCTTTTGCATCAGATTGCTATGTTATGGCTGCATCTAGTCTCTATGATGAGAATGAGCTTGTTTCGTTTGATGAAGCACAAAATTCAGAAAATTAGATGGTTGTTATGCAATATGAATATGATGCTATAATGAAGAATGGTACTTGGTCTTTATGTGAATTGCCTCCTAGCAAGAAGGGCATTGGGACTAAGTGTGTATACAAGCTGAAGTGTAAGCCTGATGGTACAATTGACAGGTATAAGGCAAGACTTGTTGAAAAGGGCTATGTGTAGGAAAGAGGCATTGATTTTGATGAAACCTTTCCACCTACTTGCCGAATGACTACTGTTCATAGCATCTGTGCACTTGCAGCTCATCATGGTTGGAATGTACATCAGTTGGACATTAAAACAACATTTCTGAATGGTTACTTGCATGAAGAAGTGTATGTTTCTCAGACCCATGGGTTTGTGCAGAAAGGGCGTGAAAACCAAGTGTGCAGGTTAAAGAAGGCATTATATGGTTTAAAGCAAGCACCATGTGCTTGGTATGAGAAGATACATGCCTATCTGATTGGACACAGCTTTGAGAATAGTCCAACTAAAAGCACCTTATATGTTAAGCGTGCTAATGATGTGCTTTTGATCATTGTTGTCTATGTTGACGACTTGCTTCTCACTGCTCCTATTGAGAAGCATATTGCTGATTTTAAAGATGACTTGCATGCCTCATTTGAGATGTCTGATTGGGGGCATTTGCATCACTATTTGGGCATTCAGTTTATGCAAGTTGATGGTGGAATGGCTTTGTGTCAAACAAAATATATTGACACATTATTGCAGCATTTTGGCCTTGAAGACTGTAAGCCTATTGCCACTCCTATGGAGACAGGTTTACGATTGAGTCTTCATGATGTTGGAGATGCATTTGATGTTGTTCTCTATCAGCAGGCTGTTGGATGCTTGATTTACTTATGCATTACTCGACTAGATATTCCGTTTACTGTCTCACTGATGAGTAGATTTTATGCATTGCCCAGGAGTCAAGCATTGGTAGGCAGTTAAGGGCATCTTTCGCTACTTGAGTGGTGCTCGGCTACTTGGGTTGTTTTATCCCAAGGGGGGATCACTACCGCCAGATTTGCATGCTTTTTCTGACTCTGATTGGGTTGGTTGCTATGACACTCATGTGTCCACTAGTGGCTTTTGCTTCATGCTTGGTAGCTCATGTATATCTTGGTTGAGCAAGAAGCAGCCTACTATGGCCACTTCCAATTGTGAGGGTGAGTATAAGGAAGCTTTCACAACGAGTGTTGAGTGTGTGTGGCTTAGACTCCTTATGGCTGATTTGGGTATTGGTCAGTCTTCTTCCACCACCATCTTCACTGACAGTCATAGCACATTGGTAGTTGCGAGGAACCCTGTGTTCCATGCTCGCACTAAGCACATTGAGGTGCATTATCACTATGTCAGGGAGAGGTTCTCTGCTCAGGAGATCAGCTTGGCATATGTGCCTACGCAGGAGAACATTGTAGACCTTTTCACGAAGGATCTACCTAGGGAGAAGTTTGAAGCTTTCTGCAAAGCTTTGGGCTTACTTCCTTTTGTGGAGTGATTTCCACATAGCTTGGCACTTCCTTATACATGAGTGCCAGCTCCTTGTTCACCGCATCACTCACAGGGGGGATTTGTTGAGATATTTAGGTAGTGATGTGTGTGAACACACTAGGACCGTCGAGGCACTTTTTTCCCTCGTTTGGAGGTCTTTTTCCCCGGGCTTGTATATATGCAAATTTCCCTAATGGGCTACTTATCTTTTTTACATTCTCTAGTAATACATTCAATATTGTGTGTTCTGCTCCAAGCTTCTTCTCCTTCCTTGTGATGTTGCGTGCTTCCGCAGACGTCTATCTCCATCAGAGATAATGAACTTCAAATGCCCATAGCGACCAGCGTGATTACAAGTAGAAAGAATCCTGTTATGGGATTGATACAAATATGGTTCATTGTATATAATGCACAAAATTATAAGGAATAAGCAAAATATGCTATAGGAATGAATCAGACACTCAACGGTGGTACCTCCTATTTTTCAGTAATACGTGCAGATTGACCCCAATACAAAAAAATGGAGATTTCTCCCAATCTACTGAACCAAATTCTATGAAAAATTAGAGCATAAACTAGACACTAATGACTTTCAAATAATTCATCTTTAATAAAATTTAGAGCTATGGAGAGAGAGAAGCAGCATCTGCAAGATTACTATTGGCGAAGAAGATGATGCATAAAATTGAAGGAGCAAGACAATGATGGTCACAAGTGTATGTATATTGTTTCCATGTATTGTACAAGTTATTTGAAGTCTTTATATCGACTCTAGGAGTGTTTCAAAACTTCCACAAGTGGATTTTGAGTTCAAATGAAGGTGGGAATGGTTGTTGGAGGGAATCAATTCACTTTCCTACAATCTAGGAAAAGTGAAGATCTAGTTTGATCTACTTTTAGGTGACTGATTGCTTGATTGATTACAACTCAGCCACCACAAATTCATGGGGTTTGTGCTCTCTTTTTTTACTTTTACACATGTAAATCTCAAGGCTTTTACAATGGTAAATGAACGATAAAAAATCTCTCAAAAAAATATAATAAATAAGCATAGGTAAAAGAACTCTCCAATAGATATTCTTTTGCCATAATCCAAGCGATAGTTTTTTATGTAGATCAAATCCACCTCAAGCATAGTGTAAGCTTGATGTTCCAACAGCTCCCCCTCAAGCTAAAGTATGCTTGAGTGTTCATTCTCTAATACGTTGAATACCTACCATAGCTTTGAATCTACAGAGCTTTATTCCATCAAGTGCCTTTGTCATCATATCTGCTACTTGCTTTTCAGTAGGAATAAATGAAATGTCAATGTCCTTTGCCATGAGCTTCTCTCTGATGAAGTGGTAATGCACCTCTATGTGTTTGGTTCTTGCATGGAAAATAGGGTTTGCCACTAGATGCATGGAACTTACATTATCTCCAAATATGTGAGGTTTGGAACTTACAAGTCCCAAATCTGTATACAATGGTTTTAACCATATTGCTTCTTGAGTTGCTATGGTCAAACCTTTGTACTCTGCTTCAGTTGAAGATAAAGCAACTATAGGTTGTTTTTTGGAACTCCATGACACTAGCTTCGAACCTACAAATGCTAAGTAACCAAAAGTACTTCTTTTATCATCCTTAGCTCCTACCCAATCTGCATCTGAATAGATTTTGATATCCAAATCTAAAGAGTAAAGATAGAATATACCTTCGTTGATTGTACCTTTGAGATACTTAAGTACTCTCTTAGCCGCATCCATGTGTGGTCTTCTCGGTGAGTGCATGAATTGACTAAGCACTCCCACACTATATGAGATGTCTGACATTGTGTGAGTAGCATATATCAAGCTACCTACCAAGCTTTGATACTCTTTAATGTCGTCAATTTTCTCAACATCATAAACACTAAGTTTATGATTCATCTCCAAAGGTGTACCTGCAGGTTTAGTGTTCTCCATTTTGAACTTGAGAAGTAGATCCTGAATGTATCTTCTCTGCGACAAATACATTCCTTCATCTGTGTATATCACCTACATACCTAGGAAATATGTGAGCTCACCCAGGTCACGGATCTGAGCTGCTAGGTTTGAACCCTTGATCTTGAAGATATGTAACCAACCTGTAATTCCAAGCTCTAGGAGCTTGTTTCAATCCATACAATGCTTTCTTAAGTCTACAAACATAAGATGGATGATTATGGTTTTCAAAACCTGGTGGTTGTGACGTATATACCTCTTCACTTATCCAACCATTTAAGAATGCATTTTTCACATCAAGTTGGAGGAATCTCCAATTCAATGAAGCAGCTACATTTATCAATGTCCTAATTGTAGTCATCTTTGCAAATGGTGAGAATGTTTCCTCATAGTCTATACCATGAGTTTGTGAGCATCCTTTGGCAACTAATCTTGCCTTGTACCTACAAACTGATCCATCTAAATTTCTTTTAACTTTATATACCCATCTGCAACCAATTACCTTTTCATTTGGTGACATTGGAACCAAATCCCAAGTGTCCATCTCCTTCAATGCATCTATTTCTTCTTTCATGGCCTTTTCCCAATTAGGGTTTCCCTTTGCCTCTTCATAGGTTGAGGGTTCCTCTGAAATAGAGTCTTTTGCCAAGTAGATTGAATGCTTCGTAAAAAATATGGAATCATATCCATACCTTGTTGGTTGTTTCTTCTCTCTTGTTGATCTTCTACGTGCTTCTTTGGAGCATTCCCCTCTTGCATTTTTGCTTTGCCTCTTGACTTCCATAGCTTGTAATCCTTTTCCCTTTCATTTTGGTCATCGTCTGTATCACTTCTTGGATCCTGGACATGTGTATCATGCTTGCTTCCTAATTGATGAGAATCAGAATCAAGATCATACAGTATAGTTACCTTTTGTTTGTCTTCATCATACCAAGACCTGTGTTCTTCAAACACAACATCTCTACTTGTAGTGAATTGCTTGGTTAAAGGATTATAGAACTTGTAACCCATTTAAGTTGAATCGTATCCAATAAACACTGCCTTTGTTGCGCTTTCATCTAACTTACCTCTTATTTGTGATGGTACATGAACATTAGTTAAACAACCAAAAACCTTGCAATGTCCAAGAATAAGTTTTCTTTCGTGCCATGCTTCATAAGGATTCATACCTGAAGTGATTTGGATGGTAGTCTATTGACAAGGTACACAACATTTGAAATAGCCTCTGCCATAGATAATGTGGCAACTTCTTCTCTTCAAGCATTGTTTTGGCTGATCCAACCAATGTCTTGTTTCTCCTCTTAGTGATTCCATTTAGTTGAGGAGAGTACCTAGAAGTCACTTCCCTTTTGATACCTTTATCCTGCAAGAACTCATCAAACTCTTTGGAGAAGTATTATCCCCCTCCATCAGATCTAAGCTTCTTTAGTGATCTACATGCATGATTCTCCACATGTGCTGGATACTTTTTGAAGCAACCAAACACTTCATTCTTACTCTTGATAAAGTATAGAACAGTCCATCTACTATGGTTGTCAATAAATGAGATATAATACCTTGATCCTACCAATGAAGGTTCTTGACTTGGTCCCCATACATCTGTATGTACTAAGTCCAATAAGTTTTTGTGGATGTAGCCTTTGTGGTTGAATGATTGTCTTTGTGCCTTGCCAATCTAACATTCATCACACCTATTGATCATGTGTTGCTTTGATATGTTCGGATCCCTACATGTATCCTTCAAGGATCTTTCATTCACATGAGCAAGTCTCTTATGCCACACTTCAAGCTCCCTTAGGGTTTGAGACCCAAAAGTGAATAGAGCTATGTTTCTGGTTTCTCCTACTTCAAAGTAAAGAGCCTACCATGCTTCTTACCTTTGTCTATCTTCTTGAAGCCTTGACATGGATCTTCCACAAAAGCTCCATGTTGGGTGAACCTAACTTGCAAGCCTTTTTCAACTATATGGCCTACACTTATTAGGTTTTTAGTGATAGTGGGTACATAGAGAACCTTACTCAGAATGTTTGTCCTGTCATTGGAAGTTTTGACATTACCAATCTTCTCCACATTGTGCTTTATGTCATCCCCTGTTTGCACTTCATGTCTATGCTTTGGACTTTCCAAATTAGATAGAAGAGCAATGTTGCCTGCAATATGATTCAAACATCATGAATCTATGTAGAACAAATGATCATCTTCTTTACCTTCTTTGTGGCTTAGATTCATGAGAAGCAATGAGTCTTCATGTGGTTTATCTTCTGAATAATTGTTGTAGTCCCTTCTATTATAACCCCTATTGTTATTGTTGAAGTTGTGTCCATCTCTGCCTCTATTGCTACCATATCCACCTCTTCCACTTCCTTTCTGGGTTTTCCCATTGAACCAACAATTCTGAGTGGTGTGGTTGGTCTTATCGTAGATGGCACAAGGTTGAACATTCTGACCTTTGGCTTTGTCTTGCTTTGGTCCTTTCTTCTTCCCTTTCCACTTGCTTTTGCTTGTGAAGTTGGCTTGGGAAGTCTCTTCTTCATCTTCTTCTGTCTTCTTGCCTTTCTGCTTCTTATCCTTCGTATATGCATATAGAGCACTAGTTGAATTACCATGATAAGAGTTATCTTCCTTTATGCTATTGTTGGCCTCTTGATTGAAGATTTGTCCAAGAAGGATGTTGAAGTCTGGAGTCTGCACATCCATGATGAGATCATAAGCCGTCGTCACTTCGAATGCCATTGAGAATTTGCCTCATGATAGCTTCTTCTTCAATCAGCTCTCCAATGGATGCTAACTAATCCGCAACCTCCTTGACCTTGCTAAGGAACTCTATGATGGTTTGTTTAGGTGTCTTCTTTGTTTGGTTGAACTCGTTCCAAAGATGATTCTTTCTTGCTTTGGTACTAGCAGAAAAGAAAGTCTCGAGGGCATCCCAAGTCTCTTGAGATGTCTTACATCCTCTAATATGTGGTAATAAAAAGTAAGAGATAGAGTTTAGTATGTATGACCTTGCTTGAGCATCCCTTGTGCACCGAAGTGTGAGCTTATCTGTCTCCTCTTGTATAGGTCCTCCTTTGGATCTTGGAATAGGCATAGCTTCATCACCTGCTACAATTCCATAAAGATTTCTACCTTGAAAATAGGCTTCCATTCTGATTTTCCAAGCCGCATAGTTTTTTCGATCAAGCTTCTCAATAATTGAGGGAAAGACGTCACCCATCTTGATCTAGCTCTGATACCACTAAAAGAACTTGGAGAAGTTTGTAGAAGGTAGAAAAGTGCGTTTCGAAGCGACGAAGTTTGGTCTAGCCAACCGGCACAAGACCAGCCCTTGAGCTTATGGAGACTCAAATAAAACTTATAATCATGCGATAAGTGCAAAGAAATGCACTATTTACTTTGGAGCATCAAGGAGAAGGAGTCGATACAAAACAGATAGGTTCACGTGTCGACTAGTTTAAAAAACTTACTGTCTATGGAAGAGACAATGAACAAAAAAAATATTTCTATGGCATTGATACACATAGGATTGAGTGTATATAATGCACAAAAGTATAAGGAATAAGCAAAATATGCTATAGGAATGAATCAGACACTCAACGGTGGTACCTCCTATTTTTTAGGAATATGCAGAGATTGACCTTGAGATAGAAAAACTGAGATTTCTCCCAATATACTAAACCAAACGCTATGAAAATTTAGAACCATAAACTAGGCACTAATAGATTTCCAATGACCCATCTATCATCAAATTTGGAGCTCTGAAGAGAGAGCACTAGCGTCTGCAAGATTACCATTGGTGAAGAAGATGATGTAGAAAATTGAAGGAGCAAGACAATGATGGTCACATGTGTATGTATATTGCTTCCATGTATTGTAAAAGTGATTTGAAGTCTTTATATAGACTCTAGGAGTGTTCCAAAACTTTTTCAAGTGGATTTTGAATTCAAATGAAGGTGGGAATGGTTGTTGGAGGCAATCAATTCACTTTCCTATAATTTAGGAAAAGTGAAGATCTAGTTTGATCTACTTTTAGGTGATTGATTGCTTGATTGATTACAAATCAACCACCACAAATACATGGGATTCGTGCTCTCTTTTTTTACTTTTACATGTGTAAAGCTCAAGGCTTTTACAACGGTAAATGAATCATAAAAAATCTCTCAAAAAAATACAATAAATGAGCATACGTAAAAGAACTCTCCCATGGATATTCTTTTGCCATAATCCAAGCGATAGTTTTTGATGTAGATCAAATCCACATCAAGCATAGTGTAAGCTTGATGTTCCAACACTTCCCTCATGCTCCCTTGTCTCCTCAATCCACCTTGGCCTTCTCCACTGCCACTAACACAACACCTTATATGTTAAGTGTGCAGGTGACATGCTTTTGATCATTGACGTAGATGTTGATGATATGTTGCTCATTGGTCCTAATATGAAGCATATTGTTGAATTTAAGGTTGACTTACATGCCTCTTTTGAGATGTCAGATTTGGGGCATTTGCATCATTATTGGGGCATTGTATTTATGCAAGTTGATGGGGGAATAACTTTTGTGTCAAACAAAATGCATTGACACATTATTGCAATGTTTTGGCATTGAAAGATTGCAAACATATTGCCAATCCCATGGAAATAGGTTTATGGTTGTCTTCATGATGCTAGAGTTTCATTTTGATGTTGTTCTCTATCAATAGGTTGTTGGATGTTTGATTTCTAAGAAATAATAGCACAACAGAATAGACCAATAAACAACATTAAGAAAATAATGCAAACAAAGAGAAACATAGATTGAGAGATAGAGAACTCAAATTCTCAAATCGCCAAGAGTAATGGAGCTATAAATATGGTGGTCCGCCCATGCACTCCCAATGTGGAGCTTAGATGGAGATCGAGACAAACTCTAGATGAAGGGCTTAGTAGTGCACAATACTTGTAAAGCTACACATGGCCCATGCTTATACAACTTCTACAAGGGGAGTCAGTATAGATAAACATAGTTGAGAGATACAAAATAGTAAGAAAAAATATACAATCTGATAATATCTCTGTTAGCAGCAGACAAGGAACTGAAAGACTAACGAGGCATGGCAGTCAGAAGAGAGTCAGAAGGGAGAGAAGGCACAAGCAGACAAGGGAGTCAACGAAGATCTGGCAAATAGGCCAATAATTTTCTTCAGGAAGAAGCACGTATGAGCATTCACGCAGATCTAGCACTAAGGCAACCCTTTAGTTTTTCAAAACCCTTACACCAATTAAAAGTGATTCTCATCACTAAACACCATTGTAAATACCATTTCATATTTTTGTAGCTCCATTTTGTGCAAGCCAAGGAGTCCTTGAGCTTGAGGAGCTTTAGAAGTATCTACCTGCCAATTTTCGTATTTTTTAGATCTCGTTTGAGCCCTCAAATAAGCCTGGAACCTAATTTTTAACTAGGTCGGACACTAGATCTGAACAGGGCCAAAGCTAGTCAAAAACTATAAAAAGAGCTAGAGAGCTCATTTTTGGGGGTTAGATTGTAATTGAAACAAACTTGTAAGAGCTTCTTGAAAAGTAATCTAAGAACTCCATTGATCCTCACTCTTTGTCTTGCCGTGTATGCGTGTGTGTGTGTATGTGTGTGCATGCTAGTGTGCTTCTCACTCACGCACTTGTGCCGCCACTTGCTCGAGGTCTTCATACCATCCTCACGTCTTCCTGGATTGACATTAAAGGAGGTGCTACTCTTCACTGAGCTACACCAAATTTTGGCGCCGTTGCCGGGGATCGAATTTTGAGGACGAGCGTGTGATGGTAAGACGTAGAGTTGACGCGTTGGAGTCGTAGGTATTTTCTTCACTTTCACCTATTTTCTTGTTTTTTCTTCACCATCTTCATCTCCATCATCATCATCACCATCTCCCACCTCCATCTCCATCGTCGCGAAAATTTCTGTTTTTTGATCATATCACCTTTCCCACCTCATTTCCCTCATTGCACTTGTGAGAGAGAGCGAGAGAGCGATATTGCGTGTGTGTTTTCTTGCATGTTTCTTGAGCTTTTTGCAGGACCTTGCTGAATCACCATCCCCAGCTCCCTGCGCAGGTACGAAACTCGTCGAATCTGTCTCGCTGTCGCCAGCCTCTGTCGATCGCGATCGACAGAAAATTCGATCATTTGGTAAAACAAAGTTCACCACTAGCACAAGCATGATGAGCACATCCCAAATCACCTAAAACAGTAGAAAAATTCCGTGTTTTTCTGTCAATCGCGACCGACAGCCTCTGTCAATCGCGACCGACAGACCATGTCAATCGCGACCGACAGACCTCACGACCGACAGACTGCCACGTAGGACCCTGTCAATCACGATTGATACCGTCGATCGCGATCGACAGCCACGACCGACACCTCTGTCAGTCGCGATTGACACCGTCGATCGCGACCGACTGAAATTCAACGACTGATTGACTTTTACGCGTAGCCACGTGTCCATCGCGACTGATAGGCCCCCGATTGACTGAAATTTCGGCAAAAAATCCGGAAAACGTGTCGATCGCGATTGATACCGTCGATCGCGATTGACAGCCACGATCGACTCTGTCGATCGCGATTGACACTGTCGATCGCGACTGACAGCCTCGATGGACACCTCTGTCAATCGCGATTGACAGGCTTTTCGGCCAAAAATTAGGGTTTGCTTTTGTTCAAACTTTGGGATAATTTTGGGGCAAAATAGTCAATCCATTAGCATTATTGGAGGTTCCTACACTTATGTTTTGGGAGAAAATCCTAGGATCCGTCAGCCAGATTGAATCCTGTCTTAACCCCCTAAACCCTGAACAGTCTTAACTTCTTCATACGAAATCAATTTTTTGAGTCCTAGGGCTTGTTGGAAAGCTCGTGGCATATACTACACGCCCTCAACTGTTTTTTATAAAGACAATGCGTTGATTTTCAGATAGGGTATTTTGAAGTTGACCATACCTAGGGGGATCAAAGTCAGGGGTCTTTAGAATTGTTTTCTTAAAAATCACTATGTGAGTTCGTGTTTGTGCTACAGGACTGAAAATCATCGGTTCTGTCTTTGAAATTTAAATCTTAAGGCTAACTTTGGAACTCTTACAGATCTATTGAGAGCTTCGAAAGGTGTTCTGAGCAAGTGTAAGTGCAAGCTTGGGAACACACTTCCTGGGCACTCAAGGGCAACCAAGCAGGAAACAAAAGGTTGGAAACTTTTAACCCCTCTGTCAATTCATAGTTTAGGCTAAGAACGACTAGAGGTAGGAGTAAGTCAGGGCGACGATAGGCAGGTATCAAGTTGAAGACTACCTAAAAACTCAAGTTCAAGCTAAAAACCTAATCTCTGTACTGCCGATAACATAAAGAAAAGAAC
Organism: Ceratopteris richardii; assembly: GCA_020310875.1. Classification (NCBI taxonomy): domain Eukaryota; kingdom Viridiplantae; phylum Streptophyta; class Polypodiopsida; order Polypodiales; family Pteridaceae; genus Ceratopteris; species Ceratopteris richardii. The sequence continues at coordinate 104,016,536 of CM035423.1, forward strand.
CTAACGTCGAACGATCAACCTGAAAGCACGAAGAACATTCAAGTATTCCTGACGACGTAATATCAGACAAGACCTTAAACACGAGAAATAACTAAAAAGAACCAAGCGACTAATATAAAGTAACCAGCAACGAGGTGGTACTCTGGGCAAGGAATTGGGCTACTTAACTAGGCATATGAACCTTAGATCAGGACGACATCTAGTAAGGGATAGACAAAGCCTTAGGTCTTCAGAGGCTAGTGTCAACCACACTGCTAGGTCGTGGGCCCAGCAGTTGAGCCACCACTCATACTACCCCAGTCCTGAGACTAGTGAATCCGAGATGTCTCAAGGTATGGAGAGACCTACAGGAAGTTCAGGGGTGCCATACTTGCACAGGGTAGAAGGCCCTTACAAAACGCAGTTGGAGTACCTTAGGACCAACCGATTAGGTGCCAGCATCTATGAGGACGGCCTAGGAAGATCTGTAGTACAGATTAAGAATCCTGATCAATCCATTGGATTAGAGCACCCAGCTGTCAAGTTTGAAAATGGTGCATACCTGGACAAAGAAGGAACCATATACGTAGTCACCAGTCACCCAGACAGGACAGATGAATTTGGGAATGTAATCTCAGAAGCAGACTTAGGTGATCTGGAGCAAGGAAACATGGGTGCAGAACCTAGAACCCCTCGAGGTAAATCGGTTCTCACTAGGATCATCACACCGGAGTGGATTCCCCAGGATAATAAGAGCATAGATTTGCTCCTCAATCGAGAGACTGACGAAGCCTTTTGGAGGTACAAACCTGATCGGCCAATTGATATAGGAACAATCATGATCTATGAGTTTAAGGATCCTGATAGCCCAGGTAGAGTGACCTACTTAGATCACGCTTCAGAGAGGATCTTTGTGGTGACAGAACATGATAGGCATGCTTACACTTGGAAGGGTGAATTCGTGTTTCCCCAACCAAGATCGAATGTATCCTATGGTCACCCTGGAGCTGGAACATCCCAAGCTCATGGAATGCAAAGAGACAGAAGTAGAGATAGACCAGAAGTAAGCTTTGCTAACTCAGTGGGCAGAGAAAGAACGAGGACGGAGACGAATAGAGTAGAGCCTGAGATACTCAGAGCTCACAGGAATCAAAGAAATGTGGATGAGTTCCCTCTACCACGACCTAGAGAGCACACAAGGACTTTGAGATCGACTCAGCTAGTTAAGTCCATGAAGAACTACTTCGATGGCACGGGAGATCCATACGATCATGTGGCTGAGTTTAGGCAAGTCTTGAGAGCTGAACAAGTGGAGGATCTATTCACGCAGTACAATGCCTTTGGTCTGACCCTTAGGAACACTGCCCTGACATGGTTTCAGCCACTAAATGAGAGGCAGTTCAGGAGCATAGACCAACTCCTAGAAGCTTTCATTATTGAATTCTCTAAGAAAAGCATAAGGCATAATACCTCCTCGTTGATTCACAGCTTCAAGCAAACCCCGCAAGAGACCGTGAGACTTGCAGGAAGGAGATTTAGGCAATATCTTGAAAGATGCCCTGTTTCGGAGTTACCCACACCAGCCAAGCAAGTGGCTTTATTCTTGGATGGATTGCTAAGTACCAAATTAAGATCATATGTGTACTTGAAGGACCCTAGGACCATAGAAGAGTGTGTACGCATGTGTATTGACATTGAGGATAACCTCGGGGAGGAGTTAGAGCTTTCCAAGATATACAAAGATTCAGATAGTGCCTCTAGCCTCTCTTCCACGCAATCCACATCAATTGAGGAACTTGCAGAGAAAGTAGCTCAGAAATTAGGTGTAACTAGCAAACAAATCCCAAGGTTTGCCCCTGTGAAAAGGTGCTATACTTGTGGCGGCGACCACATGGCGAATGTATGTCCCATTATGGCTCAACCCCAAGTTAATCCTAGTAGCCAGTACTGCACTATAGAACGAAGGTACACCAATCACACCGCTCAAGATTGCCCCTACAATAAGCAAACAGTTAGGCAAACCTACCCTCAACCCTATCCACCACAGGGAAGATACCAGAACCAGTACCCTTCACAGCCATATGGCAGGCCACAGCAACTTTATCAGCAACCATATCAAGCTCAACAAAGGCCTCAACCTGTGTTAGCTCAACAACCCCCTGCCCCAGCCAATGTGATTCCGGTAAAGTATACTGCTGCAGAAGAGAACCTGAATAGAGCTTTAGTCCCTGTAACATCCTTGCTTTCTGAAAATGACCCCAGTGACCATAGCTTTGATTCTACACACGTCGATAGCCCCCATGCTTACTACATGCAATCTCCTGAGCATGGTGAGTCTTACTATAGTGAAGAGCCAGGTGAACCTAGTTGGGAGTCAGATTACACAAACGTCATGTATACAAACCCCAACCCTAGACCCCAACCTAGGCAGGTACGACCACCATTTCCTAGAGGACCATGCTACAGATGTCAGGGAGATCACTTCATTCGTGATTGCCCCATGCCTTCACCTACACAACCCCAATCAGTGACAATCCAGGGCTATTGCCAAGAGTGTGGAAAGGAGCATCTCTTACGAGATTGCCCTAAGAATCCTAATAATATGCCAAAAATCACTCCCATTAATGTGATTGGGTTGGTTGTAGATTCCTCAGGAAGTGTCATTTCCACTGCACCAGTACAGGTAGTCACTAGAGCTCAGGCATTGCAGCAAAACCAAGGGGCAAGCCAGGAAAAGGGCCCAGAGGCTAGTGAAACTGAGAGCATAACCAAGAAAAGGACTAGAGCTTGGAAAGATAGTCGGGAAAGAATGAAAAGGCAATGGGCAAAGAAGATGAGTGAACTCGAGGAAAGCGTAAGAGAAACAAGAGCCAGAATAACCGAACTCACAACTCAAACTCCCTCTCACACTACTCCGCCACCACCATTCCCATCTCCATCCGACCCACCACCTTCCAACCCGCCTCATACGACTCCACCACCCCCCAAAGTAGGATCAGTCCTAGCAGATCCCACCCCCGAGGACCTAAACATGATGCTTAAAGCATATCAGGCCAGAATCCAAGAAGGGCCAACCATAACCGATCATGAAAAATGCTACCCTAGAGCCGAGCTAGAGCTTGAACGAACTAAAATTTGTGCTAAGATGGTGGAATTGGCTCAAGCCATGTTCGAAGCTAGCCGCCTCTTTAACATCTCTAGCTCAGCTAAGACGCAGTTACACTTTGATGGACTGCTAGAAAGAATAGAGAGGCTAATTGCACAATCAGAAAAGGAACCTGCCCCTCAAAGAAAGGAAAGGGCAAGAGAACGGATAAGCCAGCCTCTTCAGGAAGCCCATGTGCCTCCTCAAGAAGCTTATCTTTCCCCCCAAAAGGCAGATGAGCCTCCCTCGAAAGCTTACGTACCTCCACAGGTTGCCTACATTCCTTCTCAGGGAGCGTATGAGCCTGTTCGGAAAAGTAATAGAATAAGTAATCCTCCCCAGGAAGCTTGTGCTCCCGCCATCCATGAGAACGAGGAGAGAGCCAACGATAGAATAAGCCCTCCTTCCCAGGTTGTTTATGTGCCTAATTCTACGGAGCCAGACACTTCTTCTTCTATGAATCGGTTTGCACCAGACTTCCTACGAGAGATTCAAGAAGACAAATGGGATAACGAAAGTGAAGTCGCCCCTCCCTTTGAACTTGTGGATGATGCACACGACCAATTCCCACAAGACATCCCATCTATTTACGGGGAACATGAGAGTACTCAGTCTCACGAGAGATTGGACTTTGAGTCTAATTCCATACAAGAGCTACCCCACTTCACATGCCCATGGGAAGCAAAGTCCACGTGTATGAGAGCACCCACAGTCATGGTAAGGAACGACGACTCAGTCATACCTAGGAACACGGAGGTAGTAAAGAACACCAAGGTGCAGCGCGATCTCACTTTGGAAGAACTGCCTAAGGATAGACCAAAAGTGCGGAAATATGTAGCCAGTCAAGTAACTGAAGTTGCAAAGCCACGTTCCCGGATAGGATCCCAGAAGACAGTGCCAGAAATACCATTGGACAAGATAGGAGAAATGTGTGAAGGGGAAGAAGGAAACACCTACCTGCCCATCACCTATCAAGGACATACCACCAAGGCCATTTTAGACTCAGGTGCAGGAGTTGCTATCGCTACCACCTCCCTATGGAAGCGTTGGGGCAAGCCAGCACTCAGACCCACGAGGATGAAATTGCAAATGGCCGATGGTCATATAGAGAGGCCCTTGGGATTGCTAGAAGGCATAACTCTCACCACATGTGGTGTTGAGTTTGAGCATAACTTTGCTATATGTGATTTTAGCAAGAATCATGCCTATGAGATGATTTTGGGAAGACCATTTATGCGACAGTTGCAAGTGGTACAGGATTGGGGAACCAATTCTTTGTACCTGCAGCACTTAGGTGTTACGACCAAAGTGAATCTCAAAGATTACTCTCATAGAGATGTCCCTCCCATCCAATGGAATCCCATCCATAGAGCCAAAGATGATACGGAATCCGTGCATTCCATAGGCTCAGGATCCTCATGGATGCATGAAAACACCCACTTATGGATGTGCAAAGTAGCAGTAGAGGAAGAGAAGAGAGAAAAGGCCAGAGAAATAGGTGCAAACGAAACTCAAAGACCCATTCAAGACCCAGCCTATGCACCTGTAGTCTTTCCTGATGAGGAATTCGAACCCCATGGCTGGGCAGAAATTTTAGCAACCATGGACGTAGCCATCAATGAAGAACAATGGACACCCCACTGTGACGAGGATGGCTATGACATTTCAATCTTCTCCATAGAGCCAATCATGGGAGATGCGGTGTTAGAAGAGTGTGAACCTAGCCCTGATGCATTTGAGGATGCAAGTGACTCTGATCTGGAGTCAATCATCATGGACCCACCTTTTGCATCAGATGAGGAATACTTCTATGAAGTAGAATTTCAACCCCAGAGGCATGGAGAGCTTACAAGTGATGTAAGGCTAGCCACACATATGACCACGAAGGAAGAAGGAAAGAAAAGAAAGAAGAAATCTTCCACACCAGAGGAAGAAGAATCTTTGTTTGAGGTCCCTGCAAACTTTAAAAAGTATGAGATAGATGACAGGAGAGTCATGAGTAGAATGCCTAAACGAGAGGCACAATCAGGGGAGGCCTATGACAACAAAGAAACTACCAAGAAAGTGGTTATAGCCATAGAAGAAGGAGAGGAGAGATGCACGTACATAGGCCATGACCTAACAGAGGAAGAAGAGCACGCGTTGATAGCCTTGCTAAGAGAATACAGAGATGTATTCGCTTGGAGTTACAAGGATTTGAAAGGTGTTGACCCTGACATATGCTCACACACCATCCCCATGACTTCAGATGCTAAACCCTCTAAGCAAAAGCCCTACACATATAACGACAATTACGCTGCTAAGATCAAAGAAGAGATAGATAGACTGGTTGAAGCTGGATTTATCTATGAAATTGAGCACACTGAGTGGGTATCCCCCATAGTAGTGGTGCCCAAGAAAAATGGAAAGCTGCGCGTATGCATTAACTTGAAGAAGGTCAATGCAGCTACAATTCGAGATAACTATCCACTTCCCATCACAGAACATCTCTTAGAAAGAGTGGCAGCTAAGGAAGTCTACAGCTTCCTTGATGGATTTTCGGGCTACAATCAAGTGGCCATAGCTCCAGAAGATCAGCATAAAACGGCTTTTGCCGCAGAATGGGGCATTTTTGCCTTTAGAGTCATGCCATTTGGGCTTACCAATGCACCAGCTACCTTCCAGAGGCTGATGTGCCATGTGTTTAAGGAGTTCCTGAGGAAGAATTTAGAGGTCTATGTTGATGATCTTTGTGCTCATTCCAACATTAGACAAAACCATATCCCTGAGCTCAGACAAATCTTTGACAAATGTAGAGAATATCAAGTCTGCCTGAACCCAGAAAAGTGCGTTTTTATGGTAAGGCAAGGCAAGATTCTAGGACACATAGTGTCAAAAAATGGCATATCTACCGACGAAGAGAAAGTGAGAGCCATAGCAGAGCTACCTAGGCCAAAGAATGTCAAGGAAGTACAAGCTTTCATGGGGCATTGTGGTTATTACCGACGATTTATACACATGTATGCTGTCATTGCAAAGCCCATGTACGGACTTCTGACTAACTTTGAGTGGACGGATGAATGTGAGAATTCCTTCCAGGAGCTTAAACGAAGATTATGTTCAGCACCAATCTTGACCACACCAGATTGGAATAAGCCATTCCATGTTCACGTGGATGCATCCAATTATGCTATTGGATGTGTGCTTGCACAACCTACTGGTGAAGGTAACATGGATCTTCCAATTGCCTATGCCAGTAGACAATTGAATGGAGCTAAACGGAATTACACCACTACTGAGAGAGAAGGCTTAGGCATGGTATATGCAGTTAAGAAGTTTAGACACTATTTGCTTGCAAACAAGTTTAAATTTTTTACTGACCATCAAGCATTGTTATACCTTGTGAACAAGCCATGCAACACAGGTAGATTAGTAAGATGGTTTCTCTTACTAATGGAATATGATTTTGAGGTTGTGGTAAGAAAAGGGAGAACTCATTTAAGAGCATATCATCTCTCTAGGCTCACATCGGGAGAAGCCCCACAAGGAGTATCAGATGACCTTCCTAATGCTTACTTGTTTAATTTGGAAGTGGTGCCGCAGTGGGCTAAGCCATTGGTACCAGTATTGACATACGGGCCTAATCATCCAGTGGTAAACACACGGAATAGAGAGGTGGTTAAAGCCCAAAAGTACCACATCATGGCAGGAAGCATGTACAAGCACACTGATCAAGGAATCTTGGCTTGTTGCGTAGAAGAGGATGAGTACGCTAAATGGTTGCAATTAGCACATGTAGGTGCATTAGAGCAACACTACTCAAAGCAATGAACTTTACAGACCCTAAAGAGACTCGGAGTGCATTGGCCGACTATGGAAGCGGATGTCCAAAAGTTGTGCAAGGAATGCCCAATCTGTTGCACTAAACCACCAGTGGAACACGCCACTCTTTATCAAGTATCCATTGTGCCAGATTGGAGTGAACCTCTAGTATCCTTCCTGAGGACAAAAACATTCCCGTCAGACATGAATCTGGCTAGGAAAAGGAGTTTAGAACAAGAAGCCTTGGATTACTCACTCATTGGTGATAATCTATACAAGCGTGGTAAAGACGGTTACCTGAGGCTATGTGTCCATGAAAGTGAATATCTTAAGATTTTGGAAACTGCTCACCAAGGTGTAGCAGGAGGACACTTTGGACCGGATCGGGTGATCAAGGCAATACTATTTGTAGGCTTCTGGTGGCCTACCCTTCACATGGATGCACATACCTATGTGAAACGGTGTGATGTCTGTCAGCGAACTCAGTATCCCATACGCAAAGATGAGATGCCACTGAAACCTATGATGGGTGGACGTGCGTTCTCTAAGTGGGGAATAGACTTCGTAGGTCCTATTAATCCCCCAGCGAAGGGTTCTCATGCGGAATACATCATTGTTGCAACAGACTATCTAACTAAGTGGGTAGAGGTAAAAGCCACGACAAAGAATGACGCTCAGACAACTGCTAAATTCTTGTTTGAGAATGTATTCACAAGGTATGGGCTACCTATAGAGCTGGTAAGTGATAGAGGCACACACTTCTTGAACGATGTGATTGAAAATCTACTCCAAGAATTCTTGGTAATACATAAGAAGTCTGCCCCCTATCACCCTCAAGCTAATGGACAAGCTGAGAGCACTAATAAGATCTTATGCAATGTACTGACGAAATTGGTGAATACTAAACGCTCTGATTGGGACAAACAGCTACACCATGCTGTTTGGGCATATCGAGTTGCCTACAAAACGGTACTCCAAGCCACCCCCTTTCAGATGGTATTTGGCCAAAACGCTGTGCTACCCTTGGACTTCTTGATACCTACATTGAAAGTAGCTCAAGAGCACGAATGGACGGGTCATGAACTCTCCTCTAGACTTTTTGACCTTGAACGATTAGGAGAAACAAGACTGAGAGCAACTGCAGGAATCTATGCAGCTAAGAAGAGGCAGAAGGCATACTTTGATGCCCATGTGAAGGATAAGGGCTTGAAAGCAGGAGATCTAGTTTTAGTCTATACACTGAAACAACACGCAAGGAAGCTAGAAAAGAGAGGCTATGGACCTATGATCATCAATAGGATCTCCACGAGTGGAGCAGTACAACTAGCCACGTTAGAGGGTGATATTCTCCCAAACTATATTAGCGGTTGCAGAGTCAAGTTGTATCAGGAACCCCTCACGGAGGAAATGCTTAGCCGACTCAACACTGCTAAGAAACGCAAAGAGGAAGAAAAGCGAATTCGAGAAGAAGCTCAAGCAGAAGCTTTAGAACGCATCAGAAGGATGAAGTTACAAAGACAAGGTAGAGAGCACCCTACGCAAGATGCATATGTAGATCAAAGATATGACATGGCAATGTGTGAAGTCGCAGGAACAAGCTCACATAGGATAACTGATCGACGTCCGTTCATAACCTTAGATATAGGACAAGGAAAGACTGCAAGAACCGTAAGAGCCTTGATTGACTCAGGTGCAGCCACTAGTGCTGTTAAGTTGTCTTACTGTCAAGAGTTGCAGTTAACTGTCAATCCTGAGGAAGCATATCTCACAGGATTGGGAGGCGTGGAAACCCCTTGCATGGGCGAGGTGGAACTTCCCCTCTCCATTCATGATGAGGCAATGACAGTTAAAGTACTCGTGTGTCAAGACGAGGATCTCACTGAACCTCTTGTCTTGGGTCAAGACTGGATCTATGACCAAGCAGTCAACTTAAACCTAAGAAGTGGACTTCTTCAGGTTTGGGTCAATCATAGTCGAATTTCAGTAGAGTTAGATAATGGAGCACTCAAGGAACTAGGAAAGGCACAGACTCCTGGTCCTTCCAGGAGTACACATGAAGATGACCATGTTGTTCTTGTCCAAAACTATGTGTTGCAGAGGAATGATATTCGCAAAAAAGGAGTCAGGGATGCAACGGAACTCCCTTCTTTTCCAAAGGCCAGAAGGAGGCAGCAACCAAAGATGGATCAAAGGCAGAAGAAGTAGAGCACTTCCTATGTCCGAGATGAAAAGTACCTGCGTAGCAAAATGTCCCAGCAAGTGAAACAAGTGTGGGTACGGAAAGGCGAACACCCGGTTGCACTCAAGCCAACCACACAGGCGAAGCTTCTTATTAGTCACCAACAACACGATACTAATAAGAAGTCTTTCAGAAATTCTTCTGCTAACGTGACATCTATTTGGGTGCCCAAGAAGTCGATAAAGGCTAGCCCACAATCAAGACAAATTTGGGTGCCTAAGGCTTGTTTGCAGGCGCAAGTAGCTATGCCAAGGCCACAACCTATACAGCATAACCCATCCACTCGCACAGCCAGTATTCACTCGTTTTCAACACTCAGGAACACACCAAGGCCCATGAGCACGCACATAATCACTTGTAAATGGGTCCCTAAAAGGCCTCATTTTCAAACCGAGACACCGATAAAGCTCTCTAGAGTCTCTACGAAACCAAGAGCAAAACCCATCCACTGCATTTGGCAGCCTCAGACTTGTAACAAACCCCAGACCCCATTTATAAATCCATGATAACTTACTAACCACATCACTATCACACTACATCATTCCACTTAACTCTTAGGTCTACCGAACGGCTAACCGCACACACACTCGCACCGAGCACTTACTAACCCATTATTCGCTCCCGACCCTCATGTTAATATTGTAATGGGAACAACAAGGGTGCTCCCTTGTCCTGTACAATGTTAACACATGTTTGTATATTCTCACAGAGACAGGTAGCAAGAAGTAAAATGGCAGATACGGTAGGAACTAGCTCCCAGGCAGGCACCAGCCCCCAAGTGGTGGACATCGAAAGCCTTCCGGTCGAGGAGGAATTAAAAGAAAGACCAGTGGCATTAAAGGCATTACATGCCATACCGATTCAGAATCCTCCACAGGGTCACACAATGCCGGTGGGCAAAACCTCACACTAGTTCAGTGACGTTGCTGGACCTCTGGGTGAGGGCACATACATGTGGGAGTCCGAGGTAGAATTCAATGGACGTTGGGGCAGATGCCATTTCTTTACCAGGGAGTTTGAAAAGCTACAGAATAATGAAGGACTACAGTCGATATGGAAGAAGGCTGGGCTTTATGATTACTTCAAGTTCCAACTACCAAAGCCAGATTTTCTAAGATGCTCATACTTAATTAGTACCCTCACTCCAAGCAAAGACAAGAAAGGATACAGCTCCTTTGTGCTCCCATCACTCACAAGGGGCAACGAGCTGAAGCGTTTCCGCTTAACTATCAACTTGGTAAGAGAAGCACTCGACATGAAAGGTATGCACATTCCAACAGAGAAAGAGACTATGGTTCCAGACAATATGAAGAACAGGAATCTGACGAAGTTGAAGGACATGGTTGCGATGACACCTACGATCGCCATTCACTTACGCATGGTCATGCAACATTTCGCATTCCCCGCGCAGGAAAGGTTCACAATGCCTCCCAAAAAAATCTGGTTTAGCCTCTACCTAGCGGATGCTTTTGATTTGACAATCAATATGCCCCACTGGATTATCGACCAAATTCATATGGCTCATCAAAGATGGTATAAGAAGCACAAGTCTGTACTGTATGGTTGCTGTGCGCTAACAAGAATTGTGTATAGATGTCTCGCATATGATGTACCGGTGCAGAGGGCTCTCATTTGGACCAGAGCACAGGAGTTTCAACGCAGATTGTCAGCTGTAGGGCCTCCCTCAAAGAAGATGAGAGGCGCTGTCCAGATGCCTTGTGCACAAGCTCGCGGTGCAACCCTAATGCCTGAAACAACCCCAAGACTTCCCCGACGAGTACAACCATTTACTATCAGGTTACCCAGGCACAGCACAGATGGCCCTAACCTTGTGTTTCCACCAGTACCTACTGATCTGGAATTCCCGCATGGATTCACTTTGGAGGATCTAACGGATAAAGAAGTTGCTAGAATCATCGAAGCTGTAAATGCGGAAGTTGAAGCAGAGCAAGCTGGTGGACAGCAAACTGCCCCAGACCAAGCCCAGCCCAGCCAACCGGACGTAGTCAATGTGGACGATGAAGAAGAAGCACATGAGGAGGCACAGGGTGGACAATCAGAAGCAGAAGAACAAGAGTATGATCAGGAAGCCCTACAAGTACTGGAAGGTGCCCCAGCCTATACTAACGCATTAAAGAAGCTCTACGATACGATGAACCGAGTTCAAGAGCAACACAGACTATCATTAGCTGCAGGTAAAGCCCTCATGAACCAGATTCTGGAGGAGGAAGGTGTGGACAAGCAATACCGTGCCACCTTGGAAATGATATCGGACGCTTTGGGAGTACCTGAAACGGTGCATACTGCACTAGTGCAATCACGAAGGACAGAGAAAAGATATGGCAGACGCCCCCCACGAACGGGAAAACGAATGAATGTATTAGGATCAGGACCACAAGGCACCCCCACAACCACTGGCACAGCACACACTGTTCACGACACCGAGGAAGCCCACACATCGAGTGCACCTCCATCACCTCCCTTGCCACCTTCTCCCCCACATCCGCCCCATTCATCTCCCTCTACCACTGTAACCTCTACTGTCACCACCTCCGAACCCACTACACACACCTACGCACAAACCATCAGTCAACCCACATACTCTATTTCCACTGAAAACATAAGTCTAACCACAGCCACGGTAAACCCCACTACTCCGATCACACTTCCTGGGAGTTCACAATTACACACACCTCTATACACGTTCACAACTCTCACCGCAACCACAATCCCCATGTTCACAGTCACTCCCACCACGGCCTCCACTTTTGAATCTATGGAGGTGTCACCCACCTCTGCACCTCTCCCACCCCCCATTTACCCACAATCTCCCATCCCCCCACCTCCCCCCTCACCCTTCTCCAGTACTGCATCCACAATTCCCTTTCCCTTTCCCTTCCCCTCTGCATTCAACACCATTTCTCCCACCATCCCTCTTAATAATGTATTTAATAATATGTATCAATGCATGTCCCAACTTCAGCAACACTACCAACACCTTGACAACCAACATACAAGGCTTTTCCGAAGCCACGCAGATCTCCAAGCACGATGTAGGGATCTTGAAGAGCAGAAGCAGCTACTACAACAGCAGCACGTGACATTACAGGAACAATATGCACAATTAGTAGCCAACCCACCCCAAGCAGATGATGAAGAACGATGACACATGGACGAGCTGCTACATTCTCAGATCACGGAAAACCTTAAGCTTCGACGGAACTTGGGCCTCCTACGCAAGCACATGTCGACAGCGCTAGAGGAGAATAAACGATTACAGAAACAGAACGAAGAAAATCTGGAGGCGACCATGGAGGGTTCCCCACAGGAGATTGACCCAGAGCGATTCAAGGCAATTCCCTCTGAGAATATGAAAGTGGTGTTAGAAACTCATGCAGATCTAATGGAGGCCCATGCCGCTTTAGAAAAAGAGAGAGATGATTTACTAAGGCAGTTGGCCACCCAACAGACATCACCAAGCAAGATCACAACCGCAGAAGATACATCTGAAGAGGTCACTAAACTCCGGGCAGAAATTGAGGAATTACGTAGCAAGGTCATGCAATACAAGCGTCAGCCCTCCCCTCTGGTAGAGCCCGAGCCTGACGATCTTGTGCCAATCGAAGTAGAAGAAACATTCGAGGATCCCTATGTCCCGATGCCAACACCCGGGGGTAAGCGAACAGAACAGGGCATGGACACAATTGAAATTGAGGCACCTGAATGGATGCAAAAATTAGAGAAAGCAGCCACGACGCATGATGACAGGGTGGCAGTCCAAATCGCATTGATGTCACAATTGGAGGAGGTTGTAATAAAATCCGATTATTTTAAGAATCTCTCACACCATAGGTGGATCGGCCCATCGGACGACCTGTATGTTCCTTTTTGCATTCTAATGGCGGATTATAATGTGGAGATCAAGCACCACACCTCAAGGGAACCAACCTCTGCCACACAGTTTGCACCTAACGACATCCCAGAAAGTGCCAAGCAGGGACATATTCGCCAATCGACTTGGAGAATTCAGCTGCTTGAAACCTACCCGGAAATGGTAAGAACATGGAACAACATGCCATTGTACATCAAATATAACCCATGTTATTGCCCCGTATTTCGAAGGAGATCATGGCCGGAGTACACACAAACAGTGCTGACGATTAAAGGATGTGAGAAGTGGCTCAATTATGTGTACTCCGCACCCCCTAAGGGCCCACCGACTATTGGATATATGATTTCGACAATTCGACATTGGGGGGTCCGGTTCAAGAATGTACCTGATGTCATGACTCAGATGTGCCTGAAGATTTTCGAACTTATGTTGGTCACCTTCAGGACCTTCAAAAATGTCAAGGAACCGCATCTCTCAGCACTAGGATTTAATGAAGGTAATCAGGACCTTGTATACGACATGAGCACAACCCCATCGATTAATGTTGTGTATGCATGGCACGCTCGCATCAAATATCTACCGGCCTGCTTCAAACAAACGTTTGAAGAGATGTTTGTCACGGGATTCTGGGAATATCACTCCGAGATATTCATTCCCAGACCATCCCATCTCTTGCAGTTGTTTGCAGTGGAACAAGCTCTCCATTCCGAAAAGCTACGTATACCACATCCAGAGGTTCCCGGGCCGGTAGATTGGGATGCTCTACTCACAGATTTGGCCAAAGGATTGAGGATTGCCGAACATCACTTAGCGCAGGATGTCGTCGAGTACTACATCCAAAAACCCACACAACAAGGGTCTGTCAGGGATGACAGACGCGAGAGAGGGGGGGTGTTAGCAGCAGACAAGGAACTGAAGGACTAACGAGGCATGGCAGTCAGAGAAGAGAGTCAGAAGGGAGAGAAGGCACAAGCAGACAAGGGAGTCAACGAAGGTCTGGCAAATAGGCCAATAATTTTCTTCAGGAAGAAGCACGTATGAGCATTCACGAAGATCTAGCACTAAGGCAACCCTTTAGTTTTTCAAAACCCTTACACCAATTAAAAGTGATTCTCATCACTAAACACCATTGTAAATACCATTTCATATTTTTGTAGCTCCATTTTGTGCAAGCCAAGGAGTCCTTGAGCTTGAGGAGCTTTAGAAGTATCTACCTGCCAATTTTCGTATTTTTTAGATCTCGTTTGAGCCCTCAAATAAGCCTGGAACCTAATTTTTAACTAGGCCGGACACTAGGTCTGAACAGGGCCAAAGCTAGTCAAAAACTATAAAAAGAGCTAGAGAGCTCATTTTTGGGGGTTAGATTGTAATTGAAACAAACTTGTAAGAGCTTCTTGAAAAGTAATCTAAGAACTCCATTGATCCTCACTCTTTGTCTTGCCGTGTATGCGCGTGTGTGTGTGTATGTGTGTGCATGCTAGTGTGCTTCTCACTCACGCACTTGTGCCGCCACTTGCTCGAGGTCTTCATACCATCCTCACGTCTTCCCGGATTGACATTAAAGGAGGTGCTACTCATCACTGAGCTACACCTGATGAGCTACAATCTCCACGACCAGAAATCCTACAGCCTTAGCCCTATGAGCCAAGGGATAGGCCCCCCGGGCCTCGTAGAAGGGGGCAAGCCCCCTTCTACACTCCCCCATTAAGGTTCTATGGGTAAATCAAGAAGCTCCACAAGAAAATTATTTTCACCTTGAATGGCAACATAGTGACCCTAAAGTTTATGCCCTACCTAACCTAATGGTTAGGCTCACAAAGACCATCTCTTACCATCAACGGTCACACATAGATCTCATCTAACTTGGAAGTTAGGGTTCCACAAATGTCTTGGCTCTCGCAATAACTTCTCTTCATAATGGGGGCCTTACAACTTAGAGAACCATGGATCATTTGTGGTCACTTGAGGGTGGAGTATTGAGTATATCTAACAACCCCCCTCAATGTCCACCCTACGATGAACTACCTCCTTATTCCAATGCCAATCTTTGGAAAGTGTCAATGAAGTTGCTCTCTCCCAAGAGCCTTGGTAAAGATGTCTGCTCTATTTTCTTTAGTTGGACAATAATGTATCTCCAAGACCCCATCCTTAATCAACTCACACACATAGTGATACTGAATTTCTATGTGCCTGGAACATGCATCAAAAACAGGATTCTTGGTGATGGCTATGCAACTTTGGCTATCACACTTCAACCATGTAGCCTCCTGTCCCTATATTCCTGTGAGCCATAGGATCCTTCTCAACCATACTGCTTCACATGCTGCTTTATAATTAGCTACGGGAAAATAATGCTACATTCAATTGCTTCTTATTGATCCAAGAGAAAATCCCAAATCTTAAAGAAAAAAATATCCAAAAACCAATGTTTTGGTATCAATTTCTCTTGCCCAATCTAAATCACAATATCCAACCAGAGAAGATTCTTCTTCATAGAGAATACCATAATCAATGGTTCCTTTCACATACCTGAGTATCTTCATGCTTGCCTTCCAATGAGTTTAGCAAGGCGTATTAGAGAACCTGCTTACTACTCCAATAGCATAAGAGATGCCTGGTCTGCTATTGCACAAGTAGATGAGACTTCCAACGAATTTCTTGTATCTTACAATATCCATTGGAGGTGAAGTATCTTTAATAGATAATTCTATGCTGACCTCCATAGGTGTAGAAATCTCCTTGCAATCCTCCATGTAAAATGCCTTCAAAATCTGTCTTGCATACTTTTGTTGAGAGATGAAGATCTTCCGTAGTTCTTGCCATACTTCAAGGCCTGAGCCACAATGCATTAAGCCCATGTCTGCTCTTAATTGCCTGCCTTCACATCAATCACATTTTGTTCATGTAAATAATATTTATGCCATTAGTATTCACTCTTTTCATGATATGATTCCCACTTATGTATAATATTCATATTTCCCATGTGTATGGTATGCTTTCCAAAATTCTGAACCATATGATGTTCAAAAGTACACTTTTTATAATTCGTTCTTGTATTTTAGACAAAGTCTATGTAATAACTCAATTTTTTTAAAGGATTTGATATGAAAGAGATGTATGAACCACCATATATGGGTCATAGAGGCATACAAAGAACTCTATCTACTTGTAATGAAGAAAGAAGACATAGATGGTGGAGTGATAGGCCAAAACATACTTTGTATATCTATAGTTTTGAGAGAGGCTCCACTCGTATGGGACAATAGGACTAAATCCCTTTGGGAATTCTTATTTGATGACTAGAAAGGAAACTATTCATCATCCATTGGGGCATCTACTAATGAAATGCTTTGGAAAAGTCACCTCCTTAAAAATTAAAGTAATTCTCAAATGAAGGAAGATATCATTTGTAGAAAGATTAACTCCAAATCTATAATGTGATGTTTACCAAAATAATTAGAACATGGAAGCATTCAAGAAGAATATTTGTTAAAGAGATATGAATACCAACTAAAGTTCCTTGGAAGTTCCAAATGCAAGTTAGAGTGCCCAAAGTTTGGACATCGTATGGACTTGGAACTAAAGAATGATATTTCATGCAATGGTGCTTTTCATGATGAAACCTCTTATTTTGGGTGTTTTAACTCTGAATTCCCTCAATTATCTTTAATTTCTAAACCATTAGCAAGAATCACCTGTCTTCCTTCCCCTCTCCTAAAAAACAAAAACATAAGAGTTAGAAGATGCCCAAACAATGAGTGATTTTCACATTACAAAGATGGTTCTTTTTAAACAAGTTGCAATAGCAAGGCAAGAGTAGGAATATGATCTTTATACTTTACTTTGATAGAGGAAAGATCACTTGTCTGTTTTTCTTAAACTTTTCAAATTCAATGGCCAACTTCAGCAGACAACATCATTTTTTAGCATGGATACTTGAAATATAAAATTAGGACACTTTTTCTCCCAAGTTAAGTGTCACAAACAAATTCTTTTTACATAGAAAGTGCAATCATGTCACATAATTACAACATTTATATGATCAAACATCAAATTTATGCTAGCCTAATTTATCATCACTTATGAATGAGCATCCATACAACAAATCATAATATATCCCAAGACTTTCAAGACGTGAAAGTAGCACATAAATCCATGGACTACAATATTAATGGGTAGGTATACATTCAATTAGTTAGATTTAATTTGATTTGGAAACTTATAGTTACATTTCTATTCTCTATGACATAAAATGTTTTCAATCAATCTTCTTAGTGCCCTATCGATAATTTCTCATTTCTTAACATGATGGCACCAAAGTTTGGAGAGCAAGTACTAAGGTGCTTGATTTTTTACCTATATACCAACTAGTTCCTTTGAGTTAGATTTGCAGTTTACCATTCAAGGCCCTTGGCAAACCATTTTTTTAATATGGATCTAGAGGCGTGATTGATTTCATCAAACTTTAGTGGTTTTCTTTAGGGCCACTTGAAGGACCAAGGTGAAGCTATCCTTATATCATATACCTCATATATTTTTATGTACACTTGATTCTTTCTAGATGAGATGATAATTTCTTTTACAAATTTGGAAAAAAAATCAAGGAAGTCATTCATTATATTATATACTAAGATTGTATATTTGCAAAAACAATCAATCATTAAACTTCAAATCTTTTTCTTATAATAAGCAATAATTAAAATGCTCCTCAAGGTACTATAACCAATGATGTTCATGGCATGTGCAAGCATGCATACAAGATCCCTACATATGCTCATGCAAATGTTTAGGTTTGCATATCATTACACACATTTAAAATTAAGAATATATGCTATGTCAATGCATGTGGAATACAATTACTTTATAACAAAAATGCAAAGGGTTTCTTTTGATCTGCATGAAAAATGTGCAATATAATGATTTACATTATACATATATGAGTAATCCCAAATTATCTTTCAATCCTAACATCTTATAGCTTTTTTCTGATGAGGGTCTACAAAATTATGATGCAACTCATGCTATTTTTCATGTACTTGTTTCAACCTTCTAGATTCTATCTTTTCAAAATAATTCCATGTTTATGAAAGAAAGTGCAAAAAAACATAAAAAGCAAGTAATAGGCACTTCCCCAATATTAATTTTATGTTGAAGATCTCATTGAAGTGTCAACATTGGGAACATGAAGAATTGTCGACATAATCTTCACCTTTAGACATGTTGCCTTCAATTAATTGCTTTGATCAATAGATTCACAAACATGTATCCACCATGATAGTTCCCAATTCATTCTCTTTCTTGAAAGATTTTTTGATTTTGTATTTTATCTCTTCAGTTGATAGGGAAGGGAAGTTGATAGGATTTCCAAGGGATTTTTTCTCTCCATAGAAACTTCTATCAATTAGCTCCCACCCTTTATCTCTATTTCATATGCTTTCCTAGATATTCCATGACCATGTGTATGTTTGAGGTGGGGACTAACGATAAAATCAAGATTAAGACATATTCTCAAACTTTTGTGGATAGCGTTTGACCATTTGGGGGCTCCCTACATATTGTAGGGATATCATAAGCAAAAAAAAAGATAAATTTTTTCCACGGTTGTTGATGAAGCAATCCTTCATACAACATGGTCATTCTATCAGTTGTACAATGTTCTATTTCAGAGCAATTACATATTGTACATGCCTCATAATCCTGAATAACTTTTGGAAGACAAGTATGAAGTTTCTCTAGGAGGTATGCTATTGAAGGTGAAATCAATGGTACAACATATCTTAAATTAATGATTGATTCACTTGATTGGATCATGGAAAATTTGACTTTGGGTTATAACTAGATTTTATTGCTTGTGTTCTGGATAGAATTCGAGACATCGTGCATAAAACCATGTTCGACTGTAAAAATTCGAACCTATTTGGCATTATATGATATAAGGATATGGCATGATGATAGAGCTTTTTAGATGAAGGATAATTTATTTTTTCTTAATTTTTCGATCATTGAAAGTGATTAAGAGGGCGTTAAGAGGACATAGATGTGGAATGGTAAGCCAAAACATACTTTGTACATATGCAGTTTTGAGACATGTTGTGCTCGTATGGGACAATAGGACTGAATCACTTTGAGAATTCTTTTTTTATGACTAGAAAGGAAATGATTCATCGTCCATTGGGGCATCTACTAAGGAAATGCTTTGGAAAAGTCATCTCCATAAAAATTAAAGTAATTCTCAAATGAAGGAAGGTATCATTTGTAGAAATATTAACTCCAAATCTATAATGCGATGTTTCACCAAAATGATTAGAACATGGAAGCATTGAAGAAGAATACTTGATAAAGAGATATGAATACCAACTAAAGTTCCTTGGAAGGTCCAAATGCAAGTTAGAATGCCCAAAGTTTGGACATCGTATGGACTTGGAGCTATAGCATGGTGGTTCATTTGATATGTCAATAATAGCATGGTGGTTCATTTGATATGCCAATAATATAATATATGAAAACATGAATCTATGAAATGGTGCTTTTCATGATGCAACCTCTTATTTTGGGTGTTTTAACTCTGAATTCCCTTACTTATCTCTCATTTCTAAACCATTAGCAAGAATCACCCATCTTCCTTCATGCCGCTAAAAAAAAAACAGAAGAGCTAGAAGAATGCGCAAACAATGAGTGATTTTCACATTACAAAGATGGTTCTTTTTAAACAAGTTGCAATATCAAGGCAAGAGTAGGAATATGATTTAGATTCCTTTTTTTATCCCACATTCTCATGTTCCTTGCAAGGAGAGTGTAATTTTCATAGCCTAGTCCAAGTTTTGGATGAATTTGAAGTAGGAGACAAATTCTAGTCTCCTTTAGACTTCACTTTGATAGAGGAAAGATCATTTCTCAAATTCCATGGCAAACTTTGACATACAACATCATTTTTTAGCATGAAGACTTGAAATATAAATTTAGGACACTTTTTCTCCCAAGTTAAGTGTCACAAACAAATTCTTTTTACATAAAAAGTGCAATCATGTCCAATAATTGCAACATTTATACGATCAAACATCAATTTTATGCTAGGTAATTTATCATCACTATGAATGAGCATCCATACAACAAATCATAATATATCCCAATACTTTCTAGATGTGAAAGTTCTGGATGTGAAAGTAGCACATAAATCCATGGCCTACAATATTAATGGGTAGATATATATTCAATTAGTTAGATTTAGTTTGATTTGAGAACTTATAGTTACATTTCTATTCTCTATTAGGACATGTTTTCTTAGTTGATTTACCATCAACTCTTAAAAAAATGAGAAAAATTTAATTATCCCTCATCTAAAAAGGTCTATCACCATGCCATATCTTTATATCATATAATGTCACATAGGTTTGAATTTTTACGGTCAAACATGGTTTTATGCATGATGTCTCGAATTCCATCTAGAACACGAGCAATAAAATCTAGTTATAACCAAATGTCAAAATTACCATGATCAAATCAAGTGAATCAATCATTAATATAAGATATGTTGTACAATTAAATTCTCCTTTAATAGCATACCTACTAGGTATGTACAATATGTAATTGCTCCAAAATAGAACATTGTACAACTTTTAAAAAACATGATAGAATGACCATGTTGTATGAAGGAGTGCTTCACCAACAATCGTGGAAAAAATTTATCCTTTGTTCTACTTGTGAGATCCCTACAATATGTAGGGAGCCCCCAAATGGTCAAATGCTATCCACGAAAGTTTGAGAATCTATTTTAGTCTTCATTTTATCATTGGTCCCCACCTCAAACATACACATGGTCATGGAGTATCTAGGAAAGCATATGAAATAGAGATAAAGGGTGGGAGCTAATTGATAGAAGTCTCCATGGAGAGAAAAAATCCCTTACAAACCGTATCAACTTCCCTTCCCTATAAGCTGAAGAGATAAAATACAAAATCAACAAATCTTTCAAGCAAGGGAAAGAAGAGGGAGCTATCATGGTGGCTACATGTTTGCGAGTTTATTGATTAAAGCAATTAATTGAAGGCAACATGTCCAAAGGTGAAGATTATGTGGACAATTCTTCATGCTCCCAATGTTTACACTTCAATGAGATCTTCAACATAAACTTAATATTGGGGAAGTTCCTATTACTTGCTTTATGATCTTTTGCACTTTCTTTCATAAACATGGAATTATTTTGAAAATATGGAATGTAGAAGGATTGAAAAAAGTACATGAAAAATAGCATGAGTTGCATTATAAATTTTGTAGAAATCATTAGAAAAAAGCTGTAAGATGTCAAGATTGAAAGATAATTTGGGATAATCATATATCTATAATATAAATCATTGTATTGCACATTTTTCATGCATATCAAAAGAAACCCTTTGCATGATTTTTGTTATAAAGTAATTGTATTCCACATGCATTGACATAGGATATATTATTAATTGTATATGCGTATAATGAGATGCAAACCTAAACATTTGTATGAGCATATGTAGGGATCTTGTATGCATGCTTGCACATGCCATGAACATCATTGGCTATAGTTCTTTGAGGAGCATTTTAATGAATGCTTATTATAAGAAACATATTTGAAATTTAATGATTGATTGTTTTTGAAAATATACAATTTAAGTATATAATATAATGAATGTCTTTTTTGGTTTTTTTTCCGAATTTGTGAAAGAAATTATCATCTCATATAGAAAGAATGAAGTGTACATAGAAATATATGGGGTATACGATATAAGGATCTTGGTCCTTCAAGTGACCCTAAAGAAATCCTCTAAAGTTTGACGAAATCAATCATGCCTCTAGATCCATATTAAAAAAATGGTTTGCCAAGGGCCTTGAATGGTAAATTGCAAAGTCTAACTCAAAGTAACTAGTTGGTATATAGGTAAAAAATCAAACACCTTAGTACTTGTTCTCCAAACTTTGGTGCCATCATGTTAAGAAATGAGAAATTTTTGATAGGGCACTAAGAGGATCAATTGAAAGTTTGGACATCATATGGACTTGGAACTTTAGTTGGCTAAGTCTCCAATCAAAAGGTGGAGAGAACTTTGGAAAGTCAATCTATAAAGTCTATTGAAGATTCCCATATTCTAGTGAAAACATCTCTATGTTCTTTAACACGAGACTTTTTCATATCCATAAAAGGTAAGGAACAAACATGGCCCGAAATATGATTGGTTAACCAAAATAGTTGATTTACATCCTTCCTACATAATTAGTTTAGATTGTAAAGATGGTAGAAAATATATTTCTATAGCATGTATCAACTCTATGAGTTTGTATTTGGGCATTGTGTTGGTCATAGATAGAAAGTTTCAATGGTCTTTGATGGGGAACAAAATAAGTTGTTGGACTTGAATAAAACACAAGATATCCATGGGAGGATGGTATACCAAGAAAAGTTAAAACAATTTTTTGGAGGATATACAAGACGCATATATCTTTAATAGCTAGATTGTTAAGAAAACTATTTTTAGGTCGCAAATAGTTTATGGATCATAACTTCCAAGTCTCACATGTAGTTGGAATTTCTTAAGGGACTACATAAATTAATTTTAAAACTAATAATTTCTTGAAGAAATTGAATACAATCCTTAAAGAAGTCCCAAACACCCAAGATCAAGCCTTATGAAAAGTTGTTTCCAAGTCTCAATGACTTTTTGGAGCATACACACCTCAATAGCTTTGAAGAGTCTTGACATTGCCATGTTTAAGATAATTGGGTACCACCAAAACAAATGATCCAATTATTTATATACTTCATTATTAGAAGTACACTACACAAAAGGTACATCGTGTACACAGATGCCTAATTTAAAGAACAATTGAAAATAATGGTATGTGTAAGGATCAATAATCTACATCAAAGATTCCCCTTCTTTCAATTTTTTGAACGATATAATAATTAATTATAAGCGGAGGTGAATCAAGGAAGAGGTCAAAGGGCTTATCAGAATGGCCTTATATAGTTCATATGTTAAGGAACATTTTTGAGATAGAAATGTTCTTTGAGGGTAGAATAATGCTATGTAGTAGTTGAATTAGCCAAGAAGTCAAGTTAAGGTTATATTATTTAAGGAATAAGGCAAGCTAAGAGCTTAGTCTACTACTTAAGTCTGAAAGAATGTGAAGAGGGAGATACGAGGTTCAACTCCCATGGGTATCATGGAATTATATTTTCCCATAGACATTTCAGAACCTTATAAAAACATCCCACTTGCATTTACTTGAGTTTATCTGAGTTAAATTGAGTTATTTTGAGTCAATTCAAGTAGACTAGGACACATTGTAGACTTTCAACTAGTGAACTCAAGAGAATTGAGACACATGGCCAATTGTGCTTGAACTTGGACATGTCAACACAAATTAATTGGAATTCCTACCCTCAAGTTTAGAGCTTAGACTTAGACATGCTGACAAAAACTGTGCATCCTAACACTAATTATGCTTAGACATAGACTTGGATATAAAATTTACTCTCGAATTCCTACCCCCAGATCTAGAGCTATATAACTGGACGTCTCGGAGGCAAAGAAACCCTCTTTCTAGTGGTTTAGTGTGTAGGTTATGTAGTTAATGCATTGCCATTGAGACACTTAACCAGTTTGTATGTGTAAATTTCTGTATTACTTCTTCTTTATAATCAATTATCCC
>CM035423.1:104047771-104072771 GCA_020310875.1 Ceratopteris richardii
CACTTCAATATCAATAAATATGAATAATCTACACCCTACTATTACACACATTACACATATGAACATCTTGTTACAATTTACATATGCACATCACATTACATGTGCACAATTTACATGCCATAAACTTATTGCACATATGCAATTTATTATGTGCACAATTTTTGCTACATAATGTTTGTGGTAGTGAATACATAACTTATTACAAAGTAATATCCTTGACGCATGAACATTGATTGCACTTCATAGATGCACTATTTACAATACATATGCTTATGCACTTGCACATGCATTTGCGTTACTTGGTCTTTGTACAATTTTCAATATGTAATGCTTGATACCAATTATACTTGGGGGCTATTGTTCTAGCATATTTGCTAAACATGATACATATATTTATATATTCAAATTATAAGTACACACATGTATGTATGTTTTTATGGTCATAAATGTAGACATGTATCTGTACACTTATACACGCACATGAATTTCATATATGCATAATAAAGCTAGCTTTTTCCATAGGACTTGATGTTAGGTGACAATCGTCATTCCAATAAACTTTGTTAGGCATAATGAAGAAGAGATTGGTTGTGTCTTGACTCTCTTCTTTGGGTGAAGCTTCTCGACCTTTGCTTTTTTGGAGTCTTGTCTAATATTTGGGATGTTACAAATAGGTTTGGGGAAGGTTCTTCATGCACGCCTTGAATATTCATTGGCAAAAGGAACATGAGATAATTTCTTGGAGATTCAAAGTGGTGAGGTTGGGTTCCTAGGGATTGTTTGCATAAGTAGTAAACTATAAAGCTTACTTCAATTCATTAAGGCAACAAAGTTCAAGTGTCACAAAGCGAGTGTTTGGGAAAAAGCCTACTCTATTGAATGAAATCAATAACCAAAAGTTATGTTTTCCATTTGATCCATTTGATTAAAGTTGTGTTGTAATGTATAGAGAGACAAGTTATGAAAGGGGGGATTACAACAATATAATAATTATAAATAAGATATCTATTTATCACTCATGGTCCCATTCTTTATTGCCTCCGTATGAAAGTTATTCATGGGTGATAATGATTTTTTTACAATTACATACAAGAGATCCTCTAGAAATAGCTTTGCACCCAGATTCCCTTTGGGGCATTTTGTCTCTTGAAAACAAAAATCACTCAACGTTGCGTGATAAATATTTATTGATTCGTAGATAGACCTACAGTTGGACATAAACATTATGATGATGGAAGATGAGATGGAATCTAATCCCCAAAGAGTCGTGATGGAGATTGCTACTTGGATCTGCAAGGGATGGATAGAAAACACAATGGACGTATGTTTTTGAATCAGATTGCTAAGGAAGAACTTGATGTGCTTTGCCCAACAGGGCACAAACTTCAATATAAGAGAGCACTTAGAAACTACTTAGGATTTATGACTTCCCTATGCAAGTTCCTAAGAAATAGATTCTCTAGTGGTGCAATATGTATTCTAGAGAAAGAATTCAATGTGAGAACATTTTTAGTTAAGATTTTAGTTGATTGCATCTATGCACTTTTCAATGGAAAAACTTGGTGTAAGAGCTAGAACATGTATAGACCCAATAAATGTGTGGGAGGTGGAATTTGTATTCATATTCTTTTCTAAAAGGTCATCTTTACTACTGATACTACACGAAGAATTAGCTTGATCCACTTCAACATGCAGCTCACTTAATATATAAGGAATTATCTATCGTGTAGATGTGTTATGTAGTATGTACAACTCATTTGTCTTTTTAATGTACATCTTGATTCCTATATTTTGTCCTATGTTGCAATTTTAAATTCCTATGCGAAGTGTTAGGTGGATCATATGTCTATGTACTAAAAACAAATTGAGAACATAGAAGGAACAAATTGAGAACATAGAAGGAACAAATTGAGAATTTGAAAGTCCTTAGAAACTTTCCAAACTTTATTGCAAAATTCCTTAAAGCATTAGTGTCATGTAGGATGCCTATATCATCACCTACTCCTTGACTAATGCACAAAGTGCAAGTAGTCTGGTAATCGCTAATGGGCATGCAAATATTGTGCAAAGACATTCTCGATCACCACAAACAAAGCTTGTATGACATGCCATTAACATAGGAGTAATGGATACTAGTGCTTAGGATATGTTCCTTAAGTGATTGCTCAAGCATTAGAATATGATCACAACATAGCATTGGAAGTGAGGATTGCATCACATTGAAAATCAACCACAATTGATATAGAAATGATAGAGGAGTTAGATTCTTTATCACAAATGGATCAACCTTTCTAGTGTTAATTGGAGACATAGGAGTCATGCTTCCTCCCATATACAAGGTATTGTGGAAGAGGAGGAATGTATCCCCTTGCAATGTCCTAGAAAAGGAGTCACCACCGTATATATATCATCTTCCATACAAAAACAGAGGCAAAAAGCTATGTAGATATAGATTGGGAGATGCATTCTTGAATGTACTCTTACTTTCAGTATGGTGCATATGGAGGCATGGTGATTAGATGGTTAGATCCATTGTTTGAGTCGATCCATGTGATGATTGATATGGAGTTGGTTATAAGAGAATATGGAGTATCATTGAGGACCACATTGAGGTGCTCTTAGAGCTTATTAAATTAGGTTGCTTGACATATAGATGTTTCATCATATTAGATGGATGGAATGACACGTCCACATCTCATTGTTAACATTCTTGCCATCATAGTTGGGCAATTATTTTCTTCATGTTGTGGATACTAGCAAAGCATGTGCATGCATTTAATAGCTAAGGCAAGGTCTTGCATGGATTCCTATAAGTCAAGATTGTTGAGCAACCGCTTTTCTTGCAAAAACAAGTTTTGCAACTTTGTAAAGGTAACAATAATGTTTACTAATAATAAAAGTTATGAGGAAAGACATATATGATCTAGGCAAGGAATTAAGGAATATAGAGTTATGGTGACAAGTTTCTCATCATCAGTGTAAACTTCAATGTAAATCAATTGGTCGACAAGGTCTTGTATTCTAGTTAGGTGTTCTTGCATAGAACTACTTTCCATTCTAAGGATATGGAGTTCTCTCTTCAAATATTGCTTCTTAGTCACATTAAGTGAATTAGAGAGATCCTCAAGTCTTTCCCATGTTTCTTTAGATGTAGTACAAGGATATATATGGGGAATCATAGACCTCTTTATTGAGAGAGTAATTAGAGCTAAGGCTTGAGCATCTCTAGAATCCCATCTATGTAGGTCTCGAGAAGTTTGACGACAAGTGCGAGTAGTTTGAGTTCTTCTAGATGGGATTTGTGTGTTAGAACTGGAAGTGGAAATTTCTTCACTATGAATACCTCTTCTTCTTTCTATTGTAAGTGTAGGTCTATGTCCCTCAAGATGAGTAAATCACCTCTCACATAAAGCCACTAGTCTTTTGCTAGCATTTTTTTTTTTTGGCATGAAACTCTAATAGGGGTAATTGGAACTTCCCTCAACCTTTTCATTAGTAGATAAGATACTTAGTTCATTGGATTGGCCAAGATCTCCCATTGAGGTCAAAGAAAGAAAATAGAAAAGATGTTCACTAGACGAGAGAGTTTATGTGCACAAAGCACATCAACTAGAAACTCTATGAGCTTGAGAATCTTGCAAAGTGCAAGTTGGGTGTGTATGGAGGGACAATGAGAGACGAGGAATTCTAGCTCTTTAATATCTAATTGCAAGAATCTCAAAAATCTCACCTTTCTCTTGAGCTGTAGCTACTTTGACTACGTTTGACCATAGAGCTGCAGGTTTGATTTTATTAGAAAAAATAAGCCAGGGTTGACAAATGTTAAACAGGGATTGATTGATTTGCTGATGGATCAAATGGAGTTGACCAATGTTAAACAGGGATTGATTGATTTGCTGATGGATCAAATGGAGTTGACCAATGTTAAACAGGGATTGATTGATTTGCTGATGGATCAAATAGAGTGCTATGAAGTAGATAAGAGGAAGTAAGAGCTATGTGCAAAATTCTTGAAAGATGAATGCTCTTGGAGCAAGGAAGCGTTCAATGTGTGGTGGATGATCTTGTTCCTCGATTCAACTACCTTATCAAGTACAATACCAAACTGTCGATTTCAAGCTGTAATATAGGTATGAGATGAGCTCAATTACAAACACCAAGAGATCATACACACAAGTAATGATTGGAAGATTATATTAATGACTTCCAATAATTATGAGAGTAGCAATGCACAATGTAGAAAATCTGAAATGTAATCCCTTCACTACTCATGTTAACCAAAGAGAGCCATCCAAAGGATGCGAGGGAGTCCTTTTGGATAAAGAAGATGAAGTTTAGGTGCTCAAGCTCTTCCTCCAAGTGGTTGAATGAGTACACACATTCAAAACTGATATAGAAGACTAGTCAAGCTGCCTTTCAAGTAGCTTCAAGATAAGAGATAGTAGCACCCTAAAATTAGGGAATAGAGCTCTTCAAAAATAGACGATGATGCATTCAATTGGCCATGTATTTTGTAGCGTCCAAGGAGCAAAAAAACTAGGCAAAAGCTTTATCAGAAAAGCTTGGACTAGGGATCCCCCAAAGAAAGAAATCTTATTCATAGCTTTTCATCAGGATTGTAAGCTGAACACATGCAAGCAGCATGTCCGCATCACAAAAAATAAGAAAATAAGCTCAACAGCTTGATAAGTGAATGCCATGGGCACATTTTACGAGGTCAAAGTGAAGTTCAGTAAATTCGAAAAAATTCGAAAAAAAAGGATGAAATATGCTCTTCACGAATTAACTCGATGCAGGAATTTTATGAATTTTAAAATACCTATTAAGTCATGAGTTTTTTGCACTATGTTTTCAATACTAATCTTCACTTTTTGGCTTATTTGAAAAACATTTTCATTTTTTGGCAGATTTAAGGGTTAGGGTTTGAAGGCTAAGGTGAGGTAGAAATAGCCTATAGGTCATCTTGGGTCGGGGTAGAAAGTTCTTAATGAGTAGAACATGAATATGCAAATGGATTTCCAAAATTTCAAACCCCAGGAAAAGCCTGATTTTGAAGTCTCAAAATTCTATGTACAAAAAAGGACAAATGGTATTTGAACTATCCTACACCCTTTGGGCGGTCTATTTGTTTTCTCTTCCTATTTTAACCTATTGATCGAGGATCAAGTGGTTACTTACGAAAGGAAGGATTGGGGTTATGTGAGATTGTACATGAGAGTCCCCATGAATCAATCGAAGTGCTAAGAAGGAAGATGGCCATAAGGTGTCGTCAAAGAGCATGTAAGCAAGTTCTTAAATTTTAAAGAATACCATATACATGCTAATGCATTCGTTTGGTTTGTTGCATGTTTGCCATCCTCCAATTTGCACATTGATGCACTTGATTGGTTAGGTGCTTTGTTCTCGTAGGTGGTTTGTGGATTAAGGTCCACATGAAGTTTAGTAGACACAGCCATTTTTATGTATGTAATGGCTTTCATACTAAGCCATAATAAATTGCATCTTAGTTCATACATGCAGGCTTTGCACAACCTTTCCATAATCACAATGCTTAAGAAAAAGTAATTACTTGCACATGCTTTATCTTCACAATTCAGTCTGGATCTTGAAATCATTCAGTTTTACATAAATTTTTAATGTTTGAGGAGCCCAAGGCCACTAGCTTAAAAATGTAAAAGTAAACATTATTTGCCTTCAAAGAACATTTCCTACACACTAGTGTGTGAGTGATGCAATTGTGAACATTTTCATAACTGAGTATAAATCTCTGAAATTTCACAAAATGTCTTTGAAAATTTTCAGATTACTCTGCATTTTAAATGTGTTCCACAGAATATTACATTGGCAGGTAACGGAAATTCAAATGCCCAAGTAATTGAAATGAAAACACCGTTTTCTACAGCAAATCAAGATTCAGAAGTTCCTTTCTTGTGTCAGCATTGGGTCAAAATGATGTGCTGATTATCAATTTCATATAGTTCAAGAATGCAAATAAATAAAATGATAAGCTAGACTTCAGTGTACAAAGAGAACCTTGTAGTGATAGCCCTCTGGCTCCTGAAATTTGGTAATGATTCATGTTACAAAAAGTATCTACATGCTATCTGCATTCCTAACAAACTGGCTTTTCTTAGCACAGCTCATAAGTACCCCAAAGCAGTGGATCTGTACACTCGAGCAATTACCTTGAATGGCAACAATGTTGTATACTGGGCAAACCGTGCATTCGCCCACACAAAGCTTGAAGAATATGGAAGTGCAGTAGCAGATGCTACTAAAGCAATAGAGATTGACCAAAAGTATGTTAAGGTAAGTTTCCATGTGTGCTTTTATAAGATACTTTGCAATCTCTAATTCACTTAGTGACAGCAATCTAATGTTAAAATTACACTTCCTTTTGGTCACACTGCACTCTGAAGCCCTTGACTCTCAATAAAATTGCAAATAGTGATCGTCTATGTTGTTGAAGCAATTGACTTGTCATATGTCATGTGAGAGCTTCAGCCTGGCTTTTTCTTTAGCTATTCAAGGAGAGCTGACTTGATAGCTGCTGGGTTCTTCTTGCTTCATTTGGACACCTGTAAATAAACAACTGATTAACATGCATACTATAGGCGAACCGAATGCCATTTAGAACTCAATCATACTGGTTGGCTGTAGGGATATTACCGCAGGGGAGCTGCTTATCTTGCGATGGGGAAATTCAAGGAAGCTTTAAAGGATTTCAAGCAGGTATAGTTGCAGAATTGTAATACCATTACTTCTATTGTATCCTGGTTCGCTGAGGGCCAAGTAATTATTCAGGTAGCCAGGATTGTACCAAAAGATCCAGATGCTATGAAGAAGCTCCGCGAATGTGAGAAAGCAGTGCAAAAGATGAAATTCGAGGAAGCTATCGCCAGTGGTGAGCATGATAGAATATCCGTGGCAGAATCTTTGGATTACCATACGATCGGTAATGTGCTTTTCAGAAGCTTGCATTTTTCACTCTGAAAGTGGGAGGCTATTTTTATATCTTTTTTGTTGTATTCATTTTAGAGGTTGAAGCATCTTATAAAGGAGCTAAAATTGAGGGGGAGACAGTCACTCTTGATTTCATAAAGTCAATGATGGAGGAATTCAGACAGCAGAGGAAACTACACAAGCGGTATATCACAACCAATATTCTTGGCTTGTGCTGCCTGCGTGCTTTTAAGTTACAATCTGCTGATTTATTATCATTTCTTACAGTTTTTTAGTTATATTGATTTTATTTTCCAAAGCTTTACTTGGGGGATCCGTGCAGCTATGGTTTTCAGATTCTTCTTCAAGTTCGGAAACTGTTGATGGCCCTTCCATCTTTAGTAGATGTAACAGTCCCCGAAAACGGTCAGTTTACAGTCTGCGGTGATGTTCATGGCCAGGTTAGTAAAAGAGAATATGTAGATTCATAAGTTGTTTTGCTGTATATCTGTCTGATCATTTGGTTTCTGCTTACCAAACAGTATTATGACCTACTCAACATATTTGAATTGAATGGGCTACCTTCAAATGAGAACCCTTATCTCTTTAATGGAGACTTTGTTGATCGTGGTTCGTTCTCGGTTGAAGTCATCTTTACTTTGTTTGCCTTGAAGTGTCTTTACCCAGAAGGTACCTTCAAATCAATGGTTTCAAATGTTTAGGATTCTCCTTGATTTAATAAAATAGAACTGAGTCTTTTTAATTGATGCTTTTGCTGTTTTGAGCTTTTTCCTCAAAGTCATTGTTGTTATGGTTTGTGATCTTTTTGATCTTATGAAAATAAAACTTTGTCAAATGGGTTTCGTTTATTTTGAAGAAAATAATTTTACAGGTTGGCTGTTTTAAAAGTATGCTTGGATCACTTCCTTTTTTTTTTCCATTTGTCTTGGCTTATGGAAATATGTTCATTATATGACTGGAGGTCTTGCTTTTTTACGCTTCTCTATCAGTCACTGCTTTGACTGATGTTTGAAGTATTTCAGGCGTGTACCTTTCAAGAGGTAATCATGAGAGCAAGAGCATGAACAAGATTTATGGGTTTGAAGGAGAAGTGAAGGCTAAATTTAATGAGCGAATGGTGGACTTGTTTGCCGAGGTCTTTTGCTGTTTACCACTAGCACATGTCCTGAATGGAAAAGTCTTTGTGGTGCATGGAGGTCTATTTAGTACAGATGGTGTCAAGCTGTCTGACATTCGGGCCATTGATCGATTTTCAGAGCCACCTGATGAAGGCATGTGACATATACCCTTCATGACCTGCATCTTTGTTCAGAGAATGTGTTACTTATTACGACAGTTATTATCTTATACTTCCCCTTGATTCCAGGGTTAATGTGTGAGCTTTTGTGGAGTGACCCATTTGATGGATTGGGAAGGGCACCCAGCAAACGAGGAGTTGCTGTTGCTTTTGGCTCAGATGTCACAAAGAGATTTTTGGCAGATAATAATCTTGGTAAGTTCAAGCAACACTCTGGTTCTACATGCAAACAGCCCACCTTATCCCCTGCTCTGGTTGCCCCATACCCTCCTTTGGCCTCTATAAAAATAACATCGAGGTAGAACTAGTTTATTATCTTTTGGATGTGCCTTCTCTTCTTGTTATCTGTGTACAAACAGAGTATAACGTGACTGTCAATCATAATAATCATTCTGAAATTGTAGGAACATGAACAAACTTGTGTTTTACTACTGTGCTTCAACAATGTTGCTGTTAGATAGTGCTCAATATATCCTTTCAAAACGATGTGCTTGCGAACTTCATTGTTTGTTAAATTTTGCTGCTCTGCATCCCAGATCTCATTGTAAGGTCCCATGAGGTCAAGGAGGAGGGCTATCAGATAGAACATGACGGAAAGCTGATAACTGTCTTCTCAGCTCCAAATTATTGTGACCAGGTATCAATCCTTTGATGGTTGAAATGATCATATTTGAGTGTGTTTTGATGCATATGTCTGTTCATGATGGATGCTGTGTATGCTGCTTTATGTTTATAGATGGGTAATAAGGGTGCCTTCATTAAGTTCAAGGCTCCAGAGTTCAAACCTGATATTAAAGTCTTTGAGGCAGTTGTAAGGATAATCTTCTCTTTCCTTCTTTTACTCATTTCACGTGCTATTTACAGGGACATAATTTATTTATATGTTGTTTATGCAGCCTCATCCTAATGTTAAAGCAATGGCATATGCGAACAATTTATTAAGTTTGTTTGGCTAGATGGATCTTGCAAATGGATCTCAAGTGAAAATGTGATGGGGATGAAATTGACAACCCCAAATTTGGGGCAGCAATGGAGAATTTGACTAATGCATGCTGTGCAGTGCGGCGGTATCTGTAGTGCACCATTGTTTTTGAGGGACGGACATCCTTGCCACCCTCTTGAATCAAGTATGAGATATGCCTAGTCACAAGATGATAGTCACAGCTGCTTTATTAAGCAGGGGTGCAGCCCTTCCATTAGAAATCAAGGGCAGACCAATCTGATGTCCTTGAGATAGCTAAATTATGGTTGATTAACTTGATGCTTATCCCCTCCTTCCACTGCCACATTGTGGTAATAAAGGGTTTTGTTGTAGATTGATAATTGGACCGTTGTAACAGAGGATTGAAAGTTCCTGTATTCACTAGGAAACTCCAAGATAGCTAGTTTGCATATACCAACTTTGCAATTTTGAGCAAGACAGAGAGATTGCTCTTGTTTGATTACCTTTATTGATTGATCTGTAAGATATCGATTTTTCGGCTCTAGTTGGGTTAGTTCTCCAGCACTCTGTAGTCTTTATTCCTTGTATATTTTGAGTGGTCATACTGAATCCCTTTCTAGTGTTATGTACTGATGATTTCAGTCAGTGCATAGTGAAGATTTTGGATCTGTGTTCAGAATTGTCATAGTAGGTCAATCCTTCTGTTTGCATGCACCAAAAGAAAAGCAACAAGAACTCTCCTCTCTCTGCCTCTCTCTCTCTCTCTCATCTCTCTCGCACTCACATGTGCACACACACCCATGCACCCACTTGTGCATGTGTGCAGTTGTGCACACATAGGGAGGGAGGTTGAAGTGAGAATTGGGACGGATGGAGAGAGGTCGAGGCTTAGGACTTATGGAGATAGAAAGAAAGCAAGAGAACATTTTTCAAAGCTGTTTCGTAATGTTATGTCAAGTGTCATGATTTGGTGGTGCATCTCTTGTTTTTGGTCCACTTTTATTTGTATTGGAAGTGAATTCACTCCAAAGGAATCTTCTGCATAACCCATTGATATCTTAAGGCTTTCTGATAACCTAATGTTATTCTTCTATCTTTCTTTCTTGAAAAAAGGTTTTTTTGGGAGGGGGGATCACCATCTAAATACAATTTTTAGAGTTGTAGTTGTAAACAACCTCACTTTTGTTCCTCTCTTTTTGCCTTCTGTTTGTAAGAGGCCAATGAATGTGCTTTTTCCACAACCCTGCAAGCAAAGCTTAGTTTTGTGAACCATGAATAGCCGTAGTAGAGGAATTGCTGAGAGAAAATGTGAGATGTTATGTCCTTGTATAGAAATCAGATGAATGGACAGTTGGGCTGGTAGATTATCCGTGACTTGATGTCTTGAAGTTGACTTGGTCTGAGTGATTATGCAGACCTACACATAAAAATGCCAAATATACCAATGAAATTGCAAGTGCAAGATCTTTTGCACTACCTCTGAATTCTTCTGTGCTTTGGTCTTGTAGTAATGTTGGGGAAGGAACTAGAATCCCTATTGATGCCCCATGGAGGTTTTCATGCAATGAATAATTTTCTACATACATCGAAGTGAAAAGGGTCAAGTACTCATTTTCATTTCAAGGCCTGTACACTCATATTCTCGAGAACGGTTCAATCAATTATCTCACAAAAGCTTTTGGGGCTTGGGAGTCATCTAAACTTGCAATTTATTTTGCATGCTTTAGTTTACTTTTGACCAGCCTTCAAGAGGATGAGGAAAAGAATATTATATGCCAAAAAACAGCAAATAGATGTGGACAATATCAACTTGTCTGGTTTGACACACTGAAACGAGGGATGGGACCATAAAATTTAGCTGATGTACATCAGCGAAAGGTATATATCGGACTACAGAGCAATATGTCAACTTTCACACCATTCACCCTCCATTTATTTTAAGATCTTAATGTTGGTTAAGGCAAAGATGACAAGTCTTATGAATTCTTTATTTGTTATCCATTATTCAATTTGCTGTCTGTGAATTCTTGATTTTGGTACGATTTGCTCAGTTAAGTTTCCTTTCCAAGTGCAATGCTATCAGACGTTTTCCATGCATTCTTTTTGGCATGATAAGTTTAGATCTATACGTAATTTTGTAGGTATAAATCTTTGTATGTGCACTCGTTTATGATCAAAGAGTACTAGTTAATCATGAACTCTTTGTTTGCATGATTTAAGAATTGATATTAGGTTTCTTGCTCTTTCCACTACCCAATTATTATTTTCTATCGCTTGTGCATTTATAGATCATCTACCTTATAGATCGATAGTACATTCTCCCTGGGATAATGAGCATGATCATGAGAGCTTTAACCTGTTCTTGTAACGAGAAATGAGGAATGTATATGGAATGTAATCCATGATAGTGTATGATGTTGCAACACCACTACTGTTAATTATTCTATACTTTCTCAAAATCTCCTCTCTCAAGCATCTCCCTCATGTTTTTTGTTTCAGTGTCTTCATTTCCGTCTATTTAGAATTCCAATCACATCATTTGAAAAGTTTCCAAAATCAAATGTACTATAATGAACCGTTTGTTGAATCGATTGAATATATGTTTTTCCTCTCTCCATCATGTAAACTATCTTCAAACATCTCTGCTGCAGTAACCATAAAGCTAATGCAGGTGATTTCCAGTATCATGGTTCTCTTGCATTCTCTTTGATTGTGATTGGGACAATAGACACAATGGAAAACTCACCTTTTCTTGTGAAATGATTGAAAAAGTTAATCATGTGATAGAGTCATCATTGGATTAAAATAATCCTCCTTTTTTAGCACCTACATCTCAATTGAACCTTTATTCAATGTCTTATTTCTAAAATGCTATGTAGAACAAGTTTTTTACTCATTATGATCATGCTTATAAACCATGATCAACATCACATCGTAAAAAGTATAGGTTAATAAGTAGAGAGTTTAAGCTTCAATCTTCTCAATATAGGAAACAGGACTCATGATCATCTATATGATCAAGCGGAAAAGGTCATCCAACATCTAAATCAAGTTCATATTTATCCATCTTAACTTGTTCTTCAATAGGGACTTTCTTGCAATCATCCGTATCATCAAGCACATATGTCAACAAGTAGAAAATTCATAACAATCATCACATGAGCCATATAATAGTTAGGTCCTTGAGATAGCATAAACATGGATAAAAAAATTGATGGATTTTTAATGATAATGATATTTTCTTTTTTTTTCATGTTGTTGACAATAGAATCATCTAGGTTAACTTGAGACTAACAAAAGACAAAGTATAATTCTTCTTTTGCTTTTTTCTTATATAATCATTAAAGACCTTCAATAAATATAATTTCATCATTCTTTTTGGGCTCAATTTGCTTCACAAAAGATAGTTAAAGCATGAGAAAAAGACTTCAAAAATGGATGAGATTCATAATCTATGGAGTTAGTAATGATTAAGTATTGTTCAATTTGTTGTCAAGGATTTCGGTAGATAGACAAAACAATAGAAACTTATGGATGTGGTAAGAAAATATGCAAATGAAGATGAGTGAATTAGAAAATCTAACATCAATGAGCAAGAGGGTATGATTCAAACATGATCAGAGGATCCAAAATTAAACTAGAGAAGAATCTCCAAAAGATTGAGTTTTGAACACTATGTTGGGAAGGCTACCGAAGAAGCAAATTTGTTTAACAAAAACTAGAAGACCAACCTTCCAAGTTTCTTAATTGATGAATAAGAGATCTAGGTAATCAAGTAAACAAAATCTATGCAATTATGACTAATCAAAATGAGCAAGCTAAATAATTAAAGAAGAAAACAAAGAATTGAAGAGTGATGGTCACATGATGTACCGTTCATAGAGCTTTGTGAGGTAGGCATTAAGGAAAAGGTGATAGGGGATACCCATTGCAAAAATGAGGAAGGAATAGAAGATGATGGCCCATTGATTGAAGTGAATCTTCCTATGATGTTCAAACCTATTCTAGAAGTTATACAACCATCCCCTAAACAGACAATAGATTATGCTTCAAAACCCATTCACTCATATATAAGACCCATCCATTCATATATAAGACCCATCCATTCTCTTTATGGAAGAAATCAATATGGAGTATCCTTGTTTAAAGAAGACAACAAATACTCATCAATAGATTTCATAAAAAGCTAGAACATACATAGCATTTGGAATGGCAGGAATTAATGGCCTTGTCTTCTATTAGATGAACCTAATTCACAAGATGTATTTTACAATTCTGGAATGTGAAACTGAAAAATGGATATTCATAAAGATTTTTGATACATATAAAAAAGATACCTTCTCCTATAGAATCTATGAGATGAGGAAGTTCTGTGAGCTTATGATGAAGCACTCAAATAGTTACACCAATAATCATAATGATTTTGATTATCTGTTATCACATCAACTACATAAATTCATATTAGGAGATGGAAAACTCAAACTCAAACGCACGTGATTTTTAATGCAAAGATTCCAAACATTCTCCTTAATAATTTTGGTGTCTCATGTTAGACAAATAGGTAGACAATATTGGATGGTAGGTAACCTTCTATGCACACAAATTCCCAAACACTAACGCATCCATTCATTATGCCACTAGAAAAGTGTGTACATAACCTCTAAAGACCAAAGTGTTGGAGTTGAGGTCTATGGAAGCATGCCAATTGCACAAGGAAGAAGAAGAAGAAGCTTGGAGCACAACACACAATACTTAATGTATTACCAAGAGAATCTACAAAGATAAGTAACCCATTAGGGTTATAGGTGTATATACAAGCCGGAAAAAAAACTCCTAGAGAGGCCAAAAAGTGCCCTGGTGGTCCTAGTGTGTTCACACACATCACTACCAAAATATATCAACAAATCCCCCCTAGGAGTGATGCGATGAACAAGGAGCTGGCACTCATGTATAAGGAAGTGCCAAGCTATGTGGAATTAATCCACAAAGGGAAGTAAGCCCAAAGATTTGCAAACAACTTCAAACTTCTCCCTAGGTAGAGCCTTTGTGAAAAGGTTTGCAATGTTCTCCTGTGTGGGAAGATATGCCGCAACACGCATAATAGACTTGTTCTGCTTGGACTGATCTTCCTACAACAGAACCTAAACTAACTCTTCAAATGTTAAGGCATTTGGATTGTCTTTCATCATCAAATGAGGAGTAGAAGCAAAACTCTGATATGAGTCGAGAAGACCATTCAGAATAGTCTGCACAAGTGAACTGTCAGGAAGGACTTCATCAACAAAAATCAACTGTTCCTTCAAATCCTTGATCTTTGTCAAAAAACTGTCCATAGAATCACCTTCATTCATGTACTCACTCTCCAACTGTTTCCGGAGGTAAGCAACATGAGGCTCATTCCTAGCCTTGTACAATGTGATAAGCATATCCCAAGCATCCTTAGCTATTCTGCAAGAGCAAATGTGAGGAATAATAGCATGTTTGAAAGACAAAGCTATCAATGTGCCTAAGCATCTCTACGATCCCAACAAATTTGCTCTACAGTAGGTGCAATAGGAACCACAACACGAACAGGAATCTGAAGAATATCAGCATCTTCAACGCCATCTGCACAAGCTTCAATACTTGTATTTGCAGGTTTAATAGGATGTTTTTCAACACCCTGCACAATGTTCCATAATCCTTTTGCAACCAATACATGTCACATCATATAAGCCCACAATGGGTAATTGGTATCGTCCAACTTGTCCTCAATAGCCAACATGTGGAATACATCACTGCTTTTAGCCATGGCCACTGACTAAAATACCTTGATGCAAAAAAATGACTGTATTTGAAAAAGTTGAACAGAATTACCCTGACGATTTTTGCTAGACCTATAACAGACTTTGAGACACTTATACTAGTGAAACGAAACCTGTATATATCTTTGGGACAAAAAGACAAAATAGCATGCACAAGCACTACGATAGTGCTTATGCTCACCAAATTTTGTGCGATTTTGAGACTACGATCAGAAGGGTGTCGACGATGCCCTAGATGAAGTGGCAACCTGCTCTGATACCAATTGTTGGAGTTAGACGTCTCCGGAAGCACGCCAACAACACAAGGAAGAAGAAGAAGCTTGGAGCTCAACACACAATACTGAATGTATTACCACTAGAATGTACAAAGATAAGTAACCCGTTAGGGCTATAGGCATATATACAAGCCGAGGGAAAAAACCTCCTAAAGAGGGAAAAAAGTGGCCCAGTGGTCCTAGTGTGTTCACACACATCACTACCTAAAATATATCAACAGAGAGGATACCGTTTTAGAGTTTTGGAGATGTAGAAAACTAGCAAAATTTAGATGATCAAAGGGTGCATGCCAAAGCTTTGCATCTGACATAGCCTGAGAATCATGTACTGCACATGCAAAATCATTCACAAATTTTTCATAGTCTATGAGCTTATACAACCTACGACATAAAATTCTAGAAGCAATAATGATATTGCCATTTGATAGGTCATGAACTGTACATATGTCATTAACAAATTTCACAACCAAGCCTATCTTGGCTAATGCTAAAACTGATAACATATTTTTCTTGACCCCTCACACAAATAAACAATCGAACAATGTAAAAGAACTACCATCAACAAGTTTTAGAATGATCTTACAAACTCCCATGATAGGATAAGAGGAGTTGTTGGCACATGTGATAGTATTCCTTATAGGGGCAGGCTCAAGCGAAGTGAAGAAACTATGTTGCAAGGTAATATGTTTGGTTGCACACTATCAAAGTACCGAACATCTGAGTCTACTGCAGACATACACTCTTCATGAGAATATGGGTCATAACTGCAAACAATAGTAAATGCCTATCCTTCATTTTGCACAAGATTAGCAGACTTTGTTTCGGGTGTAGAGGCCTCTACAACAACCATTCTAGCCTCTTTCTTCTTTGCCTCTTTTGTAGCTAATTTTGCAGAAATCTATATGACGATCATTTCCTTTATAGTATTTGCAAAACAATTTTTGCTTTTTTGTTTTCTTCTCGTCTCTATCATCATTCTTTGATTGTGCATAATTAGCATATTTTTGCTTACTACTAGATGAGCTCCAGTTACCTTTTCCCTTTTGATTAGCCAGAAAAGCTTGATGTGCAACACACATAATGGAGTTCTACCTAGACTGATCTTCGTGCAACAAAACATAGACTAACTCCTCAAATGTTAAGGCATTTGGATTGCCTTTCATCATCAATAGAAGGGTAGAGGCTAAAATCTCATATGAATCTAGAAGACATTTCATAACAGTCTCCACAAGTGAACTATTAGGCAAGACTTCATCAACACAAATCAACTGCTCCAAATCTTTGATCTTTGTCAAAAAGCTATCCATGGAATCTCCTTTATTCATGTGCTCACTCTCCAAATGTTTTAAAGGTAAGCAATGCGAGACTCATTCCTTGCCTGGTGCAAGGTGGTAAGTGTATCCCAAGCATCCTTTAGTGTTCTGCAAGAGCGAATGTGAGGAATAATGGCATGTTTGACAGTCAAGGCTATCAATGCATGTGCTTAAGCATCTTTGCCATCCCAACAAAGTTGCTCTATAGTAGGTGCAACAAGAACCACAACACGAACACAAACCTGAAGAATATCACCATCTTCAATGCCATCTACATCATCTTCAATTACTATACTTGCAGGTGTAATAGGACATTTTTCAACACCTTGCACAATATTCCATAGTCCTTTTGCAACCTACACATCACTGTTTTCAGCCATGGCCGTTGACTAAAATACCCGAATGCAGAAAAGTGATTGCATCTCAAAAAGTTGAACAAAACTACCTTGTCGAGTTCTACTATACCTGTAGTAGAATTTGAGGCACGTATACTGGTGAATTGAAACTGTATATATCTTTGGAACAAAAAGATGAAATTTCCTACATAGGCACTACAATAGTGTGTTTAAAGGTCGAAACAAGATTAGATCACGATTTCAACACCACATAGTGAAGTTGTCTTGAACTCATAATCACCCTGAGTATGCTCACCAATTTTTGTGCAATTCTGAGACTATGACCGGATGGGTGCCAATGACCTCCTAGATGAAGCAACAACTTGCTGTGATACCAATTGTTGGAGTTTGAGGTCTGCGAAAGCATGTGAATAGCACAAGGAAGAAGAAGAAGCTTGGAGGACAACACACAATACTTAATTTATTACCAAGAGAATGTACAAAGATAAGTAACCGGTTAGGGTTATAGGCGTGTATACAAGGGGGGGGGGGGGGGGAACCTCCTAAAGAGGGAAAAAAGTGCCCCAATGG
Organism: Ceratopteris richardii; assembly: GCA_020310875.1. Classification (NCBI taxonomy): domain Eukaryota; kingdom Viridiplantae; phylum Streptophyta; class Polypodiopsida; order Polypodiales; family Pteridaceae; genus Ceratopteris; species Ceratopteris richardii. Next base: position 104,065,293 of record CM035423.1, read on the forward strand.
CCCTAATGTGTTCACACACATCAGTACCAAAATATATCAACACAAAGTAGAGATGTTTTGGCTTTTTAGAACCTAACTTCTAGCCATGAAATAGAATAAGGCAAAAAATTAAAGTTATTTCATAAGATGGTGGCAATAAATATAGCTATCGAGAACAACTTCTAGATATGAAAATTTCAGATGAATTCACACCCCCTCACATAATCATTCAACAATGGGGTATTAGAAGTCTATTTGGAATCAAGTAGTTTTAATCCTATATTGTGCTAACGTCATGCAAAGATTTTGGAATCCAAAATTTTGTTTCATAGTTTAGGTGATAAATCTATTTCCTATTAGAGCCAAAATGCTTAAATTTCGACAAACACTATGGGATTAAAGAAAACGTTGAATTATGAAAATTATCTTTGTGTGTTGAAATTGATATGGAAAGAGCTGCACCAAAAGTCTAAAATTGATTTTTTCTTGGTTACAATACCAATAAAAACTTTAGTTGTATATTATGGGTTTCTAAATTGTGGCCCATCATTAAAGTACTAGCAGCATCTTTAACGAGGTTAAGACACACAAACAATCGTTCATGATATGTCCAAAAGACAATCTTCCAAGATCCCAATTTTCTAGGAATATGAACCATTTTAATTTAAGCTCAAAAGAGCATTCTTGAACATAATATCAAAACCACAATATTAGGTGCCTAGGCCCTCACAACCATCAGATAAGTATGTTCTTACTTTGGATTTTATTTTGTTAATTGATGTAGGGGATTCTTCATGATGCAAGTGGTCATAAAAGAAATGGTTAATGGATTTAGAGAGCAAAAAACACTCAATCAACACAAAAAAAGAATAATCTTACAAAAGATACTAGATGTTCTCGCCAATAAGTGTGGTAAACATTTGGATTAAATCGTGTATAAGGAAGTATCAAAATATGTGTACTCCAAACAATCCACTTAAAACTTCCCATGTGCTAGAGCTTTTTGCAAAGGGTCCAAGTTGATATTTTTAGTAGAGATTCTCTATGTGACATAATAGTAGTGTAATCAATGTGTTTTGTGTGAACATGACTAAATTTCTCATGATTTTCGATGCAGTTCAACTATTGGTGTAAATGGTGACCCCAAAGGATTGAGAAACATCCAAATTATCCATAATACATCGAAACCACATAGATTGAATACTACTCATGAAGTTCACTTTACACTTTTCCTTACAAACAAGGGGTCCATAATAAGCTTCTTCTTTCTCAATAATGGCATGCGCAAGCTACAAAGCATGAACACAAAACCACTTCTAGACATAAAAATTTCATATTGTTCATCCCAATCTAATTCTAAACAATTTTTTAAATATAGTGATAATATCCCCCTTTTGGGCTAAAAACCTAAGCTATTGGGTACCATGAAATCAGAAAAGCATTTGTTAACCATCCGCCAAAGCTTGACACCTAGGCTATGCACAAACCATCTAAATTAATAGATAACAAAGTGAATTTCCAATTGTATAACTCATATATAAATCAAGAATCTCAAAGATTTATGATATAGAACAACATCCAATACATCTCTAGCATCATGATGAATTGTTAGAGTTTGAGATCTGTGGAAGCACATGAACAACAAAAGGAAGAAGAAGAAGAAGAAGCTTTGAGAACAACAAAATATTGAATGTATTACCAATTCAATCTACAAAGGTAAGTGATCCATTAAATGAGGGAAAAAAGTGCCCTGGTAGTCCTAAGTGTGTCCATGCACATCACTACCTATCAACAAAGTCCCCTTGGGAGTGATCTAGTGAAAAAAGAGACACACTCATGTATAAAGAAGTTCCAAGTTATGCCGAAAGGAATCTATCCACAAAAGGAAGTAAGCCCAAAACTTTGTGAAAATCTTCAAACTTCTCCCTAGGGAGGGCCTTTTTGAAAAGGTTTGCAACATTATCTTGTATGGGCAAACAAGTCAAAATGGTATCTCCATCACATAATCTCTCATTAACATTTTGATAGTGGACCTCAATGTGCTCTGTGCAAGCATGGAACACAGGGTTCGTGGCAACTGCCAATGCACTATGAATATCAATAAAGATGGTGGTGGAAAAAGACTAACCTGCACCCAAATCAGTGAAAAGTCATCTAAGCCACATACTCAACAATCACTACGAAAGCTACCCTATACCTAGCCTCTCAACTAGAAGTGGCCATAGTAGGTTGCTTCTTGCTCAACCTAGATATGCATGAGCTACCAAGCATGAAGCAAAGACCATTGGTGGACACATGTGTCTCATAGCAACCAACCTAGCATGATTTAGAAAAAGCATAATAACATCATATTTTTATTGCTTAGCATCCATCTAGTTATTTAGATTTTGTGCTTCATCAAAAGAAATAGGGTCGTTCTCATCAGAAAGACTAGAGACATCCATTGCATACCAACCTAATGCAAAGGAAGCATGATGAGAGTATGAATGAGTATGATATGACAAAGGTGCATAAAAAGAAACCCAAAAAAATGAAAATTTGAAAACTTTCATATAAATCATCATTACTTTAAAACCACTTCCTATCACATATCATTCTAAAAAAAAATCACTTTTCAATCTTGAATTCAAAATTATGGGTATCACTTTTGAGAGTCCATAAATTCATTTTTATTTGATTTCTCCAAAACTCATCCCCCTCCCAAAAAAAAAAAAAACAATTCTCAATCTATTCTAGTATCAAAAATCAATTTTCAACCTTAGATTCAAAATCTTTCCACTCTCTTGAGCTCAAAATTTGGCTCTTTTGGAATCTTAGAAATCTCTCATATCGCTCAGAAAAGCACATTCATCGTATGGTAGCATCCAAAGCCTACTTTTCTCTCTAGAAACATTTTCTTGAGACCTCTATGCTCTCACAACATTGCAAACACCAAGAGCTACACACAAACCTTCAAAGGATGAATTTATATCTTTCACAACACTAGGAGTGATGATGGTAATGGGGTACCACAACCATTTTCCAAAGGTTCATGGGTGTTTATGCATCCAGGTACACAAGATCTTCATCATGTTTGTACCCATGATTGAGGAAATATCAATCATCATTGGAAAGGATAGATTTTGGGCTTCAATCAAAACAAGAGAAAGGGTTTTTCGACTTCTCTACAACATGTTTTCACTATTTCTACAATGAAGGTTCAAAACAACAAGAGAAGTGGAAGTTTCCATCAACTTCTGAATATAATTCATTCAATATAACATTTCCTTGCTATATCTAGTGCATGCTTTATCGATTGAAAATTTATTTATGATTTGGATGTATATTTTGATCATCATTGTGGAAGGACGATCATCCAAAGTCTCACAAGATATTTCCAAGCTCTTCATAGTGATGTTCGAGCATTAATCTTTCCGCATATAGCTCAAATAATGTTGGTATAGGATAAAATCTTCTTTACTTCCACAAGCGTATTGTACCTAAGAGATCAAGTGATTTTTAGACATTAGATTTGATTAAAGAAGATTCTCTATTATCATTAGAGTGGTCGCAACCATATTTATGGTTTATATTATCCTTCAAGCATAATGTAATCTTTGACAACAAGAATTCATTGAAACACACAAAAGCATCAACACTTGTAGGATTGAGTTGGTCTTTACCAACATGTTTTTGTTTACATTGTTAAGCCACTCTCTTTTGTAGACACTCTGACAATTTTTATTTGTAAAGATGTAGATTATGAAGCTTTCGAACTAATATTAAGAAAATATTGGGATTTTGTTGAAGGTTTTCACAATGCAAATATATTCTATTGCAAGGTTGGATAATTTGAAATTTAATTACACTATACCAAAATGTGTAACGTGTTTTATGTATGGTTTTATTATGATCATTGGTTGTGTATACTTGGCAATCAAATTCCTTTGCAAAATGTAGAGGCTTCCCTGAAGGCATTTGATATAACATTGTAGATGTCCAATGATAATTTTGAGATTTTTCATGTCAATGAATATTGGACGCTAAAATTTGTTAGAGATCATCTCTCAATTATGGGTTTACAAGAGTACGGAGATGCTAAATTTTTATTGCATGATTATAAAGTAATTATTTTTAGAAGTCTATTTTTTGCATAGTTTCAATATCTCATAATAGTTCTTCACTTGCATACAGATAGGTAAAAGACTGTTGATATATTTAGGTAGTGATGTGTGTGAACACTCTAGGACCGCCGGGGCACTTTTTTCCCTCTTTAGGAGGTTTTTTTCCCCCGGCTTGTATATACGCCTATTGCCCTAATGGGCTACTAATCTTTGTACATTCTCTAGTAATACATTATGTATTGTGTGTTTGTGCTCCAAGCTTCTTCTTCTTCCTTGTGCTCTTCGCGTGCTTCCGCAGACGTCTATCTCCAACAATTGGTATCAGAGCAGGTTGTCGCTTCTTCTAGGGCGCCGTCGACATTCCTCCGTTTGCAGTCTCAGATTCGCACGAAATTTGGTGAGCATACTTAGGGTGTTTTCGAGATCAAAACAGCTTCGTTCTATGGTGCCGAAATCGCGATCTGAGCTCGTTTCGGCCTCCGAACGCACTATCATAGCGCTTGTGCAGGCTATTTTGTCCTTTTGTGCCAAAGGTATATACCAGTTTCTGTTCGCCAGTTTAAGCGTCTCGAAGTCTGCTACAGGTCTAGCAGAACTCGTCTGGGCAGTTCCGTTCAACTTTTTGAGATACAGTCAATTTTCTGCATCAAGGTATTTGAGTCACCGGCCATGGCTGAAAGCAGTGATGTATTCCGTATGTTGGCTGTTGAGGATAAGTTGGATGGTACCAACTACCCATTATGGGCTTATATGATGCGACATGTACTGGTTGCAAAAGGACAGTGGAACATTGTGCAGGGTGTTGAAAGACGTCCTGTTACACCTGCGACTATAGGTACTACAAATACAGGTGCTGGAGGTACTGGAGTTGATGAAGATGGTGTCGAAGATGATATTCCGCACATTCCTATTCGTGCTGCTGTTTCTATTGCACCTACTGCAGAGCAGATTCGTTGGGATGGCAGAGATGCCCAGGCACATGCATTGATAGCTTTGTCTGTCAAACGTGCCATTATTCCTCACATTCGCTCTTGCAGAACAGCAAAGGATGCTTGGGATACACTTACCACTTTGTACCAGGCTAGGAATGAGGCTCGTGTTGCTTACCTCCAAAAACAGTTGGAGAGTGAGCACATGAATGAAGGTGATTCTATGGACAGTTTTCTTACAAAGATCAAAGACCTGAAGGAACAATTGATTTCTGCTGATGAGGTTATACCAGATAGCTCACTTGTGCAGACCGTTTTGAATGGTCTTCCTGATTCATATCAAGAAGACCAGTCCAGGCAGAACATGTCCATTATGCGTGTTGCAGATCAAGCTTTTCTGGCTAGTCAGAAGGGCAAAGGAAAATGGAGCTCTTCTACTTGTAAGCAGAAATCTGCAAATGCTGCACAATCGAAGAACCAGGATAAAGATGAGAAGAAATCAGAAAAGCAGAAATTGTTCTGCAAGTACTGTAAAGGAAATGATCATATTATAAAGAACTGTCCAAAACTGGTTGCTAAAGAGGCAAAGAAGAAAGAGGCTGGAATGGCTGTTGCAGAGGCCTCTACACCAAAAACAGAGTATGCAAATCTTGTGCAGGAAGAAGAATGGGTGTTTACTATTGTCTACAGTTTTGACCCATCTTCCCATGATCAGTGCATGTCTGCAGTAGACTCAGATGTTTGGTACTTTGACAGTGGGGCGACCAAACATATTACCTCGCAGCGCAGTTTCTTCTCTTCACTCGAGCCTGCCCCTACAGGGAATACTGTCACATGCGCCAATAACTCCTCTTATCCTGTTATGGGAGTTGGTAAGATCATTCTGACTATTGCTGATGGTAGTTCTTTCACTTTGTCAGATGCTTTATTTGTGCCAAGGATAAAAAAGAACCTGTTATCAGTTTCTGCATTAGCCAAGATTGGCTTGGTTGTGAAATTCGTTGATGACAGGTGTATAGTCCATGATCTCTCAAATGGCGATGTGATTATTGCTTCTGGCATTTTATGTCGTGGGCTGTATAAGCTTATAGACTATGAAAGATCTGTGAATGATTCGGCATGTGCAGTTCATGATTCTCAGGCTATGTCAGATGCAAAGCTTTGGCATGCACGCTTTGGTCATCTGAATTTTGCTAGTTTTCTACGCCTGCAGAAATCTGAAATGGTGTCCTCTTTGCCCAAACTTGAGGCTCCTGGGAAACATGTTTGTGAAGGCTGTATTTTTGGCAAAATGCAGCGTTCTTCCTTTCCAAAAGATGGTTCAGTTCGGGCTACGCAGAAATTGCAGCTTGTACATAGTGATGTCTGTGGTCCTATGCAGACACCCTCTTTTGGAAATTACCTTTACTTCGTGACTTTCATTGATGATTTTTCCAGGCATGCATGGGTATATCCACTCAAAGAAAAGTCCGAAGTGTTCATGTGCTTCAAACAGTTTTTGGTTTTGGCTGAAAATCTGTCAGCATGTAAAATGGGCACCCTCCGTTCTGATCGAGGGGGGGAATATATGTCTTCAGATTTTAATGCATTTCTGGCTGAACGTGGGATAAAACACCAATGTACAGTGCCGTATACACCTCAACAGAATGGAGTTGCTGAACGAAAGAACATGTCACTCATGGAGATGGCGAGGTGCATGGTCAAAAGTCAGGCTTTACCACATAGTTTCTGGCTTGAGGCTGTCATGTGTGCAACATATGTACTGAACAGGTGTCCCACTAAAGCGTTACAATCTATCACTCCATATGAGGCTTGGCATGACCGCAAGCCATCTGTTGCTCATCTGCGTGTTTTTGGTTGTTTGGCATATGCATTAGTGCCTGAAAAACATCGCAGAAAATTGGATGATAAAGCAGTAAAATGTATTTTTGTTGGGTACAGTTCTGAAAGTAAAGGCTATCGGCTGTATCATCCACAAACTAAACGCATTCTGGTTAGCCGTGATGTTGTCTTTGTGGAAGATGCTATTCAGCCATTGCTTTCATGTACTAAGGAGACATCTGTTAGCTCCAAAGACATGTATGATACTTTGATGCCTCTTTTTACAGGTGGACAATCTAGTGTTGGTCCTAATGAGGCAACTTCTCAGCCTTTACAAGTTTCATATGATGATGCAGATCATTCTATTTCAAATGCAGATTTACATGATGCACTTGTTGATGAGAGAGCTGATATTGAGCAGGCAAAACTATGCCAAAATGGCTGGTGCAGACTTTGCGTGACAGCAAATTAGATGCACCTTTGTCATATCGTACTCTTCAGGCTCTCATAGTGCCTCCTTTGCATCAGATTGCTATGCTATGGCTGCGTCTAGTCTCTGTGATGAGAATGAGCCTGTTTCTTTTGATGAAGCACAGAATTCAGAAAATTGGATGGCTGCCATGCAATCTGAATATGATGCTATAATG
>CM035423.1:104077771-104080271 GCA_020310875.1 Ceratopteris richardii
ATACTGTCACATGCACCAATAAATCCTCTTATCCTGTTATGGGAGTTGGTAAGATCATTCTGACTACTACTGATGGTAGTTCTTTCACTTTGTCAGATGCTTTATTTGTGCCAGGGATCAAGAAGAATCTGTTATCAGTTTCTGCATTAGCCAAGATTGGCTTGGTTGTGAAATTTGTTGATGGCAGGTGTACAGTTCATGATCTATCAAATGGCAATGTGATTATTGCTTCTGGCATTTTATGTCGTGGGCTGTATAAGCTCATAGACTATGAAAGATCTATGAATGATTCGACATGTGCAGTTCATGATTCTCAGGCTATGTCAGATGCAAAGCTTTGGCATGCACGCTTTGGTCATCTGAATTTTGCTAGTTTGCTACGCCTGCAGAAATCTGAAATGGTGTCCTCTTTGCCCAAACTTGAGGCACCTGGAAAACATGTTTGTGAAGGCTATATTTTAGGCAAAATGTAGCGTTCATCCTTTCCAAAAGATGGTTCAGTTCGGGCTACGCAGAAATTGCAGCTTGTACACAGTGATGTCTGTGGTCCTATGCAGATACCCTCTTTTGGAAATTACCTTTACTTCGTGACTTTCATTGATGATTTTTCCAGGCATGCATGGGTATATCCACTCAAAGAAAAGTCAGAAGTGTTCATGTGCTTCAAACAGTTTTTAGTTTTGGCTGAAAACTTGTCAGCATGTAAAATGGGCACCCTCCGTTCTGATCGAGGGGGGGAATATATGTCTTCTGATTTTAATGCATTTCTGGCTGAACGTGGGATAAAACACCAGTGTACAGTGCCGTATACACCTCAACAGAATGGAGTTGCTGAACGAAAGAATATGTCACTCATGGAGATGGCGAGGTGCATGGTCAAAAGTCAGGCTTTACCACATCGTTTCTGGCTTGAGGCTGTCATGTGTGCAACATATGTTCTGAACAGGTGTCCCACTAAAGCGCTGCAGTCTATCACTCCATATGAGGCTTGGCATGACCGCAAGCCATTTGTTGCTCCTCTGCGTGTTTTTGGTTGTTTGGCATATGCACTAGTGCCTGAACAACATCGCAGAAAATTGGATGATAGCAGTAAAATGTATTTTTGTTGGGTACAATTCTGAAAGTAAAGGCTATCGTCTGTACCAACCACAAACAAAACGCATTCTGGTTAGCCGTGATGTTGTTTTTGTGGAAGATGCAATTCAGCCATTGCTTTCATGTACTAAGGAGACATCTATGAGCTCCAAAGACATGTATGATACTTTGATGCCTCTTTTTACAGGTGGACAGTCTAGTGCTAGTCCTAATGAGGCAACTTCTCAGCCTTTGCAAGCTTCATATGATGATGCAGATCATTCCATTTCTGATGCAGATTTATATGATGCACTTGTTGATGAGAGAGCTGATATTGATCAGGCAAAAACTATGCCAAAATGGCTGGTGCAAACTTTGCGTGACAACAAATTAGATGCACCTTTGTCATATCGTACTCGTTCAGGCTCTCATAGTGCCTCCTTTGCATCAGATTGCTATGCTATGGCTGCGTCTAGTCTCTGTGATGAGAATGAGCCTATTTCTTTTGATGAAGCACAAAATTTAGAAAATTGGATGGCTGCTATGCAATCTGAATATGATGCTATAATGAAGAATGGTACTTGGTCTTTATGTGACTTGCCTCCTGGCAAGAAGGCCATTGGCACTAAGTGGGTATACAAGCTGAAGTGTAAACCGGATGGTACAGTTGACAGGTATAAGGCTAGGCTTGTTGCAAAGGGTTATGCACAGGAAAGAGGCATTGATTTTGATGAGACCTTTGCACCCACATGTCGTATGACTACTGTTCGGAGCATCTGTGCACTTCCAGCCCATCATGGTTGGAATGTACATCAGTTGGACATTAAAACTGCATTTTTGAATGGTGATTTGCATGAAGAAGTGTATGTTTTTCAGCCCCGTGGCTTTGTGCAGAAAGGGCATGAAAACCAGGTTTGCAGGTTAAAGAAGGCATTATATGGTTTAAAGCAAGCACCACGTGCTTGGTATGAGAAGATACATGCCTATCTGATTGCACATGGTTTTGAGAATAGTCCAACTCAAAGCACCTTATATGTTAAACGTGCTAATGATGTGCTTCTGATCATTGTTGTCTATGTTGACGACATGTTGCTCACTGGTCCTATTGAGACACATATTGCTGATTTTAAGGATGATTTGCATGCCTCATTTGAGATGTCTGATTTGAGGCATTTGCATCACTATTTGGACATTCAATTTATGCACGTTGATGGTGGAATGGCTTTGTGTCAAACGAAATATATTGACACATTATTGCAGCGTTTTGGCCTTGAAGACTGTAAGCCTATTGCCACTCCTATGGAGACAGGTTTACGATTGAGTCTTCATGATGCTGAAGATGCATTTGATGCTGTTCTCTATCAGCAGGCTGTTGGATGCTTGATTTACTTATGCATTACTCGCCCAAATATTCAGTTTGCTGTCT
>CM035423.1:104105271-104187771 GCA_020310875.1 Ceratopteris richardii
CAGACAAGACAGATGAGTTTGGAAACATCATTCCTGAGAACGAGATAGGAGACCTAGAGCAAGGAGACCTAGGACGAGAACCCAAGACCCCTAGAGGTAAGTCAATCTTGACTAGAGTGATCACTCCAGAATGGATTTCCCAAGACAACAAAAACATAGAGATATTCTTGAATAGAGAAACGGAGGAAGCCTTTTGGAGATTCAAGCCAGATCAACCGAGCCCTATAGTCACCATCTATGAGTTTAAGGATCTGGAGACACCAGGGAAAGTTGTCTATCTGGATCACATGTCAGAGAAAATGTTCTTGGTAACAGAGCAGGATAGGCATGCATACACTTGGCAGGGTGAGTCAATTTTCCCTCCATCAAGATCTAATGTTTCCCAAGGCCTCCAAGGAGCAGGATCATCCAAGGCTCATGGAATCCAGAGGGAAAGAACCAGAGAGAGACCTGAGGTAAGCTTTGCACACACAGTGGGTAGAGACCGATCAGGAATTGAAAATGAAAGACCTGAAAGAGAGAGACATCACATACATAGGCATCAAAGAGACGAACATGATTTCCCATTGCCTAGACCACGAGAGCACTCAAGAAACCTTAGACCCTCTCAAGTTGTTAAGACAATGAAGAACTATTTTGATGGGTTAGGAGATCCTCATGATCATGTGGCTGAGTTCAAACAAGTGTTAAGAGCTGAATAGGTTGAGGACTTGTTCACCCAGTTCAAGGCATTTGGTTTGACTCTTAAGGGTACTGCCTTAGCTTGGTTTCAGCCCCTGAATAGTCGCAATTATCGAGAGATAGGTCAAATGCTAGAAGAATTCATTGTAGAATTTTCCAAGAGTGGTATAAGGCATAACACATCCTCCTTGATCCACAGCTTTAAGCAGACACCCCAAGAAACAGTGCGACTTGCAGGAACAAGGTTTAGACAGTACTTGGAAAGATGCCTTGTACCGGAATTGCCCACACCAGCCAAACAAGTGGCCTTGTTTTTGGATGGCTTACTGAGCACAAAATTGAGATCATATGTGTACTTGAAAGAGCCTAGATCCATAAAAGAGTGTGTGCGGATGTGCATAGACATAGAAGACAACTTGGGTGAGGAGCTAGAATTGTCCAAACTCTATAAGGATTCAGACAGTTCTACTAGTCACACCTCAAGGACCTCCATTGAGATAGATGAGATAGCTGAGCAGGTTGCCAAAAGGCTAGGAGTTCAAAATAGATAAATGCCAAGGGTCACCTCATTGAAAAGATGTTACAACTGTGGAGGAGACCACATGGCTAATGTTTGCCCAATGATGGCTGAGCCCCAAGGAAACCCTAATGCTCTATATTGCACTATTGAGAGAAAATACACGAACCATATGGCTCAAGATTGTCCCTATAATAGGCAGACTGTTAGACAAAATTATCAGCAACCTTACCAACAGGGTAGGTATCAGAACTAGTACCAATAGCCATATTATAGGCCACAACAACAATATCAACCTCAATACCAGCAGCAATATCAAGCACCAAACGGGCCACAACCAGTCTTGGGAGACCAACCACCAAATCCTACCAATGTGATCCCAGTTAAGTATACGATAGCAGAGGAGAACCCTAATAGAGCATTGGTGCCACTAACCCCGTTGGTCTCAAAAAATGACTCATGTTCATAATTCAGAATACTCCCATGAAGGTAGTCCACATGCTTATTACATAGAGTCACCTGAGCAGAGTGAGATTTCTCCATATCAATACAAGACACCACTTATGGAGCAAAATTGGGAACCAAAATACTCGAATGTCATGTATACAAATCCCAACCCCAAGCCCCAAGCGAGACAAGTAAGACCACAAGCCCCTAGAGGTCCATGTTTTAGATGTCAGGGTGACCATTTCATTCGTGAATGTCCCCACCAACCAGCTCTGGGACAAGTGCAAAACATCACAATACAAGCATTTTGTCCTGAGTGCGGTAAGGAACATCTCCCAAGAGAATGTCCTAGAAACCCCTCTAGTGCACTCAAGGTTACACCCATCAACGTGGTAGGCTTAGTGGCTGATTCAAGTTCAAGTAGCAGTAATGTGGCTCCTGTACAGGCAGTTACTAGGGCACATGCTGCACAACAAGCAAAACCATCTGAGCAATCGGATTCAAGTGAGTCAGGAGAGCCTAGTAAGAGGAAACCAAGAACATGGAAGGATACCAGAGAGAAGGCTAATCGCAAGTGGAACAAAAAGCTATCTGAGCTAGAAGAAAGCCTAAGGGATACCAAAACAAAAATAGAAGACATTGCATCTCAAAGCCCCTCTTATGCCGAACCTCCATCCACACTACCTCATTCCACCCTACCGCCCATTGTAAATAGACCGCAATTAGGGTCTGTTCTTGCAGATCCAACCCCAGAAGGCTTGGACATGATGTTCAAGGCCTATCAGGCTCGTCTTCAAGAAGGGCCAACAGCTGCGAACCTAGACAAGAGTTACCCGAGAGCAGACTTAGAGATTGAACAAATAAAAATGTGCATGAAAATGGTAGAAGTAGCTCAAGCTATGCTTGAGACTAGTCAAAAGTTCAATCAAACAAACTCTGTCAAGCCAGATTTGCATTTCCAAGGTTTACTAGAAAGATTAGAGCAGTTGGTAAACAAGCTGCAGGCTTCTTTACCTCCACAGGCTCAACCAATTGTTGAAAGAGAAAGCTTACCACTAAGAAAATCTTATGTTCCTGATTCCGTGGATGATGGAACACCTCTTTCAATAAAATAGTACTCTCAAGAGTTCTTGGGGGAAATACAAGAAGAGAAATGGGCCAAGGGTAATCCCCCTCCTATTCCTGAGATTGATGACCTTCATGATCAATTTCCCCACGACATTCCGTCTATCTATGGAGATCAAACAGTGCAACAAGAGGATGAGAGATTAGATTTTGAATCTAATTCTTTACAAGAGTTGCCACAATTCACAGGCCCATGGGAATCTGAATACTTACTTTGACTCAGAGGAACACTATTTAGAAGACATAGGAGTATTAACCCAAAAAGAAGAAGAACCCCTCACAAGTATTAAAACTATAAATTCAAAGGAAGGAAGTGAAGGAGGTCAAAAGAAAAAGAAAAGAAAAGTAGAGAAACAGGAAGAGGAGGAATCATTGTTTGAAGTACCCGAAAATTTCAAGAAATATGAAGTTGAAGACCGAAAAAATCTGGTACGAATGCCCAAGAGAGAGGCCATCATAGGAGAATCATATGATAATAAAGAGAAAACTAAAAAGATTGTGGTAACCATTGAAGGGAACGAAGAGTGATGCACATACATAAGAGATGACCTAAGTGCAAAAGAAGAAGCAGAGCTTGTAGCTCTATTAAGGGAATATAGGGACGTATTTGCTTGGCACTATAGAGACTTGAAGGGAGTAGATCCAAAAATTTGCTCTCATACAATCTCGATGACCGCTGATGCCAAGCCCACCAAACAAAAACCCTACACATATAATGACACTTATGCAGCTAAAATAAAAGAAGAAATTGACAGGCTGATTGAAGCTGGATTCATCTATGAGATTGAGCATACTGAATGGGTGTCCCCTCAAGATAGTTATCTGCTTCCAATCACTGAACATTTATTGGAGCGTGTTGCAGGCAAGGAAGTTTATAGCTTTCTTGATGGATTTTTAGGTTACAACCAAGTAGCCATTGCCCCAGAAGATCAACACAAGACGGCTTTTGCTACTGAATGGGGAATCTTTTCATTTTGTGTGATGCCATTTGGGCTCACCAATGCACCTGCAACATTCCAGAGGCTCATGTGTCATGTCTTCAAAGAGTTCTTGCGAAAGAGCTTAGAAGTATATGTGGATGATTTATGTGCTCATTCCCAACAACGAAGATACCACATCCCTGAGCTCAGACAGATCTTCAACAAATGTAGGGAATATCGAGTGTGTCTGAACCCAGAGAAGTGTGTGTTCATGGTACGACAAGGTAAAATCTTAGGTCACATTGTTTCTAAGAATGGAATTTCAACAGATGAGGACAAAGTAAGAGCAATAGCAGAGCTGCCCAGACCAAGGAATGTTAAAGAGGTACAAGCCTTTATGGGCCATTGTGGATATTACCGCAGGTTTATCCACATGTATGCCATCATAGCTAAACCTCTTTATGGGTTGTTGACAAATTTTGAATGGAATGATGAATGTGAGAATTCCTTCAATGAGCTGAAGAGACGTTTGTGTTCAGCACCAATACTGACCACTCAAGATTGGAATAAACCATTCCATGTCCATGTGGATGCATCCAATCTTGCTATAGGATGTGTGCTAGCACAACCCACAAGTGAAGCAAACCTAGATTTGCCGATAGCATATGCTAGTAGGCAATTAAATGCGGCTGAATGAAATTATACCACAACGGAAAGAGAAGGTCTAGGCATGGTATATGCTGTGAAGAAGTTTAGACACTATCTATTGGCCAACAAGTTCAAGTTTTTCACTGATCATCAAGCTCTATTATATTTGGTCAATAAACCTTGCAATACTGGACGCTTAGTAAGATGGTTCCTCTTACTAATGGAATACGATTTTGAAGTGGTTGTTAGGAAAGGTAGGACCCACCTTAGGGCGGACCATCTTTCTCTCATCACTTCAGGAGAGCCACCGCAAGGAGTGTCGGATGAACTACTTGATGCTTATTTGTTCAATTTAGAAGTTGTTCCTAAATGGGCAAATAAGTTAGTACCTGTCCTAACCTTTGGACCTGCAAATAAGAACGTAAAAACAAACAAAGAAGAAATTGTACGATCATAGAAATATCAAATATTGGTAGGAAGTATGTACAAGCAAGATACCGAGGGCGTACTAGCTTGTTGTGTCGAGGACGATGAACATAGTAGTTGGTTGCAACAAGCCCATGAAGGTTTGCTGGGAAATCACTATTCTAAACAACGAACATTGCAGAATCTAAAATGTTTAGGATTGTATTGGCCTAGCATGGACAAGGAAATTAATGAGTGGATTAAGAATTTTCCAACGTGCAAAGAGAGACCCCAGTGGAGCATGCCACTCTTTATCATGTGTCGTTAATTCCAGATTGGAGTGCTCCATCGGTAGAATTCATGAGATCAGGAGCATTACCCAATGAGGCTAGCCTAGCACGAAGAAGAAGCATGGAGCAAGAGGCTCAGGACTATGCCTTAGTAGGAGATAACCTATATCGGAGAGGCAAAGATGGATACTTAAGACTGTGCATTCATGAATCAAACTATTTGAAAGTCTTAGAAACTGCACATAGCAGTGTTGCAGGTGGGCACTTCGGGCCTGACCGAGTAATTAAGACCATCCTATTCTCAGGACTTTGGTGGCCCACTCTTCATATGGATGCCCATACCTATGTGAAGAAATGTGACACATGTCAACGAGCACAATATCCGATCAGAAAAGATGAGATGCCTTTGAGGCCAATGATGGGAGGACGCGCATTCTCAAAGTGGGGTATAGACTTTGTTGGTCCTATTAACCCCCCAGCTAGAAACTCCCATGCGGAATACATTATTGTAGCCACTGATTACCTTACCAAGTGGGTGGAAGTAAAAGCCACAACAAAGAATGATGCTCAAACGACGGCTAAGTTCTTATTTGAGAACGTGTTCACTAGATATGGGCTACCAATAGAGTTAGTAAGTGATAGAGGTACGCACTTCTTGAATGAAGTCATTGAAAACCTCCTTCAAGGATTCATGGTGATACATAAGAAGTCTGCCCCCTATCATCCCCAAGCTAACGGAAAAGCCGAGAGCACAAATAAGATCCTATGTAACGTATTGACAAAAGTGGTAAATAATAAATGCTCTGATTGGGACAAACAACTTCATCATGCTGTTTGGGCATACCAAGTTGCCTACAAAACGGTACTCAATGCCACCCCATTTCAGATGGTCTTCGGACAGAATGCTGTGCTACCATTGGATTTCCTAATTCCAGCCTTGAAAGTAGCACAAGAGCATGAGTGGAATGGACACGAGTTGTTCTCCAAGATCTTTGATCTAGAACGCTTAGGTGAGACGAGGCTACGAGCAGCAGCAGGCATCTATGCTGCAAAGAAAAGACAAAAGGCATACTTTGATGCCCATGTAAAGGACAAAGGATTGAAAGAAGGAGATCTGGTGCTAGTTTATACGCTAAAGCAACATGCCCGCAAATTGGAGAAACGAGGATATGGACCCATGATCATTAATAGAATCTCCACTAGTGGTGCAGTTCAATTGGCCACTTTAGAAGGTGATATCTTGCCGAACTATATAAGTGGTTGTCGAGTCAAGTTATATCAAGAACCTCTTACAGAGGAAATGCTAATGAGACTCAACACTGCTTAAGAAGCGAAAAGAAGAGGAGTTAAGGGTTAGAGAAGAAGCACAAGCAACGGTTAGAGAGCGCATCAGAAGAAATAAGTTACGACAACTAGGCATAGATGTCAACACAAAAGCTCCAAAATATCACATGGACATGTGCCAAAAATCAGACCTAACTACTTCTCGAATAAGTGACCGACGCCCCTTTGTGACCATAGAGGTAGGACAAGGAAAGAGTGTAAAGACTATGAGAGCATTGGTTGACTCAGGTGCAGCAACTAGTGCAGTTAGACTTTCATACTGCCAAGACGTGCAAGTGGACATCAAGCCCATAGAAGCATATCTCATAGGATTGGGAGGTGTGGAAACCCCTTGTTTGGGCGAGGTGGAACTTCCCATCTACCTTCAAGATGTTCCAATAAAAGTCAAAATGCTAGTGTGTCACGATGCGGACCTTACAGAGCCACTTGTCCTAGGTCAAGATTGGATTTATGACCATGTAGTCAACTTGAACCTTAGAAGTCGACTTCTTCAAGTTTGGGTACATGAACAATGCATTACATTAGAATTAGACAACTGCATACTCACAGATCATGGCACCCCACACTCTCTCAGTTCCTCTAAGATGAATCTTCATGAGCAAGATGTTGTGTGTGTCAAAAGCTCTCTGACCCAGAAGGACTCGATCACGAAAGAACAGACTCAAAGGCAAGCTGACTCCTCTTGTCTGAAGACTAATGTCATCACAACCAATCAACCAAAAAGGCAAGTAAATCAGTACATGACAACCACTATGTTGATGTGTAAAACACCACAAGAATTGAATTAATGTGACACTAGAACACCTCTATGGTCAACATTAACTCATTGCCACTCAAAACTTTGAGAAATGATAGCCAAAACCAAGAACTTTACTTCTTCAGATTTTTCCAATCACTGAAATGACATACCTTCAGTATTTTGCTAATTTCCCTTAGCTCACATATTATTTCTCCAAGATCTTTCAGTGGATGAAAGTAGAAGAGTAGAGCTTTCCAACAAGCTATCATATGCAAGAAACAGATCTCTAGAACTCAAGTTATGGCCTTCACAAGATCACCTTGTATGACTTGCCAAAACTAGAAATTGTGCCTCCTTTAGTAATTCTGAGTGTCTAAAAATGAAAATTCGATGCCTAGCATCGACTTGCAACCAAAAGTCAATGCCTGGCATCGACTTTCAGCTTTTTTAGCCACTTTTTCAGCGCCAGAATTACCCCCTTGAACACACACATGAACAAGACCACTTTTATGTGGGAAGTCGATGCCAGGCATCGAGTTTATGCTGAAACTCGATGCCAGGTATCGAGTTGCTCCAAAAACCTCATGTTTTTAAGAAGTTCTAGCAGTACATAACACTCAGAGAATAAAACAAGGACTTATCAACACAAACTCGATGCCAGGCATCGACTTGCTCGGAAAACTTCAACTTTTGAAATCATTTCACAGAAGACAAGCATGGAGATGATGGAGAGAGTCTCATACACAGAACTTTAACTATTTCTTCTCATAGCTATGAAAAACTCAGAAGTTTTACAGATGCTTTCTCACTCAGAGAAGCCCGACTACATTCAATCATACAAAATGAACTCCTTCTCACATTCGATCACTCTCTTCTACTTCTTCTCTCTCGCCGCATCAGTTGATACAAACTAACTTATATAGATTTTCTCATTCTCGTGATTTTCAAAAAACTTCTAGAACTAAAGTGAACTAACTTTACAAATATAATACACTTGTGAATTTTTCCCTTCACATAGGCATGTGGTTTTCTTCTGAAGCTTTGACCCTCAAATATATGTCCAATTAGTGATTTTTTCTCCAACAGCTCCCCCTCAATCACTATTTGACATTCTCTGTTTCTTCATATCATCTTCTTTTCTTTTACTCCTGCCATGCTTTTGAATCTGCTGGTCTTCACACCATCCAAGCTCTTTGTCATTATGTCTGCTATCTGATCTTTTGTAGAAATGTACTCCACTTCTATTTCTTTCTCCATTACCTTTTCTCTCAAGAAATGATAATGTATCTCTATATGTTTTGTTCTTGCATGAAATAATGGATTTGCTGCAATATAAAGTGAACTAATATTATCTCCATGTATTGTAGGTTGTTGGCAGTAGTCAAGGAATTGAAGGAGTTACAAGACAAGGAAGCCTTCGAAGGGAGTCCGAACGAAGAGAAAGTACAGGCAGGCACAGTAGTCAAAGAAGATCCGGCAAGTAGGCCATCTAAATTTTTCAGGCATCAAGGAGTTGAGCACATAAGAAGAAGGATCAAGTAGGGAGCTCCAGGGAATGTATGTCAACATGTTAGAAGAAATCCCTACAAAAATAGTGATTTTCATCACTAACAATCATTGTAAATACCATTTCTTATTTTGCAGCTCCATTTTGTGCAAGCCAAGGAGTCCTTGAGCTTGAGGAGCTTTAGAAGTATCTACCTGTCAATTTTCACATTTTTTAGACTTCGTTTGAACCTCCAAATAGGGTAGAGAACCTAATTTTTAACTAGGCCGGACACTAGGTCTGGACAAGGCCAAAACCTAGTCAAAAACTATAAAAAGAGCTAGAGAGCTCATTTTTGAGGTTAGCTTGTAATTGATTTGAACTTGTAAGAGCCTTTTAAAAGTAATCTAAGGACTCCATTGCTTCTAACACTTTGTCTTACTGCGTGTGTGCGTGTGTGTGTATGTGTGTGCATGTTAGTGTGCTTCTCACTCACGCACTTGTGCCTTCACTTACTCGAGGTCTTCATACCATCCTCACGTCTTCCCGGATTGACATTAAAGGAGGTGCTACTCATCACTGAGCTACACCAAATTTTGGCGCCGTTGCCGGGGATTGAACTTTGAGGACGAGCGTGTGATGGTAAGACGTAGAGTTGACGCGTTGGAGTTATAGGTATTTTATTCACTTTTATCTATTTTCTTTTGTTTTTCTCATCACCATCATCATCCTCACCATCTCCCACATCCATCTCCATCATCGCGAAAAATTTCAGTTTTTTGGTCATATCACCCCACCCATACCATTCCCCTCATTTCACTTGTGAGAGAGAGCAAGAGAGCGTTTGTGTGCTTGTGTTTCTCTGTGTTTTTGGAGATTTTCTGCAGGAATCAGCACCCCCAGCAGCTGCACCAGCTCCAGCAGGTAAAAAATCTGTTTGTGCAGGTCCCGAGGCGATGATCTCTGTCAATCGCGACCGACATAAAAAATACTCTATTTGCTAAACAAAGTGCATATTCATGATCTACAGGCCTAGAGCTTCCCAAAAATTTGTTAAAATTTTTGAAATTCTTTAGATTTCTGTCAATCGCGATCGCTTTGTTAATCCCGATCGACAAACCACGACGGACAGACCTGTCAATCACGATCGACCAGTCAATCGCGACTGACAGCCCCCGACGGCTCTGTCAATCGCGACCGACAGAGTCAACGATCGATTGACCACGACGGACAGACCCCTACGCGTGACACGTGCCAATCACGATCGACCCATCAATCGCGATCGACCAGTCAATCGCGATTGACAGCCCCTGACGGCTCTGTCAATCGCGACCGACACAGTCAACGATTGCTTGATCACGACGGACAGACCCTCGCGAAGGACCTGTCAATCGCAATCGACCCATCAATCGCGACTGACAGGGTCAACGATCCTTTGACCATGATTGATTGACTTTTTGGGCCACGTGTCAATTGCGATTGACCTGTCAATCGCGACTGACATCCACGACGGACCTGTCAATCACGATCGACACATCAATCGCGATTGATCTATCAATCGCGACTGACAGAGCTTGCGAACGCGATAGAAGGGCAAATTTGGCCAATTTTTTAGGGCAAAAAATAGTGGTCTATTCTTGAAAAATTGTGAGACAAAATGCTAGGGTTTGTCATGGCATTGTGAAGCCATTACATCAAGTATTTTGAGAAGTCCTGTTTGGCTACGAACCTGTTTGAAATCCTGATTTGGCCCCAAAACCCTGAGTGGACATAACTTCCTCATACGAAATCCGATTGCGGTGATTTTTGTTTTGTTGGAAAGCTCGTGGGGAATAAGATAATTAGATAAGATAATTTGAAGTTGACCATATCCCAGGGTGGAAAAAATTGAGGGTCCTTTGGGATTGATTTCCATAGAGGCAAAAGGCAATTGGGTCTGTGAATTACATGCACGAAAGTGATCTGTCTGTCAACTAAATTCAGTTCTTGAGCTAATTGTGGATTCTTTCAGGTTCTGTGAGAGTGTCGAAGGGTACTCGAAGCAAGAGTAAGTGCGAGCTTGGGAACACGCTTCCTGGGCATACAAGGGCAACCAAGGGAAGAACTTAAGGTTGGAAATTCTCAACACCCTCTGTCAATCCCTAGCATAAGCTAAGTACGGATAGAGGTTTTGATAAATTAGGAGCACGATAAGAACAACCAAGTTCAAGAACTCTAATCACTCAAGTGCAAGTGCTAGGAGATTACAATTGCGAAACAACTTAAGGAAAAAAAATTAAATCGAGCGACCGCACTCAAAGTACGAGAAAACTTAAGTGTTCCTTGCGACGAAGAATAACCGGACAAGAAGTGACACCTTAAGGGATTAAAAAAGAACAAGTGAGTGATACAAAAGAACTCAGCAACGCAAGTGTACTTGGGAAAATTTGGGATTATTCAATTGGGCTTATGAACCTTAGATCAGGGTGACACCTTGGAAGAGATAGACAAAGTCTTAGATCTTCAGAGGCTAGTGTCAATCATACTGCTAGGTCTTGGGCCCAGTAGTTGAGCTATCATTCTTATTACCCTAGCTCTGAGACTAGCGAGTCTGAGATGTCCCACGGTATGGAGAGACCTACAGGAAGCTCCAGAGTGCCATATTTACATAGGGTGGAAGGCCCTTACAAGATGCAACTCGAATACCTTAGGACCAACCGATTAGGTGCTAGCATCTATGAGGACGGCCTAGGAAGATCTGCGGTCCAGATTAAAAACTGACCAATCCATTGGACTAGAGCGCCCATCTGTCAAGTTTGAAAATGGAGCATACTTGGACAAAGAAGGGACAATATATGTAGTCACCAGTCATCCAGATAGGACAGATGAATTTGGGAATGTGATTCCTGAAACGGACTTAGGTGACCTAGAGCAAGGAAACATGGGCGAAGAACCCAGAACCCCCCGAGGCAAATCTGTTCTCACTAGGATTATCACACCAGAGTGGATTCCCCAAGATAATAAGAGCATAGATCTCCTCCTGAACCGAGAGACGGATGAAGCCTTTTGGAGATATAGACCTAATCAACCGAGTGAGATAGGAACAATCATGATATATGACTTTAAAGATCCTAATAGCCTAGGTAGAGTGACCTACTTAGATCACGCTTCAGAAAGAATCTTTGGGGTTACAAAAAATGATAGGCATTCTTACACTTAGAAGGGTGAATTCATTTTTCCCCAACCAAGATCAAATGTGTCATTTGGTCACCAAGGAGATGGACCCTCCCACACTCATGGAACTCAAAGAGACAGACATAGGGATAGACCGGAGGTAAGCTTTGCCAACCCAGTGGGAAGAGACAAAACGAGAACGGAAACAAATAGGGTGGAACCTGAAGGATTTAGAGCCCCAAGGAATCAAAGGAATATGGAAGACTTCCCTCTGCCAAGGCCTAGGGAACACACAAGGATTTTGAGACCGACTCAGTTAGTTAAGTCCATGAAGAATTACTTCGATGGCACAGGAGACCCATATGATCATGTGGCCGAGTTCCGGCAAGTCTTGAGAGCAGAACAAGTTGAGGACCTATTCATGCAATATAATGCCTTTGGTCTAACACTTAGGAACACAACCCTTACATGGTTTCAACCCTTGAATGAGAGGCAGCTCAGGAGCATAGAACAACTCTTGGAGGCTTTCATCACCGAATTCCCCAAAAGTGGCATAAGGCATAACACTTCCTCATTGATATACAGCTTCAAGTAGACCCCTCAAGAGACTGTGAGACTTGCTGGAAGAAGATTTAGGCAGTACCTTGAGAGATGCCCTGTTCCTGAATTACCCACACCCGCCAAACAAGTGGCTTTATTCTTGGATGGATTGCTAAGTACAAAGTTGAGATCCTATGTGTACTTGAAGGACCCTAGGACCATAGAAGAGTGTGTACGCATGTGCATCGACATTGAGGATAACCTAGGGGAGGAGTTAGAGCTTTCCAAAATCTACAAAGATTCAGATAGTGCCTCTAGCCTCTCTTCCTCACAATCCACATCAATTGAGGAAATTGCGGAAAAAGTAGCTCAAAAACTAGGTGTCTCTAGTAAACAAATTCCTAGATTTGCCCCAATCAAAAGGTGCTATACTTGCGGTGGTGACCATATGGCGAACGCATGTCCCATTATGGCCCAACCTCAGGTGAACCCCAGCAGCCAATATTGCACCATAGAACAGAGATACACCAATCACACAGCACAAGATTGTCCATACAATAAGCAAGCAGTTAGGCAAACCTACCCTCAGCCCTATCCACAACAGGGAAGATACCAGAACCAGTACCCCCCACAACAATATGGTAGACCGCAACACCCCTATCAACAACCCTACCAGAACCAGCAAAGGCCACAGCCTGTGTTGGCTCAACAACCTCCAACCCCAGCTAATGTGATTCCTGTAAAGTATGCAGCAACTGAGGAAAGTTTGAATAGAGCTATAGTGCCAGTAACACCATTGCTTTCAGAAAGTGATCTTAGTGACCATAGCTTTGATTCTACATATATTGATAGTCCCCAGGCTTACTACATGCAATCTCCTGAACATGGCAAGTCCTACTACAGTGAAGAACCAGGTGAACCTAGTTGGGAACCAGAGTACACAAATTTAATGTATACAAACCCTAACTCAAGACCCCAACCTAGGCAGGTAAGACCCCCATTCCCTAGAGGACCATGCTACAGATGTCAGGGAGATCACCTCATTCGTGATTGCCCCTTACCTCCACCTACACAACCCCAGTCAGTAACAATACAAGGCTTTTGTCAAGACTGCGGGAAGGAGCATCTCTTACGAGATTGCCCTAATAATCCTAATAATATGCCAAAAATAACTCCAATTAACGTTATTGGGTTAGTAGTAGACTCTACAGGAAGTGTGACGTCCACCGACCAGTACAGGTAGTCACTAGAGCCCAGGCTTTGCAACAGAACCCAGGAATAGGTCAAGAGAAGAGTGCAAAG
The DNA here is from genome assembly GCA_020310875.1 of Ceratopteris richardii. Lineage (NCBI taxonomy): Eukaryota > Viridiplantae > Streptophyta > Polypodiopsida > Polypodiales > Pteridaceae > Ceratopteris > Ceratopteris richardii. The sequence continues at coordinate 104,118,869 of CM035423.1, forward strand.
GTTAGTGAAATTGAGAGCATAGCCAAGAAACGGTCAAGAGCCTGGAAGGATAGTTGAGAAAGAATGAAAAGACAATGGTCTAAAAAGATGAGCGACTTAGAAGAAAGCATAAGAGAAACAAAAGCCAAAATTGTTGAACTCACCTCTCAAACAAACTCTCACATACCACCACCACCCTCACTTCCATCACCATCTAACCCACCATCTGTCCACCTACCTCAGACCATCCCACCACCCCCTAGAGTAGGATCAGTGTTAGCTGACCCCACTCTTGAAGACATAGACATGATGCTTAAGGCATATCAAGCCAGAATCCAAGAAGGGCCAAATGTGACGGAGCAGGATAAGTGCTACCCTAGAGCTGACCTAGAGATAGAGAGAACCAAGCTATGTGCGAAAATGGTCGCATCGGCTCAGACCATGTTTGAAGCCAGTCGCCTTTTCAACTACTCAGGCTCAGTTAAGACACAATTGCACTTGGATGGACTCCTAGAGAAGTTAGAGAATATAATTGCAAGATCTGCCAAGGAAGAAAAAAATCAAGAAAGAGATGAGGCAAGCAAAAACATAAGCCATCCCCCACAGGAAGCTTATGTGCCCAATTCCACTGAACCAGACACCTCCTCTTCTATGAATAGGTTCACTCCAGAATTCCTACTAGAGATTCAAGAAGAGAAGTGGGCAAAGGAGAGTGAAGTCCCTCCTCCCATTGAACTTGTGGATGACGCACATGATCAGTTCCCACAGGACATCCCTTCTATTTATGAAGAACAGGAAAGTGCCCACTCTCATGAGAGGTTAGACTCTGAGTCTCATTCCTTGCAAGAGTTACCACATTTCACAGGCCCATGGGAAACCAAGTCTACTTGTATGAGGGCACCCACGGTCATGGTAAGAAACAAAGATTCAGTCATACCTAGGAATATAGAGGTGGTAAAGAACACTAAAGTGCAGTGCAATCTCACTTTAGAAGAGCTACTCAAAGTGAAGCCAGAAGTGTGGAAACACGTAGCCAAACAAGTGCCAGACATAGCGAAATCGCGTTCCCAGGTAGGATCTCATAGAACAGTGCCTGAAATACCATTGGATAAGATAGGAGACATGAGTGAAGGAGAAGAAGGAAATACCTATCTTCCCATTACCCATCAGGGGTACACAACCAAGGCAATTCTGGACTCAGGTGCAGGAGTTGTTATTGCTACCACTTCCCTATGGAAGCGGTGGGGCAAGCCTGCACTCAGGCCCACAAGGATGAAATTGCAGATGGCTGATAGCCACATAGAAAGACCCTTAGGCTTACTGGAAGGAATAACTCTCACTACATGTGGTGTAGAGTTTGAGCACACGTTTGCTATCTGTGATTTTAGCAAGAATCATGCCTATGAGATGATTTTGGGAAGACCATTCATGCGACACTTGTAAGTAGTCCAGGATTGGGGAACCAATTCCCTGTATTTGCAGCACTTAGGTGTTACAACCAAAGTCAATCTCAAGGATTACTCTCATAGAGATGTCCCGCCTATTCAATGGAATCCCATGCATAGAGCCAAGGATGACACGGAGTCTGTGCATTCCATGGGATCAGGATCCTCATGGATGCATGAAGACACTCACTTATGGATGTGTAAAGTAGCAGTAGAAGAGGAGAAGAGAGAAAAAGCCAGAGAGATAGGTGCAAAAGAAACACATAGATCCATTCAAGACCCAGCCTATGCACCTATAGTATTTCCTGATGAAGAATTTGAACCCCACGGCTGGGCAGAAATTTTAGCAACCATGGATGTAGCCATCAACGAAGAACAATGGACACCCCACTGTGATGAGGATGGCTATGACCTTTCAGTTTTCTCCATAGAGCCAATCATGGGAGAGGCAGTGTTAGAAACCTATCCCTGATGCATTCGAGGATGCAAGTGACTCCGATCTAGAGTCAATCATTATGGACCCACCTTTTGCATCAGATGAAGAATACTTCTATGAAGTAGAATTCCAATCCCAGAGGCACGGAGAGCTTACAAATGATGTAAGGCTAGCCACACATGTAACTCCTAAGGAAGAAGGAAAGAAAAGAAAGAAGAGAGAAGTCACACCAGAAGAGGAAGAATCTTTGTTTGAGGTCCCAGAAAATTTTAAGAAGTATGAGGTAGATGACAGGAGAGTCATGATCAGAATGCCTAAACGAGAGGCGCAATCAGGAGAGGCCTATGATAACAAAGAAACCACCAAGAAAATAGTAGTAGCCATAGAAGAAGGAGAAGAGAGATGTACTTATATAGGACATGACCTAACAGAGGAAGAGGAGCATGTGTTAATAGCCTTGCTAAGAGAATACAGAGATGTATTTGCTTGGAGTTACAAGGATTTGAAGGGTGTTGATCCAGACATATGCTCCCACACAATTCCCATGACCTCAGATGCCAAACCCTCCAAGCAAAAGCCATACACATACAATGATAACTATGCTGCTAAGATCAAAGAGGAGATAGATCGTCTGGTGGAAGCCGGGTTTATCTATGATATTGAGCACACTGAATGGGTATCCCCCATTGTAGTGGTACCCAAGAAAAATGGAAAGCTGCGTGTATGCATTAACTTGAAGAAGGTCAATGCAGCCACAATTCGAGATAACTATCCGCTTCCTATCACAGAACACCTCTTAGAAAGAGTAGCAGGCAAGGAAGTGTACAGCTTCCTTGATGGATTTTCGGGCTACAATCAAGTAGCCATAGCTCCAGAAGATCAGCATAAGACTTGCTTTTGCCACTGAATGGGGCATATTTGCCTTTAGAGTAATGCCATTTGGGCTTACCAATGCGCCAGCTACCTTCCAGAGGCTGATGTGCCATGTGTTTAAAGAGTTCTTAAGGAAGAATTTGGAAGTCTATGTTGATGACCTCTGTGCTCATTCCAACATTAGACAGACACATATACCAGAACTCAGACAAATCTTTGACAAATGCAGAGAATATCAAGTCTGCCTGAACCCAGAAAAGTGCGTTTTCATGGTTAGGCAAGGCAAGATTCTAGGACACATAGTGTCAAAGAATGGCATATCCACTGATGAAGAGAAAGTGAGAGCTATAGCCGAGTTACCTAAGCCAAATAATGTCAAGGAAGTACAAGCTTTCATGGGGCATTGTGGTTATTACCGACGGTTTATACACATGTATGCCATCATAGCAAAGCCTCTCTATGGACTTCTGACTAATTTTGAGTGGACTGAGGAATGTGAGAATTCCTTCAATGAGCTTAAACGGCGATTATGTTCTGCACCAATCTTGACCACACCCGATTGGAATAAGCCTTTCCATGTTCATGTTGATACATCCAATTATGCTATTGGATGTGTACTTGCACAGCCTACAGGTGAAGGTAATATGGATCTTCCAATTGCCTATGCGAGTAGACAATTGAATGCTGCTGAACGGAACTATACAACCACCGAACGAGAAGGATTAGACATGGTATATGCAGTTAAAAAGTTTAGACATTATTTGCTTGCAAATAAGTTTAAATTTTTTACTGACCATCAGGCACTGCTATATCTCGTGAACAAGCCATGCAATACAGGCATAGTAAGATGGTTTCTCTTACTAATGGAATATGACTTTGAGGTAGTAGTGAGGAAAGGCAGAGCTCACCTGAGAGCAGATCATCTCTCAAGGCTCACATCCGGAGAAGCCCCACAAGGAGTATCAGATGACCTACCTGATGCTTACTTGTTTAATTTGGAAGTTGTACCTCAGTGGGCTAAGCCATTAGTGCCAGTACTGACCTACAGGCCTAATCACCCAGTCATAAACACTCAAGGTAGAGAAGTAGTGAAGGCCCAGAAGTACCATATCATGGTAGGAAGTATGTACAAGCACACAGATCAAGGGATCTTGGCTTGTTGTGTGGAAGAGGATGAGTACGCTAAATGGTTGCAATTAGCACATGTAGGTGCATTAGAGCAACACTACTCAAAGCAACGAACCCTACAGACACTAAGGAGACTCGGAGTGCATTGGTCGACTATGGAAGCAGATGTCCAAAAGTTGTGCAAGGAATGCCCAATCTGCAGCACTAAACCACCTGGAGCATGCCACTCTTTATCAAGTGTCCATAGTGCCAGATTGGAGTGAACCACTAGTATCCTTCCTGAGGACGAAAACATTCCCTCAAGATATGACACTGGCCAGACGAAGAAGTCTAGAACAGGAAGCCCTAGATTACTCACTCATTGGTGATAATTTGTACAAACGTGGTAAAGATGGTTACCTCAGACTATGTGTCCATGAGAGTGAATATCTCAAGATCTTGGAAACTGCTCACCAAGGTATAGCAAGAGGACACTTTGGACCAGATCGGGTGATCAAGGCAATACTATTTGCGGGCTTCTGGTGGCTGACCCTTCACATGGATGCCCATACCTATGTGAAACGGTGTGATGTGTGTCAGAGAACTCAGTATCCTATATGCAAAGATGAGATGCCATTGAAACCTATGATGGGTGGACGTGCATTCTCTAAGTGGGGAATAGACTTTGTAGGTCCTATTAATCCCCCAGCTAAGGGTTCGCATGCTGAATACATCATTGTTGCCACAAACTATCTAACAAAATGGGTTGAGGTAAAAGCTACGACAAAGAACGATGCTCAGACAACTGCTAAGTTCCTATTTGAGAATGTGTTCACTAGATACGGGCTACCTATAGAGCTGGTAAGTGATAGAGGCACTCACTTCTTGAATGAAGTTATTGAAAATCTGCTCCAAGAATTCTTGGTAGTACATAAGAAGTCTGCCCCCTATCACCCACAAGCTAATGGCCAGGCCGAAAGCACCAACAAGATTCTATGCAATGTGCTTACCAAATTGGTGAATAATAAACGCTCTGATTGGGACAAACAGTTACATCATGCTGTTTGGGCATACCGAGTGGCCTATAAAACGGTACTCCAAGCCACACCTTTTCAAATGGTATTTGGCCAAAATGCGGTGCTACCTTTGGACTTCTTGATTCCCACATTGAGAGTAGCACAGGAGCACGAGTGGACGGGTCATGAACTCTCTTCGAGACTTTTTGACCTTGAACGATTAGGTGAAACCAGACTAAGAGCTGCAGCAGGAATATATGCAGCTAAGAAACGACAAAAGGCGTACTTTGATGCCCATGTTAAGGATAAAGGATTAAAGGCCGGAGACTTAATTCTAGTCTACACTTTGAAACAACATGCAAGAAAATTAGAGAAATGTGGCCATGGACCTATGATTATAAATAGGATTTCAACGAGTGGAGCAGTACAACTGGCCACTTTAGAAGGCAATATTCTCCCTAGCTACATCAGCGGGTGCAGAGTCAAGTTGTATCAGGAACCTCTCACAGAAGAAATGCTCAGTCGACTCAACACTGCTAAGAAACGCAAAGAAGAAGAACAACGAGTTCGAGAAGAAGCTCAAGCAGAAGCTTTAGAACGCATCAGAAGGATGAAGTTGCGACGGCTAGGTAGGGATCAACCTAGGGCAGGTGCCTATGAGGATCCAGGATATCATGTGGCAATGTGTGAAGTCTCAGGAATAAGTTCCCAAAGAATAATAGATTGACGTCCTTTTGTGACTTTAGAGATAGGACAAGGAGTTAGTGCAAAAACCGTGCGAGCATTAATTGACTCAGGTGCAGCCACTAGTGCGGTGAGACTTTCTTACTGTCGAGAATTGAAATTAACAGTCAATCCTATAGAAGCATATCTCATAGGATTGGGAGGTGTGGAAACCCCTTGCATGGGCGAGGTGGAACTCCCCCTCTCCATTCAAGATGTTCCAATGACAGTTAAGGTACTAGTGTGTCAAGATGAGGATCTCACTGAGCCTCTGGTCTTGGGTCAAGATTGGATCTATGACCATGCAGTCAACTTAAACCTAAGAAGTGGACTTCTTCAGGTATGGGTGAATCAGAGTTGAATTACAGTTGCGTTAGATAATGGAGCACTCAAGGAACTAGAAAAGGCACAGACTCCTGGTCCCTCCAGGGGTACACATGAAGTTGACCATGCTGTTCTTGTCCAAAGCTATGTGATGCAAAGGAATGGAGATTTCAATAAACAAGTCAAGGCCTCGACGGAACTACCTTCTTTTCCCAAGGCCAGAGGGAGGCAGTATTTCGAGAAGTCCTGTTTGGCTACGAACCTGTTTGAAATCCTGATTTGGCCCCAAAACCCTGAGTGGACATAACTTCCTCATACGAAATCCGATTGCGGTGATTTTTGTTTTGTTGGAAAGCTCGTGGGGAATAAGATAATTAGATAAGATAATTTGAAGTTGACCATATCCCAGGGTGGAAAAAATTGAGGGTCCTTTGGGATTGATTTCCATAGAGGCAAAAGGCAATTGGGATTAAAAAAGAACAAGTGAGTGATACAAAAGAACTCAGCAACGCAAGTGTACTTGGGAAAATTTGGGATTATTCAATTGGGCTTATGAACCTTAGATCAGGGTGACACCTTGGAAGAGATAGACAAAGTCTTAGATCTTCAGAGGCTAGTGTCAATCATACTGCTAGGTCTTGGGCCCAGTAGTTGAGCTATCATTCTTATTACCCTAGCTCTGAGACTAGCGAGTCTGAGATGTCCCACGGTATGGAGAGACCTACAGGAAGCTCCAGAGTGCCATATTTACATAGGGTGGAAGGCCCTTACAAGATGCAACTCGAATACCTTAGGACCAACCGATTAGGTGCTAGCATCTATGAGGACGGCCTAGGAAGATCTGCGGTCCAGATTAAAAACTGACCAATCCATTGGACTAGAGCGCCCATCTGTCAAGTTTGAAAATGGAGCATACTTGGACAAAGAAGGGACAATATATGTAGTCACCAGTCATCCAGATAGGACAGATGAATTTGGGAATGTGATCCCTGAAACGGACTTAGGTGACCTAGAGCAAGGAAACATGGGCGAAGAACCCAGAACCCCCCGAGGCAAATCTGTTCTCACTAGGATTATCACACCAGAGTGGATTCCCCAAGATAATAAGAGCATAGATCTCCTCCTGAACCGAGAGACGGATGAAGCCTTTTGGAGATATAGACCTAATCAACCGAGTGAGATAGGAACAATCATGATATATGACTTTAAAGATCCTAATAGCCTAGGTAGAGTGACCTACTTAGATCACGCTTCAGAAAGAATCTTTGGGGTTACAAAAAATGATAGGCATTCTTACACTTAGAAGGGTGAATTCATTTTTCCCCAACCAAGATCAAATGTGTCATTTGGTCACCAAGGAGATGGACCCTCCCACACTCATGGAACTCAAAGAGACAGACATAGGGATAGACCGGAGGTAAGCTTTGCCAACCCAGTGGGAAGAGACAAAACGAGAACGGAAACAAATAGGGTGGAACCTGAAGGATTTAGAGCCCCAAGGAATCAAAGGAATATGGAAGACTTCCCTCTGCCAAGGCCTAGGGAACACACAAGGATTTTGAGACCGACTCAGTTAGTTAAGTCCATGAAGAATTACTTCGATGGCACAGGAGACCCATATGATCATGTGGCCGAGTTCCGGCAAGTCTTGAGAGCAGAACAAGTTGAGGACCTATTCATGCAATATAATGCCTTTGGTCTAACACTTAGGAACACAACCCTTACATGGTTTCAACCCTTGAATGAGAGGCAGCTCAGGAGCATAGAACAACTCTTGGAGGCTTTCATCACCGAATTCCCCAAAAGTGGCATAAGGCATAACACTTCCTCATTGATATACAGCTTCAAGTAGACCCCTCAAGAGACTGTGAGACTTGCTGGAAGAAGATTTAGGCAGTACCTTGAGAGATGCCCTGTTCCTGAATTACCCACACCCGCCAAACAAGTGGCTTTATTCTTGGATGGATTGCTAAGTACAAAGTTGAGATCCTATGTGTACTTGAAGGACCCTAGGACCATAGAAGAGTGTGTACGCATGTGCATCGACATTGAGGATAACCTAGGGGAGGAGTTAGAGCTTTCCAAAATCTACAAAGATTCAGATAGTGCCTCTAGCCTCTCTTCCTCACAATCCACATCAATTGAGGAAATTGCGGAAAAAGTAGCTCAAAAACTAGGTTTCTCTAGTAAACAAATTCCTAGATTTGCCCCAGTCAAAAGGTGCTATACTTGCGGTGGTGACCATATGGCGAACGCATGTCCCATTATGGCCCAACCTCAGGTGAACCCCAGCAGCCAATATTGCACCATAGAACAGAGATACACCAATCACACAGCACAAGATTGTCCATACAATAAGCAAGCAGTTAGGCAAACCTACCCTCAGCCCTATCCACAACAGGGAAGATACCAGAACCAGTACCCCCCACAACAATATGGTAGACCGCAACACCCCTATCAACAACCCTACCAGAACCAGCAAAGGCCACAGCCTGTGTTGGCTCAACAACCTCCAACCCCAGCTAATGTGATTCCTGTAAAGTATGCAGCAACTGAGGAAAGTTTGAATAGAGCTATAGTGCCAGTAACACCATTGCTTTCAGAAAGTGATCTTAGTGACCATAGCTTTGATTCTACACATATTGATAGTCCCCAGGCTTACTACATGCAATCTCCTGAACATGGCAAGTCCTACTACAGTGAAGAACCAGGTGAACCTAGTTGGGAACCAGAGTACACAAATTTAATGTATACAAACCCTAACTCAAGACCCCAACCTAGGCAGGTAAGACCCCCATTCCCTAGAGGACCATGCTACAGATGTCAGGGAGATCACCTCATTCGTGATTGCCCCTTACCTCCACCTACACAACCCCAGTCAGTAACAATACAAGGTTTTTGTCAAGACTGCGGGAAGGAGCATCTCTTACGAGATTGCCCTAATAATCCTAATAATATGCCAAAAATAACTCCAATTAACGTTATTGGGTTAGTAGTAGACTCTACAGGAAGTGTGACGTCCACCGACCAGTACAGGTAGTCACTAGAGCCCAGGCTTTGCAACAGAACCCAGGAATAGGTCAAGAGAAGAGTGCAAAGGTTAGTGAAATTGAGAGCATAGCCAAGAAACGGTCAAGAGCCTGGAAGGATAGTCGAGAAAGAATGAAAAGACAATGGTCTAAAAAGATGAGCGACTTAGAAGAAAGCATAAGAGAAACAAAAGCCAAAATTGTTGAACTCACCTCTCAAACAAACTCTCACATACCACCACCACCCTCACTTCCATCACCATCTAACCCACCATCTGTCCACCTACCTCAGACCATCCCACCACCCCCTAGAGTAGGATCAGTGTTAGCTGACCCCACTCTTGAAGACATAGACATGATGCTTAAGGCATATCAAGCCAGAATCCAAGAAGGGCCAAATGTGACGGAGCAGGATAAGTGCTACCCTAGAGCTGACCTAGAGATAGAGAGAACCAAGCTATGTGCGAAAATGGTCGCATCGGCTCAGACCATGTTTGAAGCCAGTCGCCTTTTCAACTACTCAGGCTCAGTTAAGACACAATTGCACTTGGATGGACTCCTAGAGAAGTTAGAGAATATAATTGCAAGATCTGCCAAGGAAGAAAAAAATCAAGAAAGAGATGAGGCAAGCAAAAACATAAGCCATCCCCCACAGGAAGCTTATGTGCCCAATTCCACTGAACCAGACACCTCCTCTTCTATGAATAGGTTCACTCCAGAATTCCTACTAGAGATTCAAGAAGAGAAGTGGGCAAAGGAGAGTGAAGTCCCTCCTCCCATTGAACTTGTGGATGACGCACATGATCAGTTCCCACAGGACATCCCTTCTATTTATGAAGAACAGGAAAGTGCCCACTCTCATGAGAGGTTAGACTCTGAGTCTCATTCCTTGCAAGAGTTACCACATTTCACAGGCCCATGGGAAACCAAGTCTACTTGTATGAGGGCACCCACGGTCATGGTAAGAAACAAAGATTCAGTCATACCTAGGAATATAGAGGTGGTAAAGAACACTAAAGTGCAGTGCAATCTCACTTTAGAAGAGCTACTCAAAGTGAAGCCAGAAGTGTGGAAACACGTAGCCAAACAAGTGCCAGACATAGCGAAATCGCGTTCCCAGGTAGGATCTCATAGAACAGTGCCTGAAATACCATTGGATAAGATAGGAGACATGAGTGAAGGAGAAGAAGGAAATACCTATCTTCCCATTACCCATCAGGGGTACACAACCAAGGCAATTCTGGACTCAGGTGCAGGAGTTGTTATTGCTACCACTTCCCTATGGAAGCGGTGGGGCAAGCCTGCACTCAGGCCCACAAGGATGAAATTGCAGATGGCTGATAGCCACATAGAAAGACCCTTAGGCTTACTGGAAGGAATAACTCTCACTACATGTGGTGTAGAGTTTGAGCACACGTTTGCTATCTGTGATTTTAGCAAGAATCATGCCTATGAGATGATTTTGGGAAGACCATTCATGCGACACTTGTAAGTAGTCCAGGATTGGGGAACCAATTCCCTGTATTTGCAGCACTTAGGTGTTACAACCAAAGTCAATCTCAAGGATTACTCTCATAGAGATGTCCCGCCTATTCAATGGAATCCCATGCATAGAGCCAAGGATGACACGGAGTCTGTGCATTCCATGGGATCAGGATCCTCATGGATGCATGAAGACACTCACTTATGGATGTGTAAAGTAGCAGTAGAAGAGGAGAAGAGAGAAAAAGCCAGAGAGATAGGTGCAAAAGAAACACATAGATCCATTCAAGACCCAGCCTATGCACCTATAGTATTTCCTGATGAAGAATTTGAACCCCACGGCTGGGCAGAAATTTTAGCAACCATGGATGTAGCCATCAACGAAGAACAATGGACACCCCACTGTGATGAGGATGGCTATGACCTTTCAGTTTTCTCCATAGAGCCAATCATGGGAGAGGCAGTGTTAGAAACCTATCCCTGATGCATTCGAGGATGCAAGTGACTCCGATCTAGAGTCAATCATTATGGACCCACCTTTTGCATCAGATGAAGAATACTTCTATGAAGTAGAATTCCAATCCCAGAGGCACGAAGAGCTTACAAATGATGTAAGGCTAGCCACACATGTAACTCCTAAGGAAGAAGGAAAGAAAAGAAAGAAGAGAGAAGTCACACCAGAAGAGGAAGAATCTTTGTTTGAGGTCCCAGAAAATTTTAAGAAGTATGAGGTAGATGACAGGAGAGTCATGATCAGAATGCCTAAACGAGAGGCGCAATCAGGAGAGGCCTATGATAACAAAGAAACCACCAAGAAAATAGTAGTAGCCATAGAAGAAGGAGAAGAGAGATGTACTTATATAGGACATGACCTAACAGAGGAAGAGGAGCATGTGTTAATAGCCTTGCTAAGAGAATACAGAGATGTATTCGCTTGGAGTTACAAGGATTTGAAGGGTGTTGATCCAGACATATGCTCCCACACAATTCCCATGACCTCAGATGCCAAACCCTCCAAGCAAAAGCCATACACATACAATGATAACTATGCTGCTAAGATCAAAGAGGAGATAGATCGTCTGGTGGAAGCCGGGTTTATCTATGATATTGAGCACACTGAATGGGTATCCCCCATTGTAGTGGTACCCAAGAAAAATGGAAAGCTGCGTGTATGCATTAACTTGAAGAAGGTCAATGCAGCCACAATTCGAGATAACTATCCGCTTCCTATCACAGAACACCTCTTAGAAAGAGTAGCAGGCAAGGAAGTGTACAGCTTCCTTGATGGATTTTCGGGCTACAATCAAGTAGCCATAGCTCCAGAAGATCAGCATAAGACTTGCTTTTGCCACTGAATGGGGCATATTTGCCTTTAGAGTAATGCCATTTGGGCTTACCAATGCGCCAGCTACCTTCCAGAGGCTGATGTGCCATGTGTTTAAAGAGTTCTTAAGGAAGAATTTGGAAGTCTATGTTGATGACCTCTGTGCTCATTCCAACATTAGACAGACACATATACCAGAACTCAGACAAATCTTTGACAAATGCAGAGAATATCAAGTCTGCCTGAACCCAGAAAAGTGCGTTTTCATGGTTAGGCAAGGCAAGATTCTAGGACACATAGTGTCAAAGAATGGCATATCCACTGATGAAGAGAAAGTGAGAGCTATAGCCGAGTTACCTAAGCCAAATAATGTCAAGGAAGTACAAGCTTTCATGGGGCATTGTGGTTATTACCGACGGTTTATACACATGTATGCCATCATAGCAAAGCCTCTCTATGGACTTCTGACTAATTTTGAGTGGACTGAGGAATGTGAGAATTCCTTCAATGAGCTTAAACGGCGATTATGTTCTGCACCAATCTTGACCACACCCGATTGGAATAAGCCTTTCCATGTTCATGTTGATACATCCAATTATGCTATTGGATGTGTACTTGCACAGCCTACAGGTGAAGGTAATATGGATCTTCCAATTGCCTATGCGAGTAGACAATTGAATGCTGCTGAACGGAACTATACAACCACCGAACGAGAAGGATTAGACATGGTATATGCAGTTAAAAAGTTTAGACATTATTTGCTTGCAAATAAGTTTAAATTTTTTACTGACCATCAGGCACTGCTATATCTCGTGAACAAGCCATGCAATACAGGCATAGTAAGATGGTTTCTCTTACTAATGGAATATGACTTTGAGGTAGTAGTGAGGAAAGGCAGAGCTCACCTGAGAGCAGATCATCTCTCAAGGCTCACATCCGGAGAAGCCCCACAAGGAGTATCAGATGACCTACCTGATGCTTACTTGTTTAATTTGGAAGTTGTACCTCAGTGGGCTAAGCCATTAGTGCCAGTACTGACCTACAGGCCTAATCACCCAGTCATAAACACTCAAGGTAGAGAAGTAGTGAAGGCCCAGAAGTACCATATCATGGTAGGAAGTATGTACAAGCACACAGATCAAGGGATCTTGGCTTGTTGTGTGGAAGAGGATGAGTACGCTAAATGGTTGCAATTAGCACATGTAGGTGCATTAGAGCAACACTACTCAAAGCAACGAACCCTACAGACACTAAGGAGACTCGGAGTGCATTGGTCGACTATGGAAGCAGATGTCCAAAAGTTGTGCAAGGAATGCCCAATCTGCAGCACTAAACCACCTGGAGCATGCCACTCTTTATCAAGTGTCCATAGTGCCAGATTGGAGTGAACCACTAGTATCCTTCCTGAGGACGAAAACATTCCCTCAAGATATGACACTGGCCAGACGAAGAAGTCTAGAACAGGAAGCCCTAGATTACTCACTCATTGGTGATAATTTGTACAAACGTGGTAAAGATGGTTACCTCAGACTATGTGTCCATGAGAGTGAATATCTCAAGATCTTGGAAACTGCTCACCAAGGTATAGCAAGAGGACACTTTGGACCAGATCGGGTGATCAAGGCAATACTATTTGCGGGCTTCTGGTGGCTGACCCTTCACATGGATGCCCATACCTATGTGAAACGGTGTGATGTGTGTCAGAGAACTCAGTATCCTATATGCAAAGATGAGATGCCATTGAAACCTATGATGGGTGGACGTGCATTCTCTAAGTGGGGAATAGACTTTGTAGGTCCTATTAATCCCCCAGCTAAGGGTTCGCATGCTGAATACATCATTGTTGCCACAAACTATCTAACAAAATGGGTTGAGGTAAAAGCTACGACAAAGAACGATGCTCAGACAACTGCTAAGTTCCTATTTGAGAATGTGTTCACTAGATACGGGCTACCTATAGAGCTGGTAAGTGATAGAGGCACTCACTTCTTGAATGAAGTTATTGAAAATCTGCTCCAAGAATTCTTGGTAGTACATAAGAAGTCTGCCCCCTATCACCCACAAGCTAATGGCCAGGCCGAAAGCACCAACAAGATTCTATGCAATGTGCTTACCAAATTGGTGAATAATAAACGCTCTGATTGGGACAAACAGTTACATCATGCTGTTTGGGCATACCGAGTGGCCTATAAAACGGTACTCCAAGCCACACCTTTTCAAATGGTATTTGGCCAAAATGCGGTGCTACCTTTGGACTTCTTGATTCCCACATTGAGAGTAGCACAGGAGCACGAGTGGACGGGTCATGAACTCTCTTCGAGACTTTTTGACCTTGAACGATTAGGTGAAACCAGACTAAGAGCTGCAGCAGGAATATATGCAGCTAAGAAACGACAAAAGGCGTACTTTGATGCCCATGTTAAGGATAAAGGATTAAAGGCCGGAGACTTAATTCTAGTCTACACTTTGAAACAACATGCAAGAAAATTAGAGAAATGTGGCCATGGACCTATGATTATAAATAGGATTTCAACGAGTGGAGCAGTACAACTGGCCACTTTAGAAGGCAATATTCTCCCTAGCTACATCAGCGGGTGCAGAGTCAAGTTGTATCAGGAACCTCTCACAGAAGAAATGCTCAGTCGACTCAACACTGCTAAGAAACGCAAAGAAGAAGAACAACGAGTTCGAGAAGAAGCTCAAGCAGAAGCTTTAGAACGCATCAGAAGGATGAAGTTGCGACGGCTAGGTAGGGATCAACCTAGGGCAGGTGCCTATGAGGATCCAGGATATCATGTGGCAATGTGTGAAGTCTCAGGAATAAGTTCCCAAAGAATAATAGATTGACGTCCTTTTGTGACTTTAGAGATAGGACAAGGAGTTAGTGCAAAAACCGTGCGAGCATTAATTGACTCAGGTGCAGCCACTAGTGCGGTGAGACTTTCTTACTGTCAAGAATTGAAATTAACAGTCAATCCTATAGAAGCATATCTCATAGGATTGGGAGGTGTGGAAACCCCTTGCATGGGCGAGGTGGAACTCCCCCTCTCCATTCAAGATGTTCCAATGACAGTTAAGGTACTAGTGTGTCAAGATGAGGATCTCACTGAGCCTCTGGTCTTGGGTCAAGATTGGATCTATGACCATGCAGTCAACTTAAACCTAAGAAGTGGACTTCTTCAGGTATGGGTGAATCAGAGTTGAATTACAGTTGCGTTAGATAATGGAGCACTCAAGGAACTAGAAAAGGCACAGACTCCTGGTCCCTCCAGGGGTACACATGAAGTTGACCATGCTGTTCTTGTCCAAAGCTATGTGATGCAAAGGAATGGAGATTTCAATAAACAAGTCAAGGCCTCGACGGAACTACCTTCTTTTCCCAAGGCCAGAGGGAGGCAGCAACCAAAGGCAGATCAATTACGGAAGACTATCTATGCTGGAGGCCAAAAGAACGAGCAAAGCAGAATGACTCAGTCATTGAAACAATTGTGGGTGCGGAAAGGTGAGCGGCCTATTGCAGTCAAGTCACAACAACTATCTCAACTTCCTATTAGTAATCAACGACATAATACTAATAAGAAGACGTCCAAAACTTCTTTTGAGAACGTGAAATCCATTTGGGTGCCCAAGAAGTCGATGAAGGCTGGCCCACAATCAAGACAAATCTGGGTGCCTAAGGCTTGCTTGCGGGCTCAACTGGTTCCGCACGAGTCACATCATACACGACAGGGCCCTCTCACTCAAGGAGCCATTGCCCACTCTTGTTTAATACGCACGAAAACACAGTTGCCCAGAAGCACGGACATACTCACTTGTAAATGGGTCCCAAAAACGCATCATCCCCAAGCAGAATTACTCATAAAACCCTCTAGAGTTTCCACAAAACCAAAACCGAAAGCCATACATTGTGTTTGGCAACCTAAGACTTGTAATAAACCCCCCGACCCCATCTGTAAATTCATCTCCACTTGCTAACTACATCACTCATACACTGCATCTGTCCATCTAGCTCGTAGGACTATCCATTCATTAACTACACACACAGTCATCGTGCACTCACTGACCCACTGACCCATTATTCACATCACGATAATGTTGTAACAGGGACAAAAAGTGTTCTATCTTGTCCATTACAATATTAACGCATGATCTATATTCTCACAGAACCAGCAAGCAAGCAATAACAATGGCAGACGCAGGAGGCACCAGTTCCCAGGCAGGGTCTAGCGCATAGATTGTGGATATTGAAACCCTCCTCCTAGAACCACCACTCACCAAAAGGCCCCAAGAACTTCAAGCGGTGCATGTTCTCCCGATTCAGGACCCTCCTCAGGGACATACTTCTCAAGTGGGGAAACATGCTCATTGGTTTAGTGATGTCGCAGGGCCATTGGGTGATGGCACCTACTTCTGGGGAAGCAGAAGTTGAATTCAATGGCAAGTGGGGACGTTATCATTTTTTCACTTGCGAGTTTGAAAACTATTAGAATGCAGAAGTAATGCAATCTCTTTGGACCAAAGCGGGATTGGATAATTACTTCAGAGCACATTTTCCTAAGCCAGATTTTCTTCGCTGCTCCTACTTCATCAGTACCATCACTCCTAGCAGGGCCAAGGGAGGCGATAGTACTTTTGTGCTACCCTCACTATTGCCGGGCCACGAACTCAAGAGGTTCAAACTGACCCTCAATTTGATACGGGCAGCATTGAACATGCAAGGAATGCATATCCCCACTGAGAAAGAAACGATGGTTCCAGGCAGGATGAAGCATAAGGAGCTCAACAAACTGAAGGACATGGTAGCAATAACACCTACCATTGCTCTACACCTACGAACTATCATGCAGCATTTTGCCTTTCCCGCCCAAGAACGATTCACCATGCCACCAAAGAAGATATGGTTCAACTTGTACTTGGCAAAGACAGAGAACCGCACCATCAACATGTTGGAGCAAGTCTATGACAAGCCTAAGTATTGGCTTGAGTCTCACAAAGTCTTAGAAGAAGCTTTAAAAAGAAGACTATGTAAAGTTCACTTGTGAACTACCTCTTGTAACTTTTGAAGAGTTTACTTAATGTAAAAGTAAGAGAATCTTAAGTGGTTGAGTCCACATGATCAAGAATGGAAAGAGGAGCCACGAATTCGTGATTTGTGGTAGGTAGAAAATCAAATCAATCATTGATTGATTGGAGAGTGATTGAGGGAAGTTAGCCTCCCAAACTCAACTATAAATAGATGGCAGTTTTAGTCGTGGTTAGTAAGACCTATGTGAAGACCTCCAAGAGCTGAGCTTTATGACATATCAAGGTGTGATTACAAGGCACACATATGTATCAGTAAGTCATTGTATTGTACAAGCAATATACTTTCATTTTCATGATTATTTGAGTTCATCTTTCCATGTTCTTGTGAAGTGTACTACTCACTGCCATTACTCTCAGTTTTCTCAGTCAGCTTGCAGAGATGTTTTCTCTGAGCTTGGTGCATCATTTTCAGTGATTTAACTTGGTAAAGTTAGCTCTATAAATCTACTATATGCTCACAAATTTTCATGTCATTTGGATGTTGCAATCTTCAGTTATGTTCATTTGAAGTCAACAGGGTCTGTTCATCTTCACTTCTCTGTCAGGTACCCGACTTTTTCACTCATCTTGTCAGAGCCATTTCTCAGTGGTTACTTATTCAAATTCAGTGATTTAAAGCTTGTTGGATTCAACCTACTGTTTAGTATAACCATACAAATTTTCATAATCATTGGATCTCTACATTTTGAGTTATGTTGATTTTTCTGCTCACTGGTCTATTTCTCTAGCAGCCCGTGAAAATCGGGATGATGTCATCACTTGTTAAAACTCATTCTCAGTGTGTGGTTCATTATTTTTGATGAGATTACTCTTGAAAGTTAGCTCTTTAAGTTGCCTAGACTTTCCCAAAAGGAATTGAGCTAATTGCTGCTGTGCTCAGAGAATTATGTAAAACACTAGACGGTTATATGAACCAAGAATAGCAAGTTTTCACCTCTGAGCTAACTCCAACTTATCTGTTTTGATCTATCTTTTTGAGAGTGATCTTCCAAGGTACATAGGGTGTCTAATACATCCATTGGCAAGCTAAAAGGGCCCACCATATACTCCTGGAGTTCATTTGGCTGGTGTAGATCAAGGATTTTGCAACACCTCTTTATCTTCAAGCACATACCTATCCATCTCTTCACACAACATACCGCACTGGATCATAGATCAGATCCACCTAGCCCATCAACGGTGGAATAAGAAACAGAAGAATGTGCTTCATGGGTGTTGTGCCTTGACGAGAATAATTTACAGGTGCTTAGCGTACGACGTGCCCATTCAAAGAGCACTAGTATGGTCCAGGGCTCAAGAGTTCCAGAGACGACTATCAACAGCGGGTCCTCCATCGAAGAAGATGAGAGGAGGAGTTCAGCTACCATGCACTCAACCAAGGGGAGCCACTACCACACCAGAGGTGACCCCCCCACCAACGAGGCGTGTCCGCCCATTCACCATTCGCCTACCCAGACCAAGTGCAGAAGGACCCAACCTGGTGTTCCCTCCAGATGGAAGTATAAATAGACACAAAGCAAGGTTAGTTGCTAAAGGGTTTGCTCAAACCCATGGTATTGATTATGAGGAGACTTTCTCTCCTGTTGCAAAAATGCCTACAATTAGGGTTCTCATTAGTCTTGCTGCATCTAGAAATTGGAATCTTTATCAACTTGATGTAAAGAATGCTTTCTTGAATGGATGGATTTTTGAGGAAGTGTATATGGCACAACCTCCTGGATATGAGGATGCACATCATCCTAACTATGTATGCAAACTAAAGAAAGCTTTGTATGGATTGAAGCAAGCTCCAAGAGCTTGGAATTTCAGATTGGTGACTTATTTGCAGGACCAAGGATTCAAAGCTAGCAAGGCGGATACCTCTTTGTTCATAAAGAGGAATGGATCTGAAGTGATCTATTTATGTGTGTATGTTGATGATATTATTATCACAGGCAATGATCTTGAAGGTATCAAACAGGTAAAGAGTCAAATGAAGAAGGAGTTCAAAATAAGTGACCTCGGACCACTCACTTATTTTCTTGGATTGGAGTTGATCTACACAGATTCAGGTATATACATCACACAAAGGAAGTATGTCCATGAGATGCTCGTCAAGTTCAAGATGGAAAATACCAAGTGTGCAGGTACACCTATGGAGCAAAATCATAAGCTTAGTGCTTATGAAGGAGAGCCAATTGAAGACATCACAAGCTACCAAAGCTTGGTTGGAAGTTTGAACTATGCAACACTCACAAGGGTGGATATATGCTATAGTGTTAGCATATTGAGTCAATTTATGCATAAGCCGAGAAGACCACATATGGAAGCGGCCAAGAGAGTCCTCAAGTACCTAAAGGGGACCATGAATGAAGGTTTGTTTTATTCATTTACTTCAGATATTGAGCTAAAGGTCTACTCAGATGCAGATTGGGTCGGATCTAGAGATGATAGAAGAAGCACATCCGGATATATATCGTTTGCAGGTTCAAAAATCATTTCTTGGTCATCAAAGAAGCAACCAACCGTGGCATTATCTTCTACCGAAGCCGAATATAGAGGTTTGGCTAATGCAACTCAAGAAATCATGTGGTTAAAATCTTTGTACACAGATCTTGGACTTCATTCTTCAACACCTCACATTTTTGGTGACAACACAAGCTCACTACATCTAGCAGCTAATCCAGTATACCATGCTAGAACCAAGCATATTGAAGTCCACTACCATTATGTAAGGGAGAAGCTAATGAGCAAGGATATTCAACTATCCTACGTCTCTACAGAGATGCAATGTGCAGACATGTTGACGAAAGCTCTTGATGGTACGAAGTTAAGTAGATTCAAGTTGATGATTGGCTTGCAGGAAATCAAGGACAATTGAAGACTTATTTGGAGGCCAAGCATGTTAGGCTTGAGGGGGAGCTGTTGGTGCATTTTACCCAAGCCTACATGCTTGATATATTTGATATTATCCTCATTTGTAAGTCACATGAGTAGTCATGTGAACACCTCTTGTAAAAGAGTTCATTTTTATCTCTTGTAATTAAAAAAAGAAAAAGGAAGAGTATAGCTTACCTCATCCATGATGTAAAAGAAAAGTCGTGGCCCTATCTACTTAAAATCACGAATTTTGGAGCTGAGGGAATATCTCCTAACTTTGGGGATGACTTTTAGGTGGAGCCATTCGAATTCGAATTCAAAACTCCCTCCAAGAATAGCTATAAAAGGAGCAAGAAGGAAGAGGTGATTAGCAAGCCTTGTACGTGACCACTTCATGTCATTTTGTAGAGATTGAAGAGCTTACTCCATAGCTCTATCATTCTACTCCCATTGTGCAAAGATTCATTGCCAATGTGGTTGTAATCATATGTGAATCTATACATTCATCATCATCTACTTCTCTGTTTTGTTCTCTGTTATACTCACTCAGAGCAATAACTTCAGAAGGTCATATCTCGAGTTCTACTGAAGCTTTTTCAGTGATTTAACTTGCATTGGATAGCTAGTACTATCTACTTTGCGCATATAATTTTTCAAGGTCATTAAATTTATACTTTTGGAGATATCTGCATTTTACTGCTTATTGGTCTATCTCTGCAGTGCCCCGAGAATTGTGGGGAGGTTCCAGAAATTGTTGAAACTTGTTCTCAGTGCTCAGTCCATCATTTGAAGTGTTTTAACTTGTATTGGGAAGCTTGCTAAGTCTATTTGCTATGCCCAAAAGGAATTTTTCTAATTCCTTCCAGGTTGAGAGCACTGTTCATTTTTTCCAGCAGGTGTATGTCTAAAAATAGCAAGTTTTGGGAGCTAGTCATTTCGCAACTTGTCTGTCTTGACTTAAACTTTTGGGATACATGTTCCAAAGTACTTGGCTGATATTTTGGTGGATTTAGGAAGCTCAAAGGGTCTACTAATCAACTCTGAAGTCTCAGTTGGCTGGTGTGAAGCTGGTTGTAGCGGCACCGACTCATCTTTGGATTGCATCCACCATCTCTCTTCACACATGCTTGTAGTGATTGTGCACCTCGATTCATGTTTGGAGCTACATATGATCAAAATTTCGGATAGAATCCATTGTTGAGCGGGACAACAGTGGATATTGGTTTGACATCTCGCATCCAACCAACATGTACAATAGTTTGTCACTTTGTTTTCAACATTCTAGATTAGATTTTCTTCATAAGAGTCAATTGTCCAAGTCTTTTATCCAAAAAACCCAAAAAATTTATAAAAACAACAAAATCATGGAGCATGATGAGAACATTGAGCATGTGATTGAGACATCTCATTGTTTCTCTACTCTTGAGGAGTTAGAGTTATGTCTTCAACAAAATTCTAATTCCCATATTATTCTGATTTCTTCCCTTGATGAGTATGCTCTAATCCAAGAGTATGCTCTCAATGTTGACAAGTGCTCAAAATTTAACCAAACACATGATGCCTTAGTTGAAACAAAGTACAAAACTGCAGACAAAAAAATCAAACCCATAGCTCAACCATTACCTCAAGGAAGTAATGAAAAAATTATTGATGTGAAAAATGATCCAATTCTTCGGGATAAGAAAAACATAGGACATACATTCACGGATGAGACAATCAAACAGGTGAAAATTGGTAGAGATGATGACTTTCTTTTGCGAGCAGAGAGAGATAAATTTGAGAGAGTCATACGTATCCATGGAAAAGCCTTTACTATGTATCCTCATGAGATTGGTTGTGTAGATCCTAAGCTAGTTGCACCCATGATAATCTTTACTATTCCACATAATCCATGGAATCTTCGTCCTATACCTGTTCCAAAGGCTCACTTACCTGAGCTAATGAAACTACTTAAGGAGAAGATAAACATGAGAATTTTAGAGCCATCTTTTGCACCTTACTCAAACAGATGGTTCACTGTGCCTAAAAAGAATGGGAAACTACGTTTTATTCAAGATCTCCAACCCGTCAATAAAGTCACCATAAGGAATGTAGGAACAGGACCCATTGTAGATGAGTTTGCTGAATCATTTTCAGGACATTCTATCTATTCAATGGGTGATTTATATTCTGGATATGACCAATTCCAGTTAGCAATTGACAGTCGTGACATAACCACAATGAAAACTCCTTTAGGCTTAGTGCGAATGTGTACTTTACCTCAAGGAGCGACTAATTATGTGGCTCATATGATGAGTGCTATGAGTATGGTCTTACATGATTTTATCCCTCATATAACTATGCCATTCATTGATGATATTCCAATTAAAGGGAGTGAGGAACGTGTAAAGGACATTACTGTAGATTCATCTGGATGTCGTAAATTTGTTCTTGACCATATCTCTGATTGTGAAAGAATATTTCAACGATTTGAAGAGGTAGGTCTCACATTTTCCATAGAGAAATCTGTTTTTGGTGTCAACGAGGTGCTTATTGTTGGACATTTATGTGGCCATTATGGTCGAAAGCCATACCCACAAAAAGTTGATGCCATTAGCAAGATTTCTGAAACATGTAACAATGTGAGTGAGGTACGTAGATTTCTTGGTGCTTGCATCTTTTATGTTATTTGGATCCCACACTTTGCTCATGTTGCTGATTGTCTTTATGACTTGTTGAGGAAGAAACGAAAATTTATTTGGACTGACAAACACACTCAAGCTATGCGTAAATTGAAGAAATTATTGCTTGAAGCTCCCATCCTTAAGCGTGTAGACTATTCTGCTAACAAACCTATTATATTGACTGTTGATACTAGTCCTATTGGTATAGGTTGGGTCATAAGTCAAGACGATAGTGAAGGGAATAGATATGCAATTAGGTTTGGTGCCAAAATTCTACATGAAACACAACGAAAATATCCACAGATCAAACGAGAACTATGGGGTATGGTAACAACTTTGAAAATAGACAAAGAATATTTCATTGGTGCAAATGTCAAAGTTGAGACTGATTGTTTGCCTCTCATTGGAATGATAGCCAATTGTTCATCTCCTGATATAGCCATGCTTAGATGAATCTCATATATTAAGTTCATAAATCCTGAGTTAGTTCATATTTCAGGTAAGTCAAACTCAGTTGCTGATATGTTATCGAGAGCTAGATTTGATGATGATCTTGAAAGTGATCTAATAAAGAATGTGAACTTAATTGACTATGTTCCACATATATATGAGTATGAGCAATTTCATGAGTCTGAGTACGAAAATGAATGGAGAGACATAGGAAAGTATCTGAGTACACTACAACCATTACCTAACTGGACTACGAATAGATTCTGTAACATTAGGAAACGAGCTTATAAATTTTTCCTATGTAATGGTTATCTTTGGAGACATGCTAAGGGTAAGGTTAAGAATCCACAACGAGTCCTAGGAAAACAAGGTCTTCAATTGCAAGTAATGAAGGAAATGCATGAGACATTATGGGCCGATCATAAAGGATTTTTTGGAACATATGAAAAAATTAGAAGTACCTATTATTGGCCTAGGATGTATGTTGACATTAGTAGCTATGTTTCTACATGTTCTACTTGTCAACTTCATTCATCAGTCAAACATAGAGATCCATTGCATCCTACGTATCCACCTTGTATTCACTACAAGTGGGTAGTAGATCTTGTAACTATGCCTAAAGGTATCGACAAAATGTGTTACATTGTACTTGCAAGAGAAGACTTAACTAATCATGTAGAGGGACGTGCACTACGATCTAAGACCACTTACAATGTTTGCAAATTCTTGCTTGAAGATGTCATAAGTCGCTTTGGGTACATAGAGAAAGTAGTTGCTGATCGTGGAGAGTTAAATGCGAGAGAAGCTAAAGAGTTCTTTGAGCGTCACGATATTCGTTTGTCTCTCACTACTGCATATAACCCAGAGGCCAATGGTAAAATAGAGAGAGGGCATCCACCTATTGTGAAAGCCATATCTAAAGCATGTAATGGTGACATCAAACAATGGCCTAAATTCTTACCTTTTGCACTTTGGGCAGATAGAATGACATGCACACGTACTACTGGATATATGCCTGTTGAACTCATGTACTGTCAAAAACCATTGTTTCCAATTCAGTCTCATATTTCTGCATGGTCAAATTTGCCTTGGTCTGAAAACATGTCTACTGATGATTTTTTGAATTTGCGTATTAAACAGTTAGAACAAGGTAAATTAAGACTTGATGATGCTGTTGAAAAATTAAGAGAATCTAGAATGAAGAACAAGCATTATTTTGATAAAACTCATCGATTGCGTCCTAAGCCAATTGAAGTAGGAGATTGGGTGCTCATTTATGATAGTACATTCGACTCTCAATATGATGCACGCAAAAAGCTCACTCAATGGTGGTTTGGGCCATACATAGAATCAAAAGTCAACAACAATGGTACGTATGCTCTTTGTGAATTAAATGGTGTTGCACTAAAAGCTTTGATTGCAGGTAAAAGGATAAAGTTATTCAAGAAGCGTGATAATGACGAGTACATTTTGGATGAGGACATTGAAGAAGATGACAACAATGAGGCCGATTCATAAACAGGAGTATCCATGTTATTATTAAAAAAAAAAAAAACATTAATTTTCAAGTTCATGTTGCTTTGTTTTTTTTTTCAAGTTCATTCTATTTTTTTTCCATGCTTGTTTCATGCATGTTTTTTTCAGTCTTTGCATTGCATTGCATATCCACATCACTTGAGTAAAAAAAGAGCAAATGATGATTTCTCTACTTGTGTCAAATTTTATCTTAAGTAGTAACTTATCTACCAAGAAATTGTTTATAATCTAGGATTGTGGAAAGATAGGGCATGTAGATTTGGAGGTTTATTTTGGTGACAAGACTTTCATATATAAACATGCATATATATCGTGTATCGAAAGCATAATTGTTGAAATCCTAGCTCCTGCTACTGCATGTTTCTACATCCTTAGTCCATCTCACAACACTTGTATCGGAGTTTAAACGACTATTCTCCGTCATCAAAAATGGTTGTACCTTGTATCGAGGTTTAATTTTTTCTCGTCAAAAAAAAAAAATTTAAATAATAAAATAAAAAAAATGCTACATGTTACCAAGAAGTTTACACTTTCTTCCACCCCAAAAAAGTGATCGTAACCATAAAGTTGCCGAATCATCATCATCATCGAAAAAAAAAAAAAGAGCAAGCCAAAGGCATAGTAGAATAAATCACGGGCTATATAGGCAGATTTATGCATTAGTGGAGTTTAGTTAGATTTCCTTGCATGTTATTAGAGAAAGAGCATATTCATATTTATGTAGGAAAGGAGTTGATCTAAAATAACCTAAAGATGAAAGATGTCTCTTGAAAATCCTAAATCTTTGTCTATAATCATATTTAAGGTAGATTGCTTTATGAAAAAGGTACAAAATTTTCTTCAAGATGAGAGGAACTGATGCTTAAAACGACTCAATACATCCACTTCCACTTCATATTGATGCTTGTTTTTTTTCTTTCTTGTTGCCAATGTTGCTTGTTCATTTGCATATATGTTGCCTATCTGTTCATGCATATTCATGTTGCCTGTTTCAATTCTTTCTTTCATGCAAATTTTGCTTCATGTCACGTTACCTACTTATTCATGCATATAATCAATTTTCCTTCCATGTTTCTTATGTTGCCTATAAAAGAATTTGATGCCTGGAACATTTTGTTTTTCACAGATGCTAGAGTGGCGCTTCCGGAGGAATCGCAGGTTTAGTGGGGGCGAATGTCGTCGAGATTTTCTCTCCTCTCTCACTTGTGAAGGCCTACAAAAAACATATTTGGTGAAGGTAGCCGGAATTCCCCGAGAAGTCCAGGATGCATCAGGATGTCAAAGGAAAGTCACATACAAAGTTTCAAAGAAATCAAGAAAGTCCATGGTAGCGGTCAAAGCTGGTCAAAGTTGGGAAATTAGGGCAAAAATTTCATTGTCACCAAATTAGATGAAAATCCATATACTTGTAAAGATTGTCAAAGGCAGTCTATAGCCGAAATTTCAGCAGAAAATGGATTTTGTAGCACATTGATATGCTATGTTCATTTTGTAAAAATGTAATTTTTCTAGTTTGACCCTACAAATTCTTGTATAGAAATTTATGTTAGCCATATGGTTTGGCATGTATAAAGATCATATGTGGCTACATATTTGTACAAATTTTCAAGGCTATCAGAGCTTCCTAGACACCGTAATGCCACCTTGCAAGCTTCCAAATGTAGTCAAACTTGTACAAGCGAGATTCAGATGGGAGTTATTTCTGCATATTCCTGAAGGAGATCTTTGGAAACATAGTCCTACAAAGTTTCATCTTCATCAAAGCCTATTTGGAGGGTCAAAGAGCACAAAGTCCAGTTTTCAAGATCACCGCAGTTTTCTAGTTTAAGCAAATTGAAGGGTTGAAGGGCCACCACATGGCGAAAGCTGATTGAGCCATGTTTTACGATCAAGATGAGCTCATATTCAAGGGTGGAGATGCACTTATGCTTAAAGCAAGGAGGATCCACGAGTTTTTCCATAAAAGAAGATAATTTTTTACAATCAAAGATCAATAATGCAGCTTTTCTCCAAAAATAGTGGCTTATCTTATCCGAGTTGATGTCAGCACTGATCCGACGGTCCAGATCATCCCCAGATCCAATGGTGCAGAATGAGGGGGCCTAAATTTCACTCCTTTACATTAGATTTGATAGAAAGAACAATTCCAAAGCCATTGATTTGATTAATCAAATGGTTGTAATCAAAAGTAGTGATCCTAGAGTTGAGAGTTGATTTCTCTAGATCTAAGGGCCCAAATTCATTCAAAAAACTATATAAACCCCCCTCCAAACTCCTAGAGCATCATTGTTAGGCATCCATAGGGCTCATGCTAGCTTACGGTTTCCTTGAGATGATCACCCTCGGTTGAGCGAGTGAGGATCCAAGGTGAGCTAGTATGAGTATAGTACCTAGTTTCATATTTAAGTTAGAACTCCAATCTAGGATAGGCTCTTGAAACCAGCATCTCTATCTTGACTCACCCTCGGTGGAGCGTGTGAGTGAGTTAGAGTTGATTTTAATGAGTCTTAGACTTCTTTAGTTAGATGTTACGAGCCTAGACATACATAGGGTCACTGGAGTGGAACTCACCTTCTTACGTGTGACATTCGGTTGAACTGTCATGGTTTGAGGGTCGGAACCACCTTTGATCAGTAGACTGCCTAGCTTGACGTACCACGACGATCTTATACATGTATCTTAATTCAAATCCTTTTAATTCATGTCACTTGTCACTTGTCTCTTGTCTCCTCTCTCAGTCTCTTAAGTATTTTTACATGTCTTCTATTTCTTCTATGTGTGAGAAGGCTCCGCAGTATTGCGTTGAACCAGTGAGGATGTTTCTTTGAGCTTGTGAGTAAACTCTATCATCATAATTCACTTGCATGCATATAATCCATACATACCCATACATATTGATTAGTTTCTGAAAGTGTATAAGAAGCTCCAATATTGGACCATTCTTCCTTTCGAAACTGGTTTATGTGTAAGGATTCCATCTATTCACGTCATGCATACATATCATCCAAAGAAGACTATGCATATGAATTAGAATTAGGAAGTGTTTAAGAATCTCCTTCAATGGACCATTCTTCCTTCCAAATTTGATTCGTGTGTATGGTTCTCTTTCATTCTTATCATTCATGTTCATAAATCTAACTTGCACTCCTACTTTCCCATTCCCATAATCATTTCAACATCTCTCTCTTCTCCATCCTCAACATTAATTTCACTTTCATGTCCTTAAACCATCCAACATTCATTAGCTTCATACACCCTGTGTGTGCCACAACCGGACCCGATCCACCCGGATTGCGATCACCTCCACAGCGTACATCTGTGACAAGGTTGCGGGGATGGGATTTACCGAGAGACCCCTTCTAGTGCTTGCCGCCGTACCACTTGTTGTAGTAAGGATCGTAGGACAGCAAGTGTCGCTTTGCAGACTCCATATCCTCCTCCTGCACACACGCAACCGCTTACTTCACGTCGAACCGGATAAGCCCGGTGCTATGGAGTGCGTAACAGCAAGCCTTCCTCTGTCCCCGAATTCGTGTGCGTTATCTCCCAGGGAAGGTCTTTGGTGCCCCAAAAAAAAATGCCAGCAACTGAACTTTTTTCAATTGAGCTCACTCCCTCCTCCCAAAAAACTGATGGCAGGTGCATTCAGGAGAGGTAGTCGCAGTCGTGGTGCTCGACGAGAGAGAAGACAGGAGAGCCTTTGAAGCCACAGCAGCCATGATCAAATCCCCCGAAAAACACACTAGATGCACAGTAGACAATCAGATAATTCACAAACGGGCAAGGGATGCAGCGGTGAGAGGTCCCTCCTGACTACCACTCGTCCTCCCCTTATCCCCCACAGAAGCGCCAAAAAAAAAACTCCCTTTTCTGTTTCTCCCCGTCAGAGCTGCAAAAAAACGGCCTGCCTCCCCCTTTTTTATTCATGGCAAAAAATGAGAGGGAGAGAGAGATAGAGACCCCCCCAAATCCAAACTCATTTATTTTGATAACTGTTCAGTACTCCCACTTGCTCCTGCAGCATCCTGGCTACTTCCTGGAACCACCTCTTTGCTAGATTTCGCATAACATACTCATTGTATCTTTCAATATCCGGATGATGATATCAGATGTCGAAATACCATCTGTACGTTTAGTTTCATTGAACTTGCCAGTAGCTTTGACCATCACATGGCACCCCTCTTCAAATTTCTCAAGGAACCCACTCACCCAGCGATCAGCATTTTCAACCCATTCACTATGGTGCATTCCAGCGGTCTTTGCAACAGTATTTAACTTCTGCCCAACACGTTTTTGGTGCTCTTTGACCTTTTGACGTAGCTTTGAAATACCCATGTTAACCCTGAGTTGTTTCTCCTTCACATAGCTCACTCCAAGGTCTTTTCTACTGTATCCTCTTGCTAGATTTTGCTCCTTTCGATTTCTTCTTCCCTCTCTTTACCGACCCCTGGCTTCCGTATAGTGTGTGTACACCCCAAAGCTCTCATGCGTGCTCTTCACACCAAAGGATGCGCATCCTCCTTCCAACGAGAAGCGACATTCGACCACCTCCAGAAGCAAGCATGGCTAAAATCAAAATTGAGACTCCATCTTAAGTCCAATCCTCACTAGGTCATCTGCAACAAAACTCAACAAAAACCACATGATTCACATGCTTTCCTCAACCCAAAACATAATACCAAACCATGAGACCAAT
Source organism: Ceratopteris richardii (assembly GCA_020310875.1). Taxonomy (NCBI): domain Eukaryota; kingdom Viridiplantae; phylum Streptophyta; class Polypodiopsida; order Polypodiales; family Pteridaceae; genus Ceratopteris; species Ceratopteris richardii. The sequence goes on from CM035423.1 coordinate 104,147,896, forward strand.
CAGACTCCCACTATGTCATCATGAATCTCCCGCTCCAAGATCATCCTCAAAGCTTTTTTTTTTTTTTTTTTTTCATGGCTGAAATCCAAATGTTGACGGCATTCCTCTTTGACCAAGAAAGTGCTATGTAGTCCCCAAATACCTCCTATCAACCATTTGCTTGACTCTTCAAGTACCTGAAATCAAATGTATTTCCTGCCAAATATAACCGGAGTAGTGCATTAAAACCAACCATTTTCTGAGCTAACATACTCCCCTCTTCTTATTTGCGAAGTCGTCCTCGACGAGCCATTCTTGCTGCAATAAAATCAAAAAAGCCACGAAAATGTCAGTTTACAAGTAGTGGCATACCTTCCCATCGAGCCATCATTCCAAGTGGACCTACACTCATTGAAGCTATTAGTGCTAAAAAAAATCACTCATGAATACATACAAATCAGTCACTTCCAAATGATCCAAGAACATGCACATATATGCAACTCCAATTCCACATACATTAAATTGCTCATGCATTCCATTATGGAAATACTCTCAATCAAAATAACACATGCATACCTTTCCATGTTTACACATGCAACTATCATTGCGGAAAAAAAAAAGAAAATACCGAAATGGACAACGACAACTGAAATGAATTAACAAGACATGCAAAAATACCCAAAATGCATACCCCATTATTGCATCTACTATTCGCTATGTACAATTATTCCATGACTAGACACTTCCTAAGAATCCGCATCGTCGTCCCACAAAAGCTATCGAGATTCGGGTACAAGTAAAGACATACATCAGAACCCTAGAGTGTCACACACACTGGAAAACCCTCGGATAGAGCACACAAGTTATAAAGCAAGACCGTTGCATTACCTCGCTAAAGCCTCATCCATAAGTACATATAGAATATCCGTGCCTTCAAGAATGTTGATTCAAAGTGAGTTGATCTGTCGCAAGCCATCATATACCAATCACATAAGCAAATAACGTTCCCTTCCAGGCGATCATCGCCCTCTTCTCTCTCTCTCTCCCCCTCAGGAATGGGGAGTAATTTCGTACGTAAATTTTATTTATATCCACACGTTGGCCTACATTGTCACTGGATGCGATTCGTGGGCCTGACCACCCGATCAGGTTGATTCCACCCATCTACCAATGCAATGCAGCGCACAACACACAAACACACATTGATAACACATAACATATATCAGCTAGCCCATAACGAAGCTAGATATGGCTCGTGGTCGTGACTACCCAGCCACGATGGCTCCACCTACCTACCAACCCATTATGGCGCGTAGCTAAATCACCAACATACACATCCCAAGCCTATGGCGAAACTAGCTGCGGTTCGTGGTCCTAACCACCCGGCTAGGATAAATCCACCCACCTACTAGCCACCATAGCGCATTGGTACGATCACAGCAACACAAATTTTTTCCTTTCTTTTCTCTCTTTTTTTTTTTTTTTTAAGTTAATTAATTCGCCCAAGTCCTGAGAATTAGGGAGAGGAAGAAAGGGATTTTTCCCACTTTTCCCACACATGCATGCAAACATATACACTCCAGCCTTTGACAGATCAACCACCTCTTCTCTCCATTCTCTCAATTACAGACACTACATATGTATTCATCGAGATGACTTTTCACTTGGTAACTACAGCCGGCTATGCCTTAGTTCCTCGTACACCTATCCTTAGATGCTCTAGAACGTGAGTCTCCGGGATATCTCATGTGGCCTCACATCATACTCGCATCCCGACATCTTCCCTAGGGCGAGTCAGGCTGAACTTCAGGAGCTCCGTCACCACTTCCTATCGTCAACACATCTGCCCAAGCCCAAGTGATATCAATCTCTTCGTTAGGCATTTCCCTCGGAGGGTCGAAATAGTAATATTGATCCCCCGCCCATCCTACATGTCGGGTCAGGTATTCCTCAAAACACTCAATATAAAACATAACATCCAAACCCTGGTTTATGAAGCATACCAGCCAATGCGCTTCCTCCACATCATATTCCGTCTCAAAGTCGTCGACATCTATGTCCATGCAGGCGAATGTTTGGTCCGAGAAATATATCCTTAGCTCGTACAAATAGAGTTGAGTTATTTGATCTGCCATTTTGTTACTTAGCTCCTAACAATCTCTGCGCAACACAAGAAAAATAATTAGAAGTCCAAAATTCTTGAGCTAGCAAGGAAGAATATTTATGACACACAAATCATAGCTTACATATACACACACATATATATATATATATATATATATATATATATATATATATATATATATATATATATATATATATATATATATATATATATATATATATATATATATAACTATACATCTATGTACAAGGAATCTACTATGTCCCTCCGCTTGGATCTCGTCTGGCTTCTCCCGTCCTAATGTTACTTGAAATATGGTTTAACTCAAAGCGCGTTAACCTTCACGGGAGCACATTCTTCTCCTAAATCTTGAATTTGCATGGAACCATTAGAGTTGAGTTCCACCACCTTAAACGGTCCTGCCCATCTTGTCTGTAACTTCCCCGGGAATTTATAATATTTACTATCATAGACTAGCACCAAATCCCCTTCTTGAATCACATAGGTCTTGAGATTCTTGTCGTGCCTCTCCTTACGTCTTCTCTGAATAGCTTCTAGACTTTGTTGTGCAATGAGTCTCTTTTCTTTTAGCTTGACCAACTGTATGTACCTCTCCTTTAATGATTCTTCCTCTTGTTTAGGTCTTGAGCCCAAGGAAAAAATGATTATGGAAGCCTTTATTTTGCTTAATCCCTCGAAATGGGTCTACTTGGATTACCTAGAGCCCACAATTATCTCGCAATGGATTCTTCCTATGTCTATGCACTAGCTCATATGTTTCCCGGCAGACGCACCAAATGAAAGGCTCTTAAGCCCACGGAACAAATGATTATACGAGCCTTTATTTTGTTACTTATCCCTCGAAATTGGTCTACTTGGATTACCTAGAGCCCATAATTTCCCCTCGAGGAATCCCCCTTTTGTATATATACTAGTTCATATGCTTCCCGGCAACCGCACCAAAATGTTAGGCTTCTAAAGAAGATGTGCTCTTCTATCTAGCTTTTCCTATATTGAAAGGTACATGTTTAGTGCACGCATGACATCCTCTGTTTGTGATTATGTTGAAAAAACTTTGCACAGCAGAGCACATAGGATTGTTATACCATATGGAGGAACTCCAAGTATTCAAATGCACGATGTGAATCTCTCAAGACAAATTGAACTTACAATTCAAATATTAACTTCACCAATTCATTGTTCGTAGCAAGAATTAAGCATAAGCCTTTCCATTCACTGTGAATTCAAGAAAAACAGGGAAACAAACCAACTGGACACAATCTCGATAGCAAAGAGATCACAGAAATAGAACTCCAAGCACTCGCTTCGTGCACTTATCATGTCGCTAACGTCACATTTAATCATCTCTTTACATCAACTTCGGCTTACTCATGTTGATTAACATCAGAATATTAATGCACACTGAATCTCATGGAGGCTAGGATGCACCAACAACGGTAGATTAGCCTGACTACTTTAACCTTGCATGCATAGATCTCTTTCCTAAATCCTTAAGGCAACAACTCTGCAGAGTTTTCTTCCAGCAGGACGACCCTCCAGACCTGATCAATAGCGCATCCTACCTCCATCACCCTCTCTCATGATCTGCCACATGATCGAGTGCTTTCTCGATTACATTCTTTTTGTTTTGCTAATGAACACCTTTTCATATAATCTGCAGCATGAACTTTATCAACGAAAGCTACAAACAACGTTAGTGTCCTTATTCGATTTTGAAGGAATCTTCATATTTATCTTGTCAGACATTCGTAAGTCGACGCTCTAGATCACAAGTGTATGTCTTCAATACTAAATTCTTAAACAAACTTTCTGAAAAAAACTATGTCGATAGCTCAAAACAGACATTTTCAAGATGTAATATTCAATGCCTTTTCTTAAAAAACTGTGGAATGCAACAACAAGAACTTGAATGTACGATCCTTGTCCCCAAAGGCATGTTACATCAGAAGAAGATCATCGATCGCAGTACATGCACGTAGATATAATTTTATAAGCATTAATAATGTAAACCAGATCTTACCTGTCTGAAACATCGTTGTCGCTAGTGTTAATCAATTCAAGCACTTTGACAGTAGGAGTTTGTATCAAGATAATAACTTGTACACAAATCCATATCAGCGGGTCATCCCAACTCCTCTTTTCTGATCCTGATCATCATCAGAGTGTCCCAAACTCCTCTTTTGCGTGATGAGTTAGTAGCAACTTTTGCTCTCCATCCATGCACATCGGAAGCATTCTCTTCCTTCCTGTCTCCTTGGGGTTGAGAATAGAAAGAGAACCTGCCAGAATAGGCCGTCCCGTCCCTTGTTCTTGTGCCTTTGACACCTACGCTGAACAAAAAAACAAGCAAACTCCTCCTCCCTTTCGATGAGTGCTCAGATGATTCACCAAGTAATACATGCCAAAATGGGCCACAACAGTCCCTCCCTTCGGTCTGTACTCAAACTGCCACACAAAACAACCGCGCTCCTCTCTCGCATGTGCAATCAGGATCTAAAGGCAGATATGTTTTCTGAACCAGACTTGTGATTTCCAGCTGCTGTATATCATTTTCCTTTAAGTCGTTGCTTTCTATAATGGAAAACTATTCAAAGAGCTGACTTCCTCCTTCTCTTTTGAGATACATCCATCAACATGAGAATCTGATTCCGTGTTATCATCATCCCCACTGTTACCATGTTCTGGATCCTGGAACCGAAATTGAACTTGAATTCTTCTCAGCTTGAAGAGCCCGAATGAGATGGCTGAACATAGAAATGCAAGGGCTAGTCTCCCAACCAGCATTTATTCTCGCCCAATGTTCTCACGTGCAAATTGATGTGCGTGTCATATGCTCTGTACTTACACCAAAATTCTCTCGAACCAGAAGGTACTCTCGCCCATGCTGGTGTCAGTTGTATATGTCCGCGACGACGATGTGCGCGTGTATCGAAAACAGAGTAGCCTATGTACGTTGTTCAGGTGCAGGTTGTCGATGCCGACTGACACTAACAATTGGGGGACTTGCCGAGGTCACCCAGCTGAAGAACGCTGTTGAGCAAGCAATTCAACGATGTGAGCCCTCCCAAAATCCACGACCCCCCACACAAGTACGAATTTCAATCTTCTCCTCTTGTGACACCACTTCTCTGCCTTCTTTGCCGACGCTCCTCCATACCAAAATTCCACAACGTTGTCTCTTTCTTATAATCAATCTGATTTCTGAACTACAAGGAGCGCCACACCCCTCTTATTTGTACTTTGGTGTAAAAAAACTTCCCGATGCGGGTCTAATAAACATGGATATCCTTTCTCAGCATAACCCAAAATGAGAGAGTTCCATGTGACCAAGTCTTGACTTGACAGCTTGTCAAAAACATCTTGAGCTTTTGATACCAAAAATAAATTTGCATACATACTGATCAAGGCACTTCCCAAAAATAAGGTCCTTGTTGCAAATCCTTGTCTTTCAATACCTGCATGCAACTCTATACCCATGTGAACAGGTCCTTGAATAGCATGGGCTTTCAAAACACAAACATATGTGACTTCATTAGGAGCAATTTTTCATCTCCTCATAGCAAGCAAGAGCTTTATCAGCATGATCATGTTCTACATATCCTGCAATTAAGGCAGTCCATGACACAGCATCTTGATTCGGAAGCCTATTGAAGACTTCGTGTGCTTTCCTCATCAAACCACACTTGACATACATGTCTATCAATGCATTTCCAACAGGAGTACCAAGTTCCCGATCCATTCTGATCATGATGGCGTCATGTAGTTGCAAATACTTCCCTTCAAACATTTGATCACTCTTCAAATACCTGTAATCAAACATCTTCTTCTGCCAAATACAAACATATTAGTGCACCAAAACCGACCATTTATTGAGCTAACATACTCCTCTCTTCTTAATTGCGAAGTCGTCCCCGACGAGCCAAATTGTTCTTGTGCTCAAATCATCCAACCTGTGCTCATCACTTAATCAAATACAAATCTTTACCTTGCATGCCTATTCTCTTCTTCCTCAATGAAGCGCCTGCAATCACCCTCGTACAATCATGGGGCAGTACCAAAATCCAATCATTCCACTTACCATCTTTGTCCATCCTCTCGCATCTTCATTGACATGTCCACCTGTCTGCAAACTTCATTAAAACATTAGAACCTTTCTTCATCAAATCACAATATGTACAACCAAAATGAAAAGACAATTATATCCTTGATCCACATCACACATATATATTCAGCATACACATCATGATCCGCGTCACACATGCATTCTCGTCACACACAACATACATACATGCAAGCAGAAGACATGTCCACATTCCCTCTCGTCACTCTTTTCGACTACTCATTCAACACGTCACACATCTTTATTCCACATGCATGCTCAACACACTTTTCACACACACCATCAAAAACCATTTCCGAGTTCCATTTTCGATACTTTTCCCGGTCACACGATCGTTTTGCTGATTCCTTTGTCTCATTTCTAACCGAGTTCTCTTGCCAAGGTCCCATTTCCTTCCCACCTAGGGTTTTCTATTCCCACTTACCTTTTCATCTACTCTGTGCTCTTTTGTTCATCAATCAGATCCTATGCTTGTTCGCCACCACCTCTCCTAAATTTATGGACACACGACAAAAACCACTCAAGCCTAACACGAGCTCACCTCGACAGGACCACTCATCATCAACGCGATTCAGGACTTCTCAAGTTGTCATACCACCTAAGAGCCAAACTGAACACTTCCGGAAGGTTTGCAGACAAACAATGCAACTAGCACGGTTGGATTCCTCAAGTCCAAGCTTTCCATAGACACATCGCAACCAAAATCCTAGCCGAGCTTAAGCTTCAATTTGACATGTTTCATCGGGAGCCCACACATAACCCAAATCCCCACAACACAAACACATATATTCCCATCCGAGCATCATGCTCTCTCACCTCTCTTATGTCCCCCCTCGAGCGAGGAATTCTTCTCATTCATTTTTTTCCACATTTTTTTTCTCTCTTTTCTCATCATTTTTTTTTTCATATTTACTCACACTTGCCGGCCTACGCCGAAGCTGGATGCGACTCGTGGACTCGACCACCCGATCGAGTTTGTTCCACCCATCTACCAACCCAACGCAGCGCGCGATACACAGACAGCTAGCCCTATGCGAAACCGACGTCGGTTCGTGGCTTTGACCACTCGGCCAAAGTGGGTCCACCCACCTATCGGCCCATATAGGCGCGTAGCCACATGCACATATACATAAACATATATTTTTCTCATCTTTTTTCATTCCCGCATCTCGAGAATTAGGAGACAAAAGAAAGGACTTTTTCCCAACCCAACCAATCATGACACACACACATATATCCCCCCGTGGACATCCCAATAAGACACATCTCCTCTCTGCTACTACTCAAGCCAAAATCCAGCCACTAATGCCATGGTCAACCCGTCCTCGCAAAACCCGCACATACTAACCACCTTGTCGACCTGAAACCTCAAAAAGTGTCACTTTAGTTCCTAAGTGTACAACACACTTGGTCCACCTGTCCTCACATCTCTGACTCGCAATCCGCAAAGCAAACCCTAATCAAACTCAAGCCGTCCTCACCGGCATCCATCATATCATCTTTTTCTTTTTCATCTCCATCCTCTGCCTCGCAGAGATTCCACATGATTTGACAGCTTGCTGATATTGTCCTCTAGCCAGGCGATACGGTCTGGAAGGCCACCATTCATTACTACACCTCTTAATGCCTCGAGCTTCAAAGCTAAATCCCTTATCCCTTCTTCTTTTCGCTCATCATTGCCTTGGAGTCGAAAAATCTCATCATCCACTTGATGGAACCGAACCCACATTTTCTTCTTCTCCTCTTCTAAATGGCTCACCTTTCTTTCTATTTCCAAAGGAACCTCCTCGCTCCTCTCGACTTGGCCAGAAAACTTTTCAACCTCTTCTCGAATCGACCTCTCCTCCCAGATTCTACTCATATTTTCTACTTCCAGATCATCCACTTTTTCGACAACTCCTTCGCCTTTTCTAACTCCACGCCTATCGCCTCTAACTTGTCCAACATCACTTTCAGCTCTTCCTCTATTCTACCTACTTTCGGGTCTTCTACTCGTTCTCGGGTCTCATCGTCTTTCTGATTCATCCACCTACCGAGCTTGCTACTCAGCCTTGCATTCTCTTTCTCTACACGTCTCATTTTCTCATCACTCTCCGCTTGGGCACTTTTCATTCTTTCTAACTCGAGGTGGAACTCGTCACATGCCTTACCCGCTTGATCACTGTATCGATGGATTATGCTTTGTACCTTCTCAATTTTATGCTCCATTCCTTCGACTCTCCTCATCAGGTCATCCTCGTCTCTTAAGAGCTCTTCTTCGATCGCAACTCCAAAGCAGTTGGCTACCATCAAACCGGATCTCAAGTCCCAGACCACGTTTTCACTCTCGGGCTTCACAAGATTTTGCCTCCAACTTTTGTTTACTCTTTTCCACTCCTTGTTTTCATTTTTCAACACTCGTACTTGCTTTTCCCAAGTTCCTAGGACCTCGGCCATTTTCACTTGATTTTCCTCTAATTTCGCTATTTTGATCCTCTCGTTATCTCGCTCCACCTGCAACCAATTGACTTGACATTCCAAGCTCTTCACAAGCTCTATCAAGTCTCGATCATGAGATCGAGTGTCCTTGCTTTCACTTGCTCTCGCAGTCTCCGTCGACGAAGTAACTCCACCTTTGTCAACTTCCACATACAAAGAGGATAAGCACCTATCTGGTTCATTCGTTGCGACCTTTAGGTCAATCACCTCTTTTGAGCCACACACGTGCTCGCATAGTCTCTTTTTCCCGCAGTCCTCACATGTGGGAACAAAATCCAACTGGGAGCATACACGAGGGCAATATTTGGCTATATGCCCAATCTGCTCGCAACACCAGCATCTCACATAATTTGATATCGGGCCAAATCGCCACCCTCGGTTCACATGATGTCTCATGGTCGGACGAGAATCTATCCATCTCCTATTTTGTCCAAAATTCGGTTGCCTTATATTCGCTTTCTCAAAACTAGAGGCTTGTCTTTGTTGGGCCATTTCTCTAATGAAGATCAGAGCAAATTTGGGATCGAATTGGCTATGCCACACGATTGGGGCACCAAGCGAACTCGTAGCACTCTCTATGAGATGTGCTAAGCCAATTCCCGGCAAACGCACCAAAATGTTTAGGTCTTGAGCCCAAGGAAAAAATGATTATGGAAGCCTTTATTTTGCTTAATCCCTCGAAATGGGTCTACTTGGATTACCTAGAGCCCACAATTATCTCGCAATGGATTCTTCCTATGTCTATGCACTAGCTCATATGTTTCCCGGCAGACGCACCAAATGAAAGGCTCTTAAGCCCACGGAACAAATGATTATACGAGCCTTTATTTTGTTACTTATCCCTCGAAATTGGTCTACTTGGATTACCTAGAGCCCATAATTTCCCCTCGAGGAAACCCCCTTTTGTATATATACTAGTTCATATGCTTCCCGGCAACCGCACCAAAATGTTAGGCTTCTAAAGAAGATGTGCTCTTCTGTCTAGCTTTTCCTATCTTGAAAGGTACATGTTTAGTGCACGCATGACATCCTCTGTTTGTGATTATGTTGAAAAAACTTTGCACAGCAGAGCACATAGGATTGTTATACCATATGGAGGAACTCCAAGTATTTAAATGCACGATGTGAATCTCTCAAGACAAATTGAACTTACAATTCAAATATTAACTTCACCAATTCATTGTTCGTAGCAAGAAATTAAGCATAAGCCTTTCCATTCACTGTGAATTCAAGAAAAACAAGGAAACAAACCAACTGGACACAATCTCGATAGCAAAGAGATCACAGAAATAGAACTCCAAGCACTCGCTTCGTGCACTTATCATGTCGCTAACGTCACATTTAATCATCTCTTTACATCAACTTCGGCTTACTCATGTTGATTAACATCAGAATATTAATGCACACTAAATCTCATGGAGGCTAGGATGCACCAACAACGGTAGATTAGCCTGACTACTTTAACCTTGCATGCATAGATCTCTTTCCTAAATCCTTAAGGCAACAACTCTGCAGAGTTTTCTTCCAGCAGGACGACCCTCCAGACCTGATCAATAGCGCATCCTACCTCCATCACCCTCTCTCATGATCTGCCACATGATCCAGCGCTTTCTCGATTACATTCTTTTTGTTTTGCTAATGAACACCTTTTCATATAATCTGCAGCATGAACTTTGTCAATGGAAGCTACAAACAACGTTAGTGTCCTTATTCAATTTTGAAGGAATCTTCATATTTATCTTGTCAGACATTCGTAAGTCGACGCTCTAGATCACAAGTGTATGTCTTCAATACTAAAGTCTTAAACAAACTTTCTGAAAAAAACTATGTCGATAGCTCAAAACAGACATTTTCAAGATGTAATATTCAATGCCTTTTCTTAAAAAACTGTGGAATGCAACAACAAGAACTTGAATGTACGATCCTTGTCCCCAAAGGCATGTTACATCAGAAGAAGATCATCGATCGCAGTACATGCACGTAGATATAATTTTATAAGCATTAATAATGTAAACCAGATCTTACCTGTCTGAAACATCGTTGTCGCTAGTGTTAATCAATTCAAGCACTTTGATAGCAGGAGTTCGTATCAAGATAATAACTTGTACACAAATCCATATCAGCGGGTCATCCCAACTCCTCTTTTCTGATCCTGATCATCATCAGAGTGTCCCGAACTCCTCTTTTGCGTGATGAGTTAGTAGCAACTTTTGCTCTCCATCCATGCACATCGGAAGCATTCTCTTCCTTCCTGTCTCCTTGGGGTTGAGAATAGAAAGAGAACCTGCCAGAATAGGCCGTCCCGTCCCTTATTCTTGTGCCTTTGACACCTACGCAGAACAAAAAAACAAGCAAACTCCTCCTCCCTTTCGATGAGTGCTCAGATGATTCACCAAGTAATACATGCCAAAATGGGCCACAACAGTCCCTCCCTTCGGTCTGTACTCAAACTGCCACACAAAACAACCGCGCTCCTCTCTCGCATGTGCAATCAGGATCTAAAGGCAGATATGTTTTCTGAACCAGAGTTGTGATTTCCAGCTGCTGTATATTATTTTCCTTTAAGTCGTTGCTTTCTATAATGGACTCCAAACTATTCAAAGAGCTGACTTCCTCCTTCTCTTTTGAGATACATCCATCAGCATGAGAATTTGATTCCGTGTTATCATCATCCCCACTGTTACCATGTTCTGGATCCTGGAACCGAAATTGAACTTGAATTCTTCTCAGCTTGAAGAGCCCGAATGAGATGGCTGAACATAGAAATGCAAGGGCTAGTCTCCCAACCAGCATTTATTCTCGCCCAATGTTCTCACGTGCAAATTGATGTGCGTGTCATATGCTCTGTACTTACACCAAAATTCTCTCGAACCAGAAGGTACTCTCGCCCATGCTGGTGTCAGTTGTATATGTCCGCGACGATGATGTGTGCGTGTATCGAAAACAGAGTAGCCTATGTACGTTGTTCAGGTGCAGGTTGTCGATGCCGACTGACACTAACAATTGGGGGACTTGCCGAGGTCACCCAGCTGAAGAACGCTGTTGAGCAAGCAATTCAACGATGTGAGCCCTCCCAAAATCCACGACCCCCCACACAAGTACGAATTTCAATCTTCTCCTCTTGTGACACCACTTCTCTGCCTTCTTTGCCGACGCTCCTCCATACCAAAATTCCACAACGTTGTCTCTTTTTTATAATCAATCTGATTTCTGAACTACAAGGAGCACCACACCCCTCTTATCTGTACTTCGGTGCAAAAAAACTTCCCGATGCGGGTCTAATAAACATGGATATCCTTTCTCAGCATAACCCAAAATGAGAGAGTTCCATGTGACCAAGTCTTGACTTGACAGCTTGTCAAAAACATCTTGAGCTTTTGATACCAAAAATAAATTTGCATACATACTGATCAAGGCACTTCCCAAAAATAAGGTCCTTGTTGCAAATCCTTGTCTTTCAATACCTGCATGCAACTCTATACCCATGTGAACAGCTCCTTGAACAGCATAGGCTTTCAAAACACAAACATATGTGACTTCATTAGGAGCAATTTTTCATCTCCTCATAGCAAGCAAGAGCTTTATCAGCATGATCATGTTCTACATATCCTGCAATTAAGGCAGTCCATGACACAGCATCTTGATTCAGAAGCCTATTGAAGACTTCGTGTGCTTTCCTTATCAAACCACACTTGACATACATGTCTATCAATGCGTTTCCAACAGCAGTACCAAGTTCCCGATCCATTCTGATCATGATGGCGTCATGTAGTTGCAAATACTTCCCTTCAAATATTTGATCACTCTTCAAATACCTGTAATCAAACATCTTCTTCTGCCAAATACAAACATATTAGTGCACCAAAACTGACCATTTATTGAGCTAACACCTCTCCCATCCTGGCCTCGATGGCTACTCTTAATGTCGGAACTTCTTTTTCAATGGGAAAGATGGCTTCCTCGCCATATACTAGGGAGAACGGAGTGCTCTTTGTCGTCACTCGGTAGGATGTTCTATACGCCCACAAAGCTTCCAAAAGTCTCTCATCCCAGTCTCTCCTATGCACAGCTACTGTCTTTGTCAGAATCTGTTCAAGAACTTTGTTGGTGACCTCCACTTGTCCATTTGCCCTCGGGTAATATGGAGTGCTTTTCCTATGTTTGATCTTATATAATTCCATTAATTCTTCGATCAGTTCGTTGACAAAATGGGTTCCTCTATCACTCACTATTTCCAACGGGCATCCGAACCGGGTGATAATTTGTTCATACAAAAATTTAGCTACATCAACAGCTCGGTCAGTCTTCAGAGCTTTGGCCTCTACCCACTTAGTAACATAGTCAGTACAGACCAGGATATACCTATTGGATCTATGTCTGGAGGGAGGATCAATAGGCCCCACAAAATCAATTCCCCATTTCTCAAACGGCTTAAGAGCCAGCACTGGCGTAAGAGGAGCAGCATGTGCTAACGTTGGTTTGCCCATTCTTTGGCATTTTTCGCATTTCTTACAGTATGTGTGAGAGTCTTTGAACAGCGTTGGCCACCAATACCCAGCCAATAAAATCTTCCTTGCCGTCAATTCACCAGCAAAGTGCCCACCGCAAGGTTCGTCATGCAATGCCCTCAAAACTAGGGCTGCTTCTTCTTCCTCGAGACATCTCCGATAAAGGCTTTCATGTACAAAATACCGATAGAGCTGCCCACCAATGATGCTATGGTGCTTTGCCAATGCTAACAGTTTTTGCTTCTCTCTCTTGCTTGCTCCTGGCGGATATTTAGTGGTGCATAAGAAATTCACCAAGTCAGCATACCAAGGTACTTTAGCATCAACCTGAAATAGATGCCCATCAGGAGCATCATCGGGCACACCAGAGATTGGCTCCTCATTAACAATTCGAGATAAATGGTCAGCCAATATATGCACTTTGCCTGGTTTGGTTACCACTGTGAACTGAAATTCTTGGAGCAGTAGCATCCACCTCATCAATCGCCCTGATAACTCGGGTTTATTGATGATGTACTTTAGGGCTTCATGATCCACATAAAACGTGAAATGCTTTCCCATTAGGTAATGTCGATACTTGTTTATCGCAAAGATCATCGAGAGGCATTCCTTCTCCGTAGTCGTGTAGTTCCTCTTAGTGCTATTCGAGTTGCGACTTGCATAATAAATAGGGTGGTCCAACTTCTTTTCATCGGCTTGGCATAGCACTGCTCCAACCGCAGTATGAGAAGCGTCGGTATGCACATGAAATTCTTTCGTCCAGTCAGGTGCTACTAAAATTGGCGCATTTATCAATTTATTTTTTATCAATTCGAATGCAACTTGACACTCTCCAGTCCATTGGTATTGTTGGTCTTTCCTCAAAAGATCGTCAGTGGTGCTGCTAAGGATGCACAATTTAATATAAATCGTCGATAATAATTAGCATGCCCCAAGAATCCTCTGAGTTGCCGCAAGTTTTGAGGAGGTGGAAGTTGTTCAATTTTTTCCACTTTATCCTCGTCAACCGCGATCCCTTTTTCAGAAATAACATGTCCCAAAAGCAATCCTCTTCGTACTCCAAATGTACACTTTTCAGGATTTAATGCGATGCCTTTTTCGATGCTTCTTCTTAAAATAGCTTCGATCCTCTCCATCATGTTTTCATCATTGCCCCTAATTGCAAAATCATCGAGGAATATCTCCATCCAATCCTGCAAATAGTCTTGATATGTAGCTATCATTGCTCTCTGGAATGTGGCCGATGCATTGCATAATCCAAATGGCATCACACGATATGCATACGTACCCCATTCTGTGGTGAAAGTAGTTTTTGATTGATCCTCTTCATGGATTTGGATTTGGTTGTACCCACTGAAACCATCCAAAAATGAGTACAATTTATTGCCAGCCACTCTGTCCAATATTTGATCAGTGAATGGCAAGGGGAAGTGATCCTTCTTTGTGCGCTCGTTCAACTTTCGATAATCTATGCAAATACGGATTTTCTTATTTTTCTTCGGAACAACTACAATTGGTGATACCCACTCGCTGGATGCGATGGGATATATAAATCCTGCCTCCAATAACTTAGTCAATTCCAGTTTGATCAATTCCGAATAGACTGGATTTGTCCGCCTAAGTCGTTGACATATTGGTCGGGTACCTTCTTCCAAGTCTATATAATGTTGGCAGATTCGGGGATCAATTCCTCTCAGATCACTGTATGACCATGCAAAGGCCTTGCTGAAATTTTTGAGTGCCAACTTAATATAATCTCGTACTCCATCTGGTAGCTCTGACCCCACGCTCAAGAACTTTTCTGGAAAAACTTCCCATTTTTCCACCTGAGTTTCTCGCGAATATTCTTTATTCCTTGATGACACTGTGATTGGAACGTGCTCTCCAATCACGTGTGCAATGTTTGGCTAGTAAATCATTGTTTTGTTCTTTTTCAACCGCACCCAATTTCTTTAGTTCAGCTTTTGCAATGGCTTCCCGTACTTTAGTTTTACTTTCCGCTTCTCTGTCTGATTGTCGACTTCTCCTTAGAAGCTCTTCTTCTAGCATTCTAACCCTTTCTCTCAACTGTTGCACTTCCATTGTTGGAGCTAACTCCAGTTTCAACTCTTCTTTTGAAGTTCCCTTCTCCAGGGATTGAGTAGCTTTATTTTCCTTTGCGTCTATACTCAACATGTAGCACTCAAATTCACTTGTATGTGTCAACCATCCCAGCAACTCCTGGTCTGAGTCATCCTTGTAACATAGTGGATCTTTGTACTCGCCCACTTTCGCATGTTGGAGGTTGGCCAATTGCAGATTAAATCCATCATGTGAAAGGTCCTTGGAAGTCTCCGTGCGCAAGGCAAATCTTACCCGCACCATTTCTTGTCTAACCTTTTCCTTTGCTTTTTGCTCCCTTTCCTCAGCTGTTGTCGATTTCTTGCCGGTCAAATTTGGAGACACTTGAAGTTGTATTCGATCAGCCTTTGGTCCAATTGTGATAAATCCTGTGCGCCAATCGTGCACACATTCAGCTTGCACCAACCATGGCCGTCCAAGTAAGATCGAGAAGGTCACCTCTGAGGTCCTTGGTCTTACTATCAGATAATCAACTTTAAACTCTAGACCGCCCACAACTGTGCTTACATTCTTCAAAAGACCCGCAGGCTTCACTTGTGTTTGATCTGCCATTCTCAAGGACATCGGAGTTTCTTCCATGTGGTTGAGGCCCAAAGCTTTCATCATGAACTCAATCATTAAGTTGACTGCGGCTCCACTATCTAGCTGAGCACCGGGGACTGTATACCCTTTAATCTCGACTGTCACAGCTGGAGCATTCGAATCAATTTGCGTCGTAATACTTTGAATGATCCCTTGGACATCTTTATCTTGTCTCTTTTTATCTCGAGCTTTCCTCAGCTTCTTAATATATTCGTTGTAGAATTGTTTCCTATAAACAGGTGAACATTTTAGCAATGTGCCAATGTCCAGCGTGACTTCCGTGTCAGCGAGCAACTTTACAATATCCACTTCCTCCAAACTCTGTCTTTCCTTCCTACATTTAGGAGCCTTCAATCTTTCAGGGAATGGTGCTATGCCTGGCACAAACTCCTTGGTCACTGGTGGAAGAATCTCTATCTCTTCCCCATCCTCAAACTCTTGCTGCTCAGCAAATCCTCCAACTTGGTTTTCTACCTCTTCATGCTCAGTTATCTTCTCTGATCTCGCTTCTTCGCTTTCGCCTTCTCGATGTTTCTTTGAATACTCTTGGGTCCTTGTGACTACTGCCACAGTTGGCTCTTTATATGGTTTCTTGGCCTGGTAAGCATCTACAAAATGCATTGACGAGCTAGAGCCTTCTTGAGGGTTCGGTGTCTTGAACACTACTCCGATCGTAGGAACGTGCTCTTCAGCTCTCGATGTGGAATGCATCTCAGTATCAACATAATTCGAGGACCCTACTGGTCCTTTTTCCTTGCCGGCGGCGGCTCTTCGTTTTGGACAATCTTCATCAAAGTGGCCCTCTCCACTACAATACCTACATAGTGGGGTATAATCAATTGGTTTCTTTTCGTTTGGACATCTAGATTGAGTATGGCCAAAGCCATGGCATCTCCAACATTGGATTGGACCATCTCTTCTTTGATCACGTGCGGCTCCTCTTGGATAGTCTCCTCCTTGACCCTGAGCACCATATCCATAAGTAGGTCTGTTTTCCCCATGAGATGTAGGTGGGACACTTTGAGCGGGCAATCCCGTGTAAGGTCTTTCTTTTGTATCTCCTGATTTCATGGTCCTCTCTTGATAGGCTCTCTTGTTGTAACATCGGTCCTTCGTGTGATTTGTTCTTCCACAAAAAGTACAACGCATCCTAGGTGGTGATCTATCTGTGAATACTCTCGAGACTGTAGGGCATTCTGAAGCCAGATGGCCGTAACCATGGCACTTTCCACACCATGTATTTGATCGAAACACTTGATTGGGGTTTGTAGTTACCTCTGGTTTTACTGTGTATGTTTCTTGGGTCATTGTGGCAGCTTTTATAGCTTGCGTGACCAACTCCAATATTCGTTCTTCAGTTAGTGCAGGCTTTACCTCGCCTGGCGTACTAGTGCAGCTACAAAAGCTGGAGTCGTCAATGCGGGACTTCCTTGGCCAGGATCTTTTATTGGAATATTTCCTGGGCCTCCCATTGGCTCGTATAAGAGCTCCATCTTCCTCTGTTGGCATTATTGTACTTCCTCCCAAAGCCTTGCTTGTTCCTTAGCATCTATTAAAGTTGCAGGTCTTGTCAGGCTGATATGCTGCTGTGCCGTAGGATCTCTCAATCCCGAAATGAATCTTCGTTTCAATGTCTCATCGTTCGGGGCATTCGCGCCCATCTTTCTTACCAACGTTTCCATTCTCTGAATGTAGTTATCGATGCTCTCATTGACTCCTTGTCGCAAGTAATCCATCTGTTGGGCCAATCTATCTTGGAAGCCTTGTCCTCGAAACTTTGCCAAGAAGGCTTCCTTGAGCATCTGATAAGTTCCACACTCTTGAGGTGTCAAATTCCCATACCAGTTGGCTGCCTCATCACGAAGAGTAGCCGGAAAGATCCTCAACCCTTGAGCCTGGTCTACTACCTCATTGGCCGCACACGTAACCTCAAACAGTTGGATAAAACTATCTCGATCTTCGTCCCAAGCACCTGAAAACTTGGTGAAGTCCCCCAAATGAACCAAAATCCGTTGAGCCATTTCGAACAGAGGTGTGATGTCAATATGACTTCGATCCCAGAAATTTAGTGCACGTGGCCTCACGATCCCTCCTTCAAACTTCCGCACTTGATTCGCGACTCTCCTACGGGAGTACACGTTTTTGGCTGATTTCTTCGAGCCAATCGAGGTCCACTCACCTGGCGGTTCCCACCTTCTCCTTTCTCTTTCAAGGGCTCTTCTCTGAGCCCGTTCCTCTCTTTGAGTTTGTGTTGCTCCTGAGGATGAGCTCCCCTCGCTCATGTACTAGATCTTGGGTCCGTAAGCTCGGCCAACATGTGGCGCTAGGCGAACCTACGGCACTCTCTTATAGAGACGTACCAAGCTATTCTCGGCAGACGCACCAAAATGTTTAGTCTCTTAGTCCAAGGGAAAGTATCTTACATACACTAATATTTTGCCTAATTTTCTGACACACTATCACTTGATGTTGCTTTGAGTTTACAACTATCACCCAATTCTATCCTCCTTCGAATCCCCAATAGAAGCACCGAAATGGGAAACCGCTTTCTTTTCACTCTCCACCTTTCTTACTTTTCATACACTCTCTCTCTCTTACACACACACACCTATATTCGCTATCTCTCTCACTCTCATACAGAGATACCCAATCACATTCCACACGTTCTTCCACTAATCTCGTCATGCTCAACCATCAACAAATGCCATAAAGAATTACCATGCATTACAATGACATTTGGATAGTTTCTATTTTCCACAGAAAATTCTCGCCTTATGACTTTAAGAAAGATATCCATAAGAGTGGGATTAGCATTCTGAGATGGAACGAGAGGAAACGCAATCATAAGTTGCAAGCTTTTGTCTGCTCCTCTAAAAGTTTTTGCGTGAAGATATGACAGGATAAACCTCGACTAATCCATGAACTAGTACACGTTGATGCCGTTAATGCCATTATGGCATCATTGTATATATGTAATACGATCATTGTTTAACTGATGTTTGCTAGCAGTTCATTTTGTATGAATTTACGATTCGCTCTTCTCCAGGGTAGAATTCAACACTATATCCTGAACATGACTCCTATTTCAACTCATTCCATGGATAATGATGAGACACAGGAAGACTTAAGAAACTTCCACTCAAATAATCTTGAGAAAATCAAGTGTGCAGTAGTCTTCTCGGTAGATGTAGACGTATAAAAAGATGATATTATTTTTCCTTTGGGGACATCTAATGGAATTGAATTAATCAGAAAGATTGGCCTGGCCTCTACGCAAAGGTGACACACACAAATTGAGAAATGTAGAGATGAGATCCCGATGGAGACTCGGAACTCTGTGTAATGTTCTGAAGTGGCTTAACTCTCAAGTAGCTTCTACATCATTCAGCCATCATGCGACGTAGAAATAGTTTGTCCACACGGAGGACATACAACTAAACAATAGTTTCTTTAGATCTTATTACCATGAAGGAACGTGATACACCATAAGTTAGTAGAATATAAACAAATGTGACGCAGCAACACGCACATCTGCGTAAAATAACCACTTATCATGAATAGCGTACATCTGTGACAAGGTTGCGGGGATGGGATTTACCGAGAGACCCCTTCTAGTGCTTGCCGCCATACCACTTGTTGTAGTAAGGATCGTAGGACAGCAAGTGTCGCTTTGCAGACTCCATATCCTCCTCCTGCACACACACAACCGCTTACTTCACGTCGAACCGGATAAGCCCGGTGCTATGGAGTGCGTAACAGCAAGCCTTCCTCTGTCCCCGAATTCGTGTGCGTTATCTCCCAGGGAAGGTCTTTGGTGCCCCAAAAAAAAAAATGCCAGCAACTGAACTTTTTTCAATTGAGCTCACTCCCTCCTCCCAAAAAACTGATGGCAGATGCATTCAGGAGAGGTAGTCGCAGTCGCAGTGCTCGACGAGAGAGAAGACAGGAGAGCCTTTGAAGCCACAGCAGCCATGATCAAATCCCCCGAAAAACACACTAGATGCACAGTAGACAATTAGATAATTCACAAACGGGCAAGGGATGCAGCGGCGAGAGGTCCCTCCTGACTACCACTCGTCCTCCCCTTATCCCCCACAGAAGCGCCAAAAAAAAAACTCCCTTTTCTGTTTCTCCCCGTCATAGCTGCAAAAAAACGGCCTGCCCCCCCCCTTTTTTATTCATGGCAAAAAATGAGAGGGAGAGAGAGATAGAGACCCCCCCAAATCCAAACTCATTTATTTTGATAACTGTTCAGTACTCCCACTTGCTCCTGCAGCATCCTGGCTACTTCCTGGAACCACCTCTTTGCTAGATTTCGCATAACATACTCATTGTATCTTTCAATATCCGCATGATGATATCAGATGTCGAAATACCATCTGTACGTTTAGTTTCTTTGAACTTGCCAGCAGCTTTGACCATCACATGGCACCCCTCTTCAAATTTCTCAAGGAACCCACTCACCCAGCGATCAGCATTTTCAACCCATTCACTATGGTGCATTCCAGCGGTCTTTGCAACAGTATTTAACTTTTGCCCAACACATTTTTGGTGCTCTTTGACCTTTTGATGTAGCTTTGAAATACCCATTTAACCCTGAGTTGTTTCTCCTTCACATAGCTCACTCCAAGGTCTTTTCTACTGTATCCTCTTGCTAGATTTTGCTCCTTTCGATTTCTTCTTCCCTCTCTTTACCGACCCCTGGCTTCCGTATAGTGTGTGTACACCCCAAAGCTCTCGTGCGTGCTCTTCACACCAAAGGATGTGCATCCTCCTTCCAACGAGAAGCGACATTCGACCACCTCCAGAAGCAAGCATGGCTAAAATCAAAATTGAGACTCCATCTTAAGTCCAATCCTCACTAGGTCATCTGCAACAAAACTCAACAAAAACCACATGATTCACATGCTTTCCTCAACCCAAAACATAATACCAAACCATGAGACCAATCAGACTCCCACTATGTCTTCATGAATCTCCCACTCCAAGATCATCCTCAAGCTTTTTTTTTTCTTTTTTTTTTTCATGGCTGAAATCCAAATGTTGACGGCATTCCTCTTTGACCAAGAAAGTGCTATGTAGTCCCCAAATACCTCCTATCAACCATTTGCTTGACTCTTCAAGTACCTGAAATCAAACGTATTTCCTGCCAAATATAACCGGAGTAGTGCATTAAAACCAACCATTTTCTGAGCTAACAACATGCTTCACATTTATAAACCATATGTTGACTCTGTGCATTTGGTAATCCTAGTACACACTGATTTGCAACCATAGCTTTAATACCTCTTTCATTGAAATGACCTAATCTCTTATGCCAGAGATCAAGTTTTGTAATCACTCCTTCACCATGTGTGAGCAAAGCTTGACCAATGTTCCCTTGTACTCTTAAAGTAAAGAGTCTACCTTCTTTCTTACCAGAGACAATCTGATTATATCCATTCTCTGGATCTTCAACAAATACTCCTTCATTTGTAAACCTGACTTGAAAACCTTTTTCAACTATCTATCCCACACTAATCAAGTTTTTAGGTATTGTAGGAACATACAAAACATTGGTTAGCAAATCTGCTCCATTCTTGCATTTCACTTTTCCAATTGAATGTACACTATGTCGTATTATCACCTGTTTGAACTATGTGACTAGAAATACCTTTTTCCAATTCTGCATCAATTCTATGTTTCCTGACAAATGATTAGAACATCCAGAGTCAATGTAAAATACCTTTAGATCTTCTTTATCTGATGTACTGATTGAATTCATCATCAATGATGTATGACTTTCATTTTTTGTGTCATTTGCATAGTTGTAGTAGGTGGTGTCGTAGGATTGATTCTGTCCCTAACTTCTTCCTCCACCTCTACCATAGCCTCCTCTTTGACTTTGTCTACCTCTTTGAAAATTACTTTGATATCTTCCACCTCGGCCTCTGTTATTGTTGTTTTGATTCTGGTTTGATCCTTGTTGATTGTGCCAACAGTCATGAGCTAAATGATTACTCAGTCCACAGATCCAGCAAGCCTTCTTATTGTTATTTTGGTTACCTCTTCTTCTTCCAAAGCCTCTTGCTCTTCCTCTGCCAGTGTCTTTACCTCTTGCATAATAAACTTGAGAACTTGACTCCTCTTCATCCTTTGCTTTACCTTTATCTCCCTTCTTCTTGTTCTTCATGTACATTGCAGAACTTTGTCCTTTATCTCCATCTCCCTTCAATTCTTGCTCATATGAGAGCATCAAACCAAGTAATTGATTCAAATCTGGAACATAATGATTTAATGAAAGTTCTATTGTTAAGACAAAAGGTTTCCACCTTTCATCCCCTCTGAATCCTGCAAGTAGTTGAGCAATCAATCTGTGATCTTCAACATCTTCATCTATGGATCCAAGACTAGTTGAGCAATCAATCTGTGATCTTCAACATCTTCATCTATGGATCCAAGACTATCTGCTAGATCCTTCATCTTAGTGACATAATCACTAATACTTTGACTTGGCTTCTTCTTGAATGTTGTAAACTCTGACCATAGACTTGCCTTCCTTGCTTTAGTAGTGCTTTGGAAATGATACTCCAATGCATTCCAAATATCTTCAAATGATTCCAATCCTCTGATATGTGGTAGCAAATGATCTGAGATTGTATTGTAGATGTAAGCTTTTGCACTTGCATCCTTCTTCTGCCAATGCTTTAAAGCATCAAGTTCCTCTTTCTTTGGTCGGCTTTCATCTTCAAATACTGGCTTCTCTTTTTCACCTGTAACATATATCATGAGATCCTTACTCATAAGTAAGGCTTCCATTCTCATTACCCATGCGAGGCAATTATCTCTGTCCAGTTTGTCAATGGAGATATGATCTGCCATACTCCTTCCCTTCTGCTGCAACCTGTGAGCTTAAAGGATAAAGGATAATACCTTTTGACGTTCTTTGTGTATGAGGATACTTTGAAAGTAATCTTTTGATGCCTTGTGTCTTCAAATGCTTCACCTTTCAAACTTTAATGGAAAACTTTCCAAAACTTCTCGTACCTTTGCCGCCTTCTGCTCTTTAGGACCTTTCTGCTCTGATACCACTTGTTGATGTGTAAAACACCAGAAGAATTGAATTAATGTGACACTAGAACACCTCTATGGTCACCATTAACTCATTGCCACTCAAAACTTTGAGAAATGATAGCCAAAACCAAGAACTTTACTTCTTCATATTTTTCCAGTCACTGAAATGACATACCTTCAGTATTTTGCTAATTTTTCTTAGCTCAAATATTATTTTTCCGAGATCTTTCAGTGGATGAAAGTAGAAGAGTAGAGCTTTCCAACAAGCTATCATATGCAAGAAACAGATCTCTAGAACTCAAGTTATGGCCTTCACAAGATCACCTTGTATGACTTGCCAAAACTAGAAATTGTGCCTCCTTTAGTAATTCTGAGTGTCTAAAAATGAAAATTCGATGCCTAGCATCGACTTGCAACCAAAAGTCAATGCCTGGCATCGACTTTCAGCTTTTTTAGCCACTTTTTCAGCGCCAGAATTACCCCCTTGAACACACATGAACAAGACCACTTTTATGTGGGAAGTCGATGCCAGGCATCGAGTTTATGCTGAAACTCGATGCCAGGTATCGAGTTGCTCCAAAAACCTCATGTTTTTAAGAAGTTCTAGCAGTACATAACACTCAGAGAATAAAACAAGGACTTATCAACACAAACTCGATGCCAGGCATCGACTTGCTCGGAAAACTTCAACTTTTGAAATCATTTCACAGAAGACAAGCATGGAGATGATGGAGAGAGTCTCATACACAGAACTTTAACTATTTCTTCTCATAGCTATGAAAAACTCAGAAGTTTTACAGATGCTTTCTCACTCAGAGAAGCCCGACTACATTCAGTCATACAAAATGAACTCCTTCTCACATTCGATCACTCTCTTCTACTTCTTCTCTCTCGCCGCGTCAGTTGATACAAACTAACTTATATAGATTTTCTCATTCTCGTGATTTTTAAAAAACTTCTAGAACTAAAGTGAACTAACTTTACAAATATAATACACTTGTGAGTTTGTCCCTTCACATAGGCATGTGGTTTTCTTTTGAAGCTTTGACCCTCAAATATATGTCCAATTAGTGATTGTTTCTCCAACACACTATACCAAATTGACTAAGAGAAATCAAGAACAAAGTAGCTCCGAGCATGAAGCAGATTTGGGTACGAAAAAGAGAGCAACCACCAGCCTTGCCAACACGATTTCCACTCAGGTAAGCCAACCATGCGAAGACAAGAAACAAGCAACTAGGCCCACCTCCACCAAAAGATATCCGACAAATCTGGGTGCCTAAGAAATTAGCTACAACTCAACAAGGGCGATTACAGATGTGGGTACCCAAGAAGCTCTTACATACACAACGGCCTATGCTCACCACCATGCAAAAGGTCTCAACAAAGAAGCCAAGGAGAGAAAAGGGTAAGAACAGAGCACAAAGACCAAAAGAAGATAAACTCAACCCTTCTACAAAAGTAAGCAGGCAATCATCAAGGATATGGGTTTGGAAGCCAAAAGCACCAACAACATCCACAGAACCAAAGAGCCAACCACACTCGATACCAAAGTTTGGAAAGCATCCAAAGATGAAGTGGCCTGAGGTGATCTCTACAGGGCCAAATCCTATTCTAAAATGGGTTCCAATCAGGAGGATTACATCATTTCGAGATCCAATCGACACCTTCAATCAAAGAATGCATCAAGTATGCAAGTAACATCAAAAGCCTTGACCTGCAACAACCATGTGCATTTGGCATAACCCTGTCTTTTGCACCATTCAGGTCATGCATTTCCAAAGTATGCATCAATATAGGGCCACATTACATGGCCGTGCATAGATACAATTGAGAAATCCCAAGCACATGAGACACACTCGACATATGTAATATATTTTATTGATCCTAACCATCTTCTTCTTGTTTTGTAATTGTTCCAAAAAAAAAAAGGAATAGGTCCATGCGCTCGACGACACTCATCGGTGAACCATGAGCAAGGACGTTCATCAACCAGAAAGACGAGCCAGTCGTCAATCACTGTGATGGGCATACAACACAAAGAGACAAAAATTGACCAACCTTTCACCATGCTAAGCACAACCTACTTTGGCAACATGCTCACCATGATAGATTAGGAAGCCTCTTCGTCAGCATACCCTTGAGCACTTGGCTCAAGATCCAATCTCTTGCACCATACTTCTTCCCATGCATTTTCCAAGTACGCATACATAGGGCCACATTACAAGGCCATGCACAAGGCACATATTTTGTTCAACCCATGCACTAATGCACTTACCCACCATCCATTATGGGTTACAAGTACTTAGCATGGAAACTATTAAAGCCATCTTTGGAAGAGCCAGACGACATCAAGGTGACAACAACAAGAGCAAGGAAGCAATCCACCACTGAGAGTTGCTCATAATCAACATTGACCACCTCCTTTGAGCAGCTAGCAATTTTGGAAAGCTCACAAATGCACCATCAAGCTGGAATACGAGGAAGACGTACAAACAAAGGGACTACAACCTGTAAGAACTAGCAGTGGCAAACTGAAGAACCCGACAATCGACCAGGCTACATTGGGAAGATGGACCGCTACTGTTGATACATGGAGGACACTACCTCTCAACGTACTACATGGAAAAACCACTACAACAAGGGTCTGTCAGGGACGACAAACTCAACAGGGGGGGGAGTGTTGAAGCTCAAGGTCAAGGACAAAGTATGGAAGCGCATCAAGGAAGTGGACACACAAGAAGAAGGAGCAAGTAGGTGCTCCAAGAAGCACCTATCAAATTTTCATAAGAAATCCCTAATAAAATAGTGATTTTTATCACTAAAAACCATTGTAAATACCATTTTCCATTTTTGTAACTCCATTTTGTTCAAGACGAGGAGTCCTCAAGCTTGAGGAATATTAGAACTATCATCGTACCAATTTTCATAATTTTTAGACTCCGATTCAGCCCCCAAATAAGCCCCGGAACCTATTTTTTAACTAGGCCAGATACTAGGTCTGGACAGGGCCAAAATCACTCAAAAAACTATAAAAAGGGATGGAGAGCTCATTTTTTAGGTTAGCTTGTTGTAGATTTCAGCTTTGTAAGAGAGTTCTTTGGTAATCGAAACTTTCCATTGTTCCACTCTTTGCTCTTACTTTGTGTGCATGTGTGTATGTGTGTGCATGCTTGTGTGCTCTCACTCACGCACTTGTGCCATCACTTGCTCACGGTCTTCATACCGGTCCTCATGTCTCCACGGATTGACATTTATGAGGTGAAGCTCCTCACGTTGGTACTTGCCATTGTGCTAGAGTGACAAGATAGATATATAGATAGATAGATAGATAGATAGATAGATAGATAGATAGATAGATAGATAGATAGATAGATAGATAGATAGATAGATAGATAGATAGATAGATAGATAGATAGATAGATAGATAGATAGATAGATAGATAGATAGATAGAACGAATTGGAGATGTGAGCGAGGGAGAGGAAGGTAACACTTATCTTCCTATAACCCACAAGGGCTACACCACCAAAGCCATCTTAGATTCAGGAGCCAGAGTAGCCATCGCTACCACTGCTTTATGGAAACGTTGGGGGTAAGCTAGCATTAAGACCCACCAGGATGAAGCTACAAATGGCTGACGGACATATAGAGAACCCATTGGGCTTACTAGAAGGCATATCTCTCACCACTCGTGGTGTGGAGTTTGAACATACTTTTGCCATTTGTGATTTTGGGAAAAATCATGCTTACGAGATGATTTTAGGACGACCATTCATGCGTCAGTTGAAAATCGTACAAGATTGGGGAACTAATTCTTTGTACTTGCAACATTTAGGAGTGACTACGAAAGTCAGTCTTAAAGACTATCCCCATTGAGATGTACCCCCAATGCAATGGAATACCATCCATAGGACACAGGGAGAAACAGAGTCGGTACACTCACTAGAATCAGACCCCTCATGGTTGCATGAGGACACTCATCCATGGATGTGTAAAGTAGCCAAACAAGAGGAAGAACGATTAGAAGACATGATCTTAGGTTCAGAAGGACATCCACGAACTCTTCAAGACCCAGCTTATGCACCTGTAGTATTTCTAGACAAGGAATTCGAGCGTCACGGTTGGGTAGAAATCTTAGCTATGATGGACATAGCGGTGAATGAAGAACAATGGATCCCTCATTGTGATGAGGACGGATATGACATTTCCATCTTTATGATTGAACCTATCGAGGAAGACTTTATCCTAGAAGAATGCATGGAAGTGACCCAAGAATCGGACTAGGGTGTTGATGAGGACCTAGAATCCATCATCATGGAACCCTTCTGTTCCACAGAAGAGGAATATCTTTATTTTGTAGAAGTTGAAACCCTTGAAGAAGAAAAGGAAAGTCAAATGTAACAACTTGAGCCATCCATAAAAGATACAGAGAGCAAGCAAAAGAAGAGAAAGAAATCACCTAAGACAGAAGAAGAAGAACCACTGGGAAGTACCTGAGAATTTCAAGAAGTATGAAGTAGAAGATAGAAAAATCATGGTATGAATGCCTAAAAGGAAAGCTGACATTGGAGAAGTATATGATAATCGAGAGAAAACCAAAAAAATCATGGTTACCATAGAAGGAGAAGAAGAAAAATGTACATACATAGGGCATGATTTGACTAGTGAAGAAGAAGAAGAGTTAGTTGCCCTATTGCGAGAATATCGAGATGTATTCGCTTGGAGCTACAAAGATTTGAAAGGAGTAGACCCGGATATATGCTCCCATAGAATTCCTATGACTCCAAATGCCAAACCTATGAAACAGAAACCATACACATACAATGATAACTACGCTACTAAGATTAAAGAAGAAATAGGTCGCTTGATAGAAGTAAGATTCATTTACGAAATTGAGCATACTGAGTGGGTATCCCCAATTGTGGTTGTGCCCAAGAAAACTGGGAAATTGCACGTGTGTATTAACCTTAAAAAAGTTAATGCCGCCACCATCAGAGACAATTATCCTCTTCCTATCATGGAACAATTATTGGAAAGAGTTGCGGGCAAGGAAGTTTACAACTTTCTTGATGGTTTCTCAGGCTATAATCAAGTAGCCATTGCTCCAAAAGATCAACATAAGATGGCTTTTGCCACAAAATGGGGCATATTTGCATTTCGTGTGATACCATTTGGGCTGACAAATGCACCCGCCACTTTCCAACGACTCATGTGTCATGTTTTTAAGGAATTCTTACGCAAAAATTTGGAAGTTTATGTCGATAACATATGTACTCATTCGAATATGAGGCAGACTCATATCCCAGAACTAAGGCAACTTTTTGACAAATGTCAAGAATATCAGGTTTGTCTGAACCCAGAGAAGTGTGTTTTGATGGTGAGACAAGGCAAAATTCTAGGGCACATTGTGTCAAAAAATGAAATTTCTACGGATGAAGAAAAGGTGAAAGTAATTGCAGATCTATCTAGGACAAATAACGTGAAAGAGGTACATGCCTTCATGGGTTAGTGTGGTTATTACAAACGATTCATACATATGTATGCTATCATAGCCAAGCCTCTATACTCTCTTTTGACCAAGTTTGAATGGACAGATGAATGTGAGAATTGATTCAATGAACTTAAATGACGCTTGTCCTCGGCACTTATATTGACAACCCCAGATTGGAGCAAGCCATTCCATGTATATGTGGATGCATCCAACTACGCCATAGGATGTGTGTTGGCACAACCTACGAATGAAGGTAATGTAGATCTCCCCATAGCTTATGCAAGTAGGCAATTGAATGCAATGGAAAGTAATTACACCACTACAGAATGCCAAGGATTAGGAATGATCTATGCAGTAAAGAAATTCAGGCATTACTTGTTGGCAAATAAGTTCGAGTTCACGGATCATCAAGCGTTATTGTAGTTAGTCAATAAGCCTTGTAATGTCGGACGACTAATACGATGGTTTCTGTTAATCATGGAGTACGACTTTGAAGTAGTAGTCAAGAAGGGAAAAACCCATCTTAGAGCTGACCATCTCTCAAGATTAACCATGGGACAAGCTCCTCAAGGAATAGCAGATGAATTACCTGATGCATACCTGTTTAACCTTGAGATAGTACCAGAATGGGCTAAGCCTATTATCCCTATTCTCACATATGGACCCAAGAATCCTAGGATAAGGATCAGAGAAGGAGAAATCACCAAGTCACAAAGATATCAAATAATAGCAAGAAGTATATATAAATAGGATAATCAGAAGATTCTTGCTTGCTGTGTAGAGGAATCGGAACACGCAAATTGGTTGCAATTAGCACACGTACGTGAATTAAAGGAACATCATTCAAAACACCGTACATTGTAAACTCTGCATAGACTAGGAGTATATTGGCCTTCCATGGAAGCAGATGTCTATAAGTTGTGTAGAGAATGCCCTGTCTGTTGTGAAAGACCACCAGTAGAACATGCCACGTTATATCATATGTCTCTCACACCAGAACGGAGTGAACCTTTAGTGACATACTTGAGGACAAAAACATTCCCTCAAGGAATGACTTTAGCACGACAACACAATCTAGAGAAAGAAGCTCAAGACTATTCACTTATTGGTGACAACCTATACAAATGAGGAAGAGATGGATACCTAAGACAATGTGTTCATGAGAGCGATTATTTGAGTGCACTAGAGACTGCACACCAAGGTGTTGTAGGAGGTCATTTTGGCCCCGATAGGATAATCAAAGCCATACTATTTGCAGGATTATGGTGGCCCACTCTTCACATGGATGCACATACCTATGTTAAGAGATGTGATGTGTGCCAAAGAACTCAATTTCCTACTTGTAGAGATGAAATGCCACTGAAACCCATGATGGGAGGATGTGCATTCTCCAAGTGGGGTATAGACTTTGTAGGACCCATTAACCACCCTGCAAAAGGTCCTCATGTTGAATACATCATAGTTGCGATAGATTATCTTACAAAATGGGTAGAGGCTAAGACCACAAAAAAGAATGATGCACACACAACTGCAAAATCCTGTAACAAATATTCAATGACTTTCTAAACCAAGTCATTGAATATTTGTTATAGGATTTTATGGTGATTCATAAGAAATCGGCACCATATCATCCTGAGGCCAATGGTCAAGCAAAAATCACTAACAAGATCCTTTGTAACATACTGACGAAACTCATGAACAACAAACATTCAGATTGGGACAAATAGTTACACCATGTTGTTTGGGCATATTGAGTGGCCTACAAGACCGTACTCAATGAAACTCCCTTTCAGATGGTTTTTGGTCAGAATGTTGTGCTTCCTTTGGACTTCTTGATACCCACCCTTAAGGTTGCACAAGAACATCAGTGGACCAGCCATGAATTATCGTCAAGAATAATGAATTTGGAATAATTAGGAGAAACCAGGCTGAAAGCAGCAGCAAGCATACATGCAACAAAGAAATGATAGAAAGCCTATTTCGATGCACATGTGAAAGATAAAGGCTTAAAAGAAGGTGACTTAGTCCTAGTGTATATGCTGAAACAGCATGCACGGAAATTAGAAAAGCGAGGTTATGGACCTATGATCCTTAAAAGACTTTCGACAAGTGGAGCGGTACAATTAGCCACCCTAGAAGGAGAGATAATGCCTACTTACATTAGTGGTTGTCAAGCTATATCAAGAACCTCTTACTGAGGATATGCTTAGAAGACTCACATTGGCAAAGAAGCGTAAGCAAGAAGAAAAGAGAATACGCACGGAAGCTTAGTCAGAAGCTACAGAACACATTAAGCACATGAAGCTAAGAAGACAACGATTAGGGAGAGAACATTATAACCAGCTGAAAACAACACCCAGATACCCCATGGCCATGTGTCAAGCAAAGTCAATTACTCATCCTAGCATAGTGGATAGGAAACCATTCATTATAGTCAGGCTAGAGCACGGCAACCCTTTCCATGAGCTCAGGGCTTTAATTGATTCAGGTGTTGCAACTAGTGTGATTAGATGGTCCCACTATAAGGACTCAAGAGTAGAAATGTGGCCAATTGAGGCATACTCCATAGGGATGGAAACCCCTTGCATGGGTGAGGTGGACCTTCCTATCCTCATGCATGAAGTGACCATGACAGTGAATCTCCTAGTGTGCCATGACGATGACTTGATAGAACCCCTAATCCTTGGCCAAGATTGGCTATATGATCACTCAGTGGACCTAAATCTTAGACAAGGCTCCTTGCAGATTGGAACCTTAGACCAGCAGCGACTCATACCGCTTGACTTCCCTAACAACACTCCAACTGAGGTATGTAACCCTAGACCATATGAAATGCATGCGAAGGAGGACCGAAAGATCTTTGGCTAGATAAGTCATATTATGTCTACATCAACCCATGTGGGCTTGACGATAGATAGTTGCCATTCAGAAGAATGTCAATAGATTTTCCCCTGGTCTTCTTGCAAATTAGAAGAGTTCACCACCCAACAGCTGGGACAAATGGGAACCATCAGCGTTCAGGTGGGTTACATCAGCGGTCAAGTGGACTGCATCAATAGAAAAATGGGCACAAGAGCCTGTAGTGCCCATCCTTTCACACTTACTATGGACTGGCCTAGATCTATGGTATAGAATGTTGCACTTCCTAATGGGTAAGATTTGCAAGTGTTGGACCTCCCTTCTTTTCCAAAGCAGAGTGTAAACCCGACCTCTCAACCCCAACCACAAAGGAGTCACCCACGATGGAGGAACCCAAACCGATGAGCATACAAGGAGATGCAAAGAAGGTAGTAGTATCAGCATCACAAGGCGAGTGGCATGAAACAAGTATCGGTGCCAAAAAGACAGAAATCACCGATAGTTTTCAACAATGCAGACAATGATAAGACGAAGTTTCAACAGAATCAGAGGCAATATTCAACATCTCCTCGACCTTCTTCGACCTCGACAAAGCTTTGATAGATTTGGATCGCCAAGCAGTACTTAACCAGCTAACCCACACCCACACAGATATGGGTACCTAAACAATGTATAAAAGCCCACCATCCAACCCATGTAACATATACCCCTCAGAAATCTCCTCACCCCTCAACCCCAAAATATTCAATATCACCTTTTGTCCCTTAGCAGCAGCATACCACCCACTCAGCAACCCTTAGGAAATGGATACCGAAATGTACCCAGAAGCCTTCTAATAACCTGTTGCCCAACATTACCCCACCCCAAATAACCAACCCCCTTGTAATAATTCTTTCACAACTGAACTTTGTATAAACTCAACCGCACTAACCCAACATCACTTGTAATAACATCTCATCAAGCAATGTATGCACTATCTAAAGCATGTAGGTGTCTAGAGACCTGCATTAGTTTTGCAAAAAATCATTCCATAAACCACCTCACAACACTCGGCTACACGGGTTACACATCGGTTATGGAAAGGGATTGCGGTCTCACTTTAATGGGATCATGATTAATTTCCATACTAATGTGCTAATCTTTTGTAGCAGATCTCCTCCACATTCGCATCACTCATCATGCAGACAGAAGGACCCTCCGCAGCTGGCCCCAGTGCACCTGTGGTCAATTTTGGCAACTTACTGGCTAAGCCACATCCTACAACCACCGGAGTTTCAAGGCTTCCCAAGACCAATGCCGCTTGATGATCTTCCTATGGGGTACACCTAAAAAGTTCACCATAATTCTCATTGGTTCCAAGGTCTACCAGGACCTTTAGCGGATGCAGACTTTATTTTTCATGCCATGCTGACTTTTGACAATATTAAGTGGGGCAAGTATCAATTTTTCTCTAGAGAATTTGAAGCACTTCAAAATTCAGAAGAGTTAGAGCACATTTGGGCTAGAACAGGTTTTTACGGAATATTTCGGTGATCCATTGCCCAAATCTGACTTTTATAGGTGCTACTACCTGGTGACTACACTTCAGGCCTCCGAGAATAAGGACTTGTCTAGAACTTTCATTCTTCCATCATTGGTAAATGACCCCCCGTACAAGAATTTTTATCTTTCAAAAGATCTGATTCGGGCTCCAATTAAGATCCATGGGAGTCACATGCCGATAGAGCATGAAAGGCTTATTCCAAAGCCCATGAAGCACGGTGATGTTTTAAAGTGGGCAGACATTTCGGCCATTACACTTGAAATCTCTAAGCCGTTACGCATATGTCTGCAACATTTTGCATTCCCAGTCGAGGATCGCTTTACTATTCCTCACCAGGGTATTTGGTTCAGATTATATTTAGCTTGTATTGGGCCCCAAACCATAGATCTGGCTAGTTGGATTATCGAGCAGTTGTATTTGACTCAGCACAGATGGGAAAGGGAACATGTCATCCATGGTTGTTGCGCTCTAACTCGAATTGTTTACATGTGTTTGGCATATGATTTGCCCATAGAACGTGCAATACTAGCAAAGAATTAAAAGCATTCAAAGGAACTACCAAGAAGGCCAGGAAAGCTAGCAAGGGACGGTCAGGCAAATGCATGCATGTTTCTATCCCATGCTTATAAGTTCTAGAGTCCTCGTCACCTCAGTCGTCCCCAAAATAATCACCAACGGAACCCCCTATACCTGCACAGCCCATCCGTATACGCCTTCCATGATGTGTTATCACTGAAGGTACTACTAGCACGGTGAGTTCTCAAGCAACCACAATTCAGGAACCCACCACTACAGCAGGAGAACTTCCCACCACCATCGGTGCAGAAGCATTCACTTTCCCTATACCCGGCTTGGAGGCAGAACCAACAAACACCACCTTTGACTTTGAAATGCATGATGCTTTCTCTAGTGAATTTCAATTCTCAGAAGGGCAACTCTTCTTACAAGAGTATGAATGTCTCAGTTAGCCTACCACACCCCCTGATCAACCACAAGAGCAAGTAGTCTCTAGCTCCGAAGAAGAGAGGATAAAAATTGACAATGAAGACGGTGATGATGAAGCCAGTTAGGACAGCCACGACTCTCAAGAGGATGTGCAGGATGACGAACAAGAACAGCAAACAGAAGCTCAAGGTGACACAAGTACGCATGAAGACGACATGTTTGAAGCGGCTGCCTACACCTTGGCCATCAAGAAACTATATTGCACTATCCAAGCAGTTTGGGCCCCCAAACAAATCTCAGAAGAAGAAAGTCAAGCAATTGTAGAACAGGAACTTGCTATAGGAGGATTCAAAGATGCTTTCATTCAAGGCTTCAGAGAATTAGTTAAATCAGTTGGAACCAATGAAGCCCTATGGTATCTGCAAAGAAAGCCACTACCAAAGTTTGACCCACAACGAATCCGTCTACTATCCAAGTCGGGTCAGTATATTAACGTACCAATGGATGCCCAATCTTTACACCATGCTAGGGAAGCACGACTTATTCCGGGAGACCCTATTGAAGAAGTGACCATAGTCATTGACTCCCCCCCTCATCCTTCTATTGTAACTACCACTACCACCATCGAAGTACCCACCACACCACCTACCCCTCTTTCACCTCCCGTCCCTCCAACTTCTCTTGAACACCCCACCCCTCCTATACTGTCCACGTTCATCAATAGTGTTGTAGCAGAAGCCCTAGTTGCTTCAACCCCATAAACTCTTTCTGCAACCCTTCAACCTATCCTCCCTTCCCTAGCTCCCACCATTCCAACTGATCCATTTCTCACTCCATCCTTTCCTTATTTCCCTATCCCTCCAAGACCTACATTCCCGTTTTCCCCTCCAATGACCTTCTCACCCATCTCACCTCCCTGCACGACTGTATTCCCTCATGAAACCCAACCTATAATTCATTTGTCAACCTTTGTAAATCTGGTATTTGATGGAGAGTGTTAATCTCCAAAAGAACAAGCTACTCTTGAAATTAGAGCCCCTCTATATCAAGAGTAACTCAAAACCTTCACCAATTTGGAGGATCAATGATCAATTATGAAAATTTTGGATAAACTGTGAAGAAGATGATTCCATAGAAAGTATGCTGCACATAACTCACTCATGGACTTATCAAATGTGTAAAGTTTTTGAAAAACCTTTGCACAAGGTGTCATCTATGAATTGCACACCTCCTCCAAGTTAAATCATTCCAAAAGATTCGGTAGATCTTGAGAAATGATCTTAACAAGTCACCTATGTCTAAAACTGTAGTTCTTTACAGTCGACTTTGACACCTGCAACTTCTAAAGCTTGGTTCTCTCAAACTAGAATGCATTTATGCAAATGCTTCTAACCATAGATGGCTTACCTTCCAACTTAGAATTTGACTCCTCATTTGTGCAAAACTTTACACTGTGCACTGAGAAATGATCAATTCTTTGATCACCAAGATTGTGCCTGTTTAAGAAAACACTCACCACTTCTTCACATATGAATGTTCCTACTCATAATTCTCACAGCCTATTCACAATTAGGCTCTCAAACTTTAACCATAGACTCATTATTGGAATTAGATACTTACAAAAGGATTCTTGAAATGATCAAGCACAAAAGGAGAACACTCAGAAAAATTGGGTTCAACTTTTCTTCATTACTAGAAAACTTTACATCTGGATAAGAGAGCTATTCTACACACTTCACAAGTGTCTAATGACTTCTAATTCTCTTCAATTCTTGTTCTCACACACTCTCTCATATTTGCCCCAACATTTTTCCTTGTATATATAGGCAAATATTTACAAGCTCATGACCATACAAAAGTATAAGTGAACTATCTCTGAATTAATGTACATATGTATACACATCTTCATTCTCTGAACATGTACTTTCTTCATGCTTCATATCTAGATCTTTTTCTTCAGTCCTTGAGTTTAAACCTTCATCAAAACTTCAATTGTTGATTGCCCTGCACCAACAGCTCCCCCTCAATCATCAATTGAGGTTTTATCTATCTTCTTTATACGTGCCATGTCTTTGAATCTCTGTAGCTTTGGTCCATCCAAGCTTTTGGTTAGCATATCAGCTATCTGATCTTTTGTTGAAGTATGTATTACTTCAATCTCCTTATCCATCACCTTCTCTCTTAGAAAGTGATACTGAATCTCAATATGTTTAGTCCTGGCATGAAAAATAGGATTAGCAGCTAAATACAATGAACTCATTTTATCTCCATGAATAGTGGGTGTACTCTAAGTGATGTCAAAATTCTTCATAAGAGTCTTAAGCCATATCACTTCCTTTGAAGCTTCAAGCATACCTTTGTACTCAGCCTCTGTAGATGATAAAGTAATTGTGTGTTGCTTCTTTAAACACCATGCAATTAACTTATCTCCCACATAACACAAGTATCCATAAGTTGATCTCCTATCATCAGGATTACCTGCCCAATCTGTATCACTATATATCTTGATGTTTGTATCTGCTATAAAACCATAATACAAACCTTCTTTGAGTGTACCCTTAATGTACCTAAGCACTCTTTGTCCTGCAATCCAATGTTCTTTCCTAGGACAATGCATGAATTGAGACAATACTCCAACTGCATATGACAACTCAGGCCTAGTTAATGTAGCATAGATCAGACTACCAAGCATACTTTGATATAGCTTCATGTCCTTGAACTCTTCTCCTCCATATCTGCTCAATTTGTGATTCACTTCCATTGGAGTAGGTGCTACCCTGCAATCATTCATCTTAAACTTGATCAACAAGTTTCTCAAATACCTTTCTTGAGTTACATACACTCCATGAGTGTATGAGATCTCATGCCCAAGAAATATGACAAGTCTCCCAAGTCACTAATCTTGAAATCTAAGCTCTCTTGAGCTTACATACATGATCTGGATACCTTTCATCTCTGAATCCTTGTGGTTGCTCCATGAAAACATCATCTAAAATATAACCATTTAGAAAAGCATTCTTCACATCTAATTGACATAATTTCCAACCTTTACATGCATCAATGGTTATGAGTGTCCTGATGGTTGTCATCTTTGCCACAGGACTATAGGTCTCATCATAATCTATACCATATGTCTGAGCAAACCCTTTCACAACAAGTCTAGCTTTATACCTAGACACACTTCCATCTGCAAACCTCTTTGTCTTGTAGACCCATTTGCATCCAATGATCTTCTGACTATTTGGTTTAGGAACCAAATCCCATGTCTGATTCTCCATCAATGCATCATACTCTTCTTGCATAGCTTTCTCTCAATTTTCCTTACCTTTTGCCTCTTCATATGTAGAAGGGTCTTTATCTGCCTTTATCATATAAGCATAATCTTTGGTAGCCAAAAAAGAAGTGCCACAGCTATACCTTGTAGGTTTCCATTTGTGTCTTGATGACCTTTTGAGCTCTCCACTTCTTGAGGTTTCTGGTTCATCACAGTCTGGATCAAATCTTGGCACTTCTTCAACTTCAACCTGTACTTCATTGTTCTCCTCTTCATCAAGTATCTGAACCTTTGATTTACCTTTCTTTTGATTCACAACTTCTTCATCACCTGCATGAACATTAAGTGTACCTGCATACCAAGTACCTAGCTCATCAAATGTAACATCCTTTGATACAAGGAATTGTTTTGTGGATGGACTCCACAACCTATATCCTATTTGCTTATCATCATATCCAATGAACACATATTTTTCAGCTTTAGGTTCCAATTTGTTCCTTAATTGAGATGGCACATATGCATATGCCAAACATCCAAATACTTTGCAATGATCTAGAGTAGGTCTCTTACCCCACCATGCCTCATATGGTGTCATCCCCTACAAAACTTTACATGGTAATCTATTGACCAAATAAGTAGATGTGTTTACAGCCTCAGCCCACAAGTAATTTAGGCAATTTGTCTCCTTCATCATGGATCTTGCAAACTCAACAAGAGTTACATTCCTCCTTTCTGCTACACCATTTTGTTGAGGAGAGTACCTGCAAGTAATTTCCCTTTTTATACCTGCATTCCACAAGTAGTCACTGAACTCATTAGAGAAATACTCTCCCCCTCCATCTGACCTTAATCTCTTCAATTTTTGACCTGTAATTCTCTCTGCATACACATGATAATATTTGAATGTATTGAATACCTCTGACTTATCTTTAATCACATAGATAGTGATCCATCTGGTAGCATCATCAACATAAATCACATAATACCTTGAACCATTGATACTGAAATCCTTTGATGGTCCCCACACATCTGTGTGTACCAATTCAAGCTTCTCTGAATACATAAAACCATGCTTGGAATAAGATTGATTATGAGCCTTACCTAATTGACATGCCTCACATCTGTATGTCATATGTTGACCTGCAACATTAGGCAATCCAAGCACTGAACCATTGTTAACCATATCTTTAAT
The DNA here is from genome assembly GCA_020310875.1 of Ceratopteris richardii. Classification (NCBI taxonomy): domain Eukaryota; kingdom Viridiplantae; phylum Streptophyta; class Polypodiopsida; order Polypodiales; family Pteridaceae; genus Ceratopteris; species Ceratopteris richardii. Next base: position 104,186,189 of record CM035423.1, read on the forward strand.
ACCTCTTTCATTGAAATGTCCAAGTCTTTTGTGCCAAAGATCTAACTCAAAGATCTTATGTCCTCCAGAGGTGAACAAGGCATGACCAACATTACCTTGAATCTTCAATGTGAACAATCTTCCTTCTTTCTTTCCTGAAACAATTTGTTTATACCCCTTGCTAGGGTCTTCCACAAACACTCCTTCATTAGTGAACCTAACTTCATAACCTTTTTCAACAATTGTCCTATACTAAAATTCTTTGGAATTGTAGGAACATATAAAAACTTACTCAAGAGAGTACTCCCATCCTTGGCCTTCATTGATCCAATTGACCTCACATTGTGCTTTGTATTGTCACCTGTTTGAACTACATGATTAGTTACCTTATTCTCCAAATGTCATCAAAACCACGTCCAGTGACATGGACATCTCACCACCCACTACACCACCACTCACCTCACCTCTTTCACCACCACATTAAGGCACATCACACTTCTCCACGGTCACCACTACATCCACTTTCCCATCCCCCTTTCCCGTTCTCCTTGCATCAACACCCACATCCACATCATCTTCACTCACTCCACCCTTAATATTATCGCCCACAATCAACACCGCTTTCCGTCAGATGTTTTCTTGCATGACACAAGTTCGAGATGAATTCGCATCTCTCAGGACTAGCTACCAGACACTCCAGCAAACAACTATAGATTTACAAGTGCAATTAAACTCTTTATCCATCGAGAACGCCTCCCTTAATGCGCGCTATCAAGAGCTACACGAGGCCTATCATACCCTCGAACTACAAAGCGAACAAAAGATGAAGGAAGTCATTATGGATATCGATAACCTTTTACGGGCTTAAACAGTCAGAAATGCGACCCTCACTCAAAATATGGGACTATTACGATGCCACCTCATAGCTGCCAAGGAAGAGAATCAGCGATTGCAGGAACAAAATAGAGAAAATCTTGAAGCAGCCTTATATCAACTAGATGAACCTCTGAGTCCCATCCGCTTTAAAGCAGTACCATTGGAGTCCATGCAGATATTATTAGAAGATCATGCCAGACTCTTAGAAGATTATGTCAATATGAATGAAGCATATCAGAAACTCCAGGACAACCATAAAATGCTATTGTTGCACACACCTATGCCACAACCACCACCAACTCCTGAGGTCACACCTCCAGAGATCATAGAGGAACTCAACACGTTACGTGCTCAAGTACTTACTCTTCAAGCACAGATTGTTGTTTTCTCTAAGCCCCCCAGGCCTGATTCCCCACCTGAACTCCCCAATGATGAAGAAACTGTGTCTATCCCGGTGGAGGAAACTTATGAAGAGGCCTACGAACCACAACTCATCCCACCCGGAGGTGTCATGGCTAAAGGCCAAGACACTTTTGAACTCCTTACACCCGCATGGATGAAGTCACTAGAAGAACTTGGACAGACCCACTCAGCACGGGTGGAGGCACAATTACATGCCATGGCTATGATAAAGGAATGCATATTACAATCCCCTTACTTTGCCCACTTGGCCCCTCGAAGGTATATCTCAGGCCATGAGCTTCAATATAAACCATATTTCATGCTAA
>CM035423.1:104200271-104217771 GCA_020310875.1 Ceratopteris richardii
AAGGCTATGTAGCTTAAAGAGCTAACTTTAGAGAGTAATCTCATCAAAAATAACAAACCACACACTGAGAATGACTTTTAACAAGTGATGACATCATCCCGATTTTCACGGGCTGCTACAGAAATAGACCAGTGAGTAGAAAACTTAACATAACTCAAGATGTAAGAATCCAATGATCATGAAAATTTGTATGCTTATACTAGACAGTAAGCTGAATCCAACAAGCTTTAAATCACTGAATTTGGATGAGTAACCACTGAGAAATGACTCTAACAAGATGACTGAAAAAGTCGGGTACCTGACAGAGAAGAGAAAATGAACATACCCTGTTGACTTCAAATGAACATAACTGAAGATTCCAACATCCAAATGACATGAAAATTTCTGAGCATATAGTAGACTTATAGAGCTAACTTTACCAAGTTAAATCACTGAAAATGATGAACCAAGTGCAGAGAAACAATCTCTGCAAGCTGACTGAGAAAAACTGAAGTAATGGCAGTGAGTAGTACACATCACAAGAACATGGAAAGATGACCTCAAATAATCATAAAAATGAAACTATATTGCTTGTACAATACAATGACTTACTGATACATATGTGTGCTTTGTAATCACACCTTGAAATGGCATAAAGCTCAGCTCTTGGAGGTCTTCACATAGGTCTCTCTAACCACGACTAAAACTGCCATCTATTTATAGTTGAGTTTGGGAGGCTAACTTCCCTCAATCACTCTCCAATCAATCAATGATTGATTTGATTCTCTACCTACCACAAATCACGAATTCGTGGCTCCTCTTTCCATTCTTGATCAAGTGGACTCAACCACTTAAGATTCTCTTACTTTTACATTAAGTAAACTCTTCAAAAGTTACAAGAGGTAGTTCACAAGTGAACTTTACATAGTCTTCATTTTAAGGCTTTTTCTAAGACTTTGTGAGACTCAAGCCAATACTTAGGCTTGTCATAGACTTGCTCCAACAGCTCCCCCTCAAGCCAAGTATGCTTGAGGTCTTCAATCTTCCAAGATTACCTGCAAACCAATCATAGCCTTGAATTTGCAAAGCTTTGTACCATCCAATGCTTTGGTTAGAATATCTGCACATTGTTGATGAGTGGACACATATGATATTTGAATCTCTTTGCTTAGAACCTTCTCTCGTACATAGTGATAATGAACTTCAATATGTTTAGTCCTTGCATGAAAAATAGGATTAGCAGCCAAATGAATAGAACTCATATTGTCACCAAAAATAGTTGGAGTTCCAAACTCCAATCCAAGATCTTTCAACAATGTCTTCATCCACATAGCTTCTTGTGTAGCTATAGCAAGACCTCTATATTCAGCTTCAGTAGAAGAGAGAGCAACTGTGGGTTGCTTCTCGGATGACCATGAAATAAGTTTTGAACCTGCAAAGGTAAGATAACCTGAAGTGCTCCTTCTATCTTCCTTGGAGCCAGCCCAATCTGCATCAGAAAATAGCTTCAAACCTAAATCAGATACATAAGGATAGTAAAGTCCTTCATTTATGGTTCCTTTGAGATATTTGAGTATCCTTTTGGCAGCATCCATATGTGGTTTCCTTGGTGTGTGCATAAATTGGCTTAGCACACTCACACTGTAACATATATCTACTCTTGTCAATGTGGCATAGTTGAGACTACCCACTAGACTTTGATATGATGTGATGTCCTCTATGAGTTCACCTTCATGTGAGCTCAATTTGTGATTAACCTCCATTGGAGTACCTGCAATCTTACAATCTTGCATCTTGAATTTTTCCAACATGTCCTTAATGTACTTTCTTTGAGTGAGAAACAAACCATGATCTTTGTAGACAACTTCCAAACCTAGGAAGTAGGTAAGTGAACCCAAATCACTTATCTTGAACTCTTCTCTCATCTGATCTTTGATCTTCTTCATACCATCTGCATCATTTCCTGTCAATATGATATCATCTACATATACACATAGGTAGATGACCTCGGAATTACTCTTTTTAATAAAGAGTGAAGGATCTGCTTTGCTTGGTTGAAAGCCTTTGTCCTGCAAGAATGAAACAAGCCTGAAATTCCAAGCTCTTGGAGCTTGCTTGAGACCATACAATGCTTTGTTAAGTTTACACACATAATTAGGATAAACTTGATTCTCAAAACCAGGTGGTTGTGCCATATATACCTCTTCTATTATCCAACCATTCAAGAATGCATTCTTTACATCTAGCTGAAGTATCTTCCAATTCTTGGAAGAGGCAATACTAAGCAAAACCCTAATAGTAGGCATCTTTGCCACAGGAGAGAAAGTCTCCTCATAATCAATTCCCTGAGTTTGTGCAAAGCCTTTTGCTACAAGCCTTGCCTTATACCTGTTAATTGAACCATCAGAATTCTTCTTGAGTTTATAGACCCATCTTGAGCCTATTACCTTCATGGATGAAGTCTTGGGCACCAAATCCCAAGTGTTGTTTTCCTCAAGTGCTTCAATCTCTTCCTTCATTGCATGCTTCCATTCTGTTTTTGCTTTGGCCTCTTCAAATGATGATGGCTCCTCTTGGTTTATGTCCTGTGCTATGTAGATAGAATGTTTAGTTACTAATGAGGTGTCAAACCCATACCTTTCTGGTTTTTTCTTTTCCCTCATAGATCTTCTTAAGCCATGATTTGATGATTCTGCCTCATGTCCAAGTTCCTGCAATTTTGCTTTACCTTTAGACTTCCATGCTTTGATCTTTTCCATCTGACATTCTTCATCATCCTCTGAGGTGTCTTGTTCTTCAATCTTTGATTGTTCTCTACCAAGCTTTGGAAAATCTTCTTCAAGATCATATGGTAAATTGACCTTCCTGCATGAATCTTCATACCATGAATTGTTCTCATCAAAAACTACATCTCTGCTTACCAAGAATCCTTTGTTGGTAGGGTTGTATAACCTGTAGCCCTTTTGATTGTTTTCATATCCAATAAATACACACCTTTCTGCTTTTGGATCCATCTTGCCTCTAACCTGTGAAGGAACATGAGCAAAAGCAATACATCCAAAAATTTTACAATGATCTAAGCTTGGTCTTCTTCCATTCCAAGCCTCATATGGAGTCATTCCATCAAGGGATTTTGAAGGCAACCTGTTAATCAAGTAAGTGGCTGTAGATACAGCCTCAGCCCATAAGTAATTAGGTAAATGCTTTTCATTTAACATAGACCTTGCAGCTTCAACAATTGTCCTATTCCTCCTTTCTGCCACTCCATTTTGCTCAGGAGTGTACCTTGTAGTTACCTCTCTTTTGATTCCTCTTTCTTGAAGAAAAGAATCAAAATCATGGGAGAAGTATTCTCCCCCTCCATCTGACCTTAGCCTTTTTAGTGATTTACCTGTTTGATTCTCCACAAGAGCCAAATATCTTTTGAAACATGAAAAAACTTCATCTTTGTGTTTCATAAAGAATAGGATAGTCCATCTGCTGCAATCATCAATAAAGGAAACATAATACCTTGATCCTGATATTGAAACTTCCTTGCTTGGTCCCCATACATCTGTATGAACCAACTCCAAGAGATCTCCATGCATATAACCTTTCTTCATGAATGGTAACCTGTGAGACTTTCCAAATTGACATGCACTACACTTATAAATCATATGTTGTTTTGATAAATTAGGAAGTCCAAGTACACTTTGGTCCCTGCAGATTTGTTTTAATGACCTTTCACCAATATGTGCTAACCTTTGGTGCCATACTTCCAATTCTGTGAGTGTCTGACTACCATAATTAAAGAGAGCAATGTTTCTAGTGTCCTGTAATTCAAATGTGAACAATCTACCTGTCTTTTCACCTTTTGCAATTCTTCTGAATCCTTGACTTGGATCTTCAACAAATGCTCTTGCTTTTGTGAACCTGACTTGCAACCCTTTCTCTACTATCTGCCCAACACTTATCAAATTCTTTGTAATGGTAGGGACATAGAGTACCTTACTGAGTAGGTTGATGTTTCCATCAGGTGCTTTGACATTGCTTATTTTCTCCACAGGATGTTTTGTATCATCTCCTGTTTGTACCTCATGCTTATTCCTTGGATCTTCTAAATCTGATAGGAGTGCCACATTTCCTGCCACATGATTTGAACAACCTGAATCTATGTAGAAAACATGCTCATCAGATTTACCTTGTGGCATAGCCATGTTCATGATCAATAATGAATCCTCTTTGTTTGAGTCTTCTGTGTAGTTATTGTAGTCTCTCCTTCCTTTGTAGCCTCCTTGATAGTTTGAATGATTGTAGTTGTTGTGGTTGCCATGATAATTGTTGAACCTTCCTCTTGAGTAGCCATAACTTCCTCTATTGTATCCTCTACCTCTTTGATTCCTGGAATTCCTAAAGCAATTTTCAGTTGTATGATTAGTTAATCCACAAATAGAACATGAGTTGGAGTCTTGGGATCTCCCCCTGCCTTGTCTACCTCCTCTTCCTCTACCTCTGCCATGTCTTCCTCTACCTGCATAGTTAGCTTGATATGTACCTGCTTCATCATCCACTTTCTTTGCCTTTCCTTTGTTATCTTTAGACTTGCTTTTATCCGTGTATAAAGCTGAAGATTGATTACCTTTAGAGCTTTCTCCATTTTTGATAAGCTTTGCCTCTTGAGTAAGTAATTGTCCAATGAGTGTGTTGAAATCAGGTACATGCATGTCCATGTACAAATCCATAGCTGTGGTGAATGCTTCCCACTTATCATCTGCCTTCAAGCCATTGATGACCTGCCTTACAATTTGCTCTTCATCTATTACCTCTCCAATGCTTCCCAATTGATCCGCTATGTCCTTGAGCTTTGTGACAAAATCAGTCACATTTTGTTTGGGAGCCTTCTTGAGAGTTGTGAACTCCAGCCATAGTTGATGCTTCCTGGCTTTGGTACTTGAAGAAAAGAAAGCTTCAAGTGCATCCCACACTTCCTGAGATGTCTTAAAACTTCTAATGTGAGGCAACAAAAAATCTGAGATAGAGTTGAGGAGATAAGACCTTGCAAGTGCATCCTTGGAGCACCATGTGCTCAATCTTTCTTGCTCTTCTTGTGTTGGTTGACTTTTGTTCCTGAAACTTGGCATAACTTCATCTCCAGCCACATAACCATATAAACTTCTACCTTGGAGATAAGCTTCCATTCTTAATGACCAAGCTGAGTAGTTACCTCTATCCAATTTGTCAATTGATGAAGGAAATCCATCTGCCATGTTGTCCAACCTTGCTCTGATACCATTGTGAAGAGATGGATAGGTATGTGTTGAAGATGAAGAGGTGTTGCAAAATCTTTGCTCTACACCAGCCAAATGAACTCCAGGAGTAGATGGTGGGCCCTTTTAACTTGCCAATGGATGTATTAGACACCCTATGTACCTTGGAAGATCACTCTCAAAAAGATAGATCAAAACAGATAAGTTGGAGCTAGCTCAGAGGTGAAAACTTGCTATTCTTGGTTGATACACCTGTCCAGTGTTTTACATAATTCTCTGAGCACAGCAGCAATTAGATTAATTCCTCTTGGGGAAGGCTATGTAGCTTAAAGAGCTAACTTTAGAGAGTAATGTCATCAAAAATAACAAACCACACACTGAGAATGACTTTTAACAAGTGATGACATCATCCCGATTTTCACGGGCTGCTACAGAAATAGACCAGTGAGTAGCAAAATTAACATAACTCAAGATGTAAGAATCCAATGATCATGAAAATTTGTATGCTTATACTAGACAGTAAGCTAAATCCAACAAGCTTTAAATCACTGAATTTGGATGAGTAACCACTGAGAAATGACTCTGACAAGATGACTGAAAAAGTCGGGTACCTTACAGAGAAGAGAAAATGAACATACCCTATTGACTTCAAATGAACATAACTGAAGATTCCAACATCCAAATGACATGAAAATTTCTGAGCATGTAGTAGACTTACAGAGCTAATTTTACCAAGTTAAATCACTGAAAATGATGAACCAAGTGCAGAGAAACAATCTCTGCAAGCTGACTGAGAAAAACTGAAGTAATGGCAGTGAGTAGTACACATCACAAGAACATGGAAAGATGACCTCAAATAATCATAAAAATGAAACTATATTGCTTGTACAATACAATGACTTACTGATACATATGTGTGCTTTGTAATCACACCTTGAAATGGCATAAAACTCAGCTCTTGGAGGTCTTCACATAGGTCTCTCTAACCACGACTAAAACTGCCATCTATTTATAGTTGAGTTTGGGAGGCTAACTTCCCTCAATCACTCTCCAATCAATCAATGATTGATTTGATTCTCTACCTACCACAAATCACGAATTCGTGGCTCCTCTTTCCATTCTTGATCAAGTGGACTCAACCACTTAAGATTCTCTTACTTTTACATTAAGTAAACTCTTCAAAAGTTACAAGAGGTAGTTCACAAGTGAACTTTACATAGTCTTCATTTTAAGGCTTTTTCTAAGACTTTGTGAGACTCAAGCCAATACTTAGGCTTGTCATAGACTTGCTCCAACAGTTATCAGTCCGAGAGTGAAGCTCATTTCTTTGGCATACCTATGTGGACAAGTAGTTCATCTTTATCAGTTGTATTTCTTAATCAAAACTTGTCCAAATTAAGTTATTTATAGCTTGTTAGAAAGCTCTCTTTGTCTAATTTGATTGACTAAAGGTTCAAGTCCATGTGAGCTTTGCATTGAGAGCAGCAAGCTATCTAATGTGCAGTTGTCTGTCCAAGTGCTGGACATATAAGGTTTCATTACACATTTCCGTTGCGCATAGGAGAACTCATTCTCAACAGTTGGTATCAGAGCAAACTTGGTGCTGAAGCATCATCAACAGAGCTGGATATAAAGAAAAGCAAAAGAGTATCTATAAAACAAGGAGGAGCTTCACAAATGCAAGAGCAAAGGACTATAACTATTCGAGGTAACTCTCAAAGTCTTTGATACTCTTCAATGGTTGACTTGGGTCAACAAGTAGAGAAGTTGGATAAGGATAACTATCCCGTGTGGAAGTTTACAATGACCAACTACCTAATGGGCAAAGGCTTATGGGGTATTGTGAGCGGCGATGATGCTCAACCTCAAATCAATCAAGCTATGGCCACCAAAGTCCAAAGGAGACAAGCAAAAGAATGGGAAGAGAGGAATAGGAGAGTCATGTTCCTCATTTCGCAAGTCATTACTAATGCCATGGTAGGGCATATTCAACATCTAGAGAAAGCTAAGGATGCTTGGGAAGCTCTTGAAATGATGTATTCAACAAATTCCAAAGCTAGGAAACTTCAACTCAAGAATGAGTTGAACACAATCAAGAAAAGTTACAGTCAATCCATAGCTGAATATACTTTGAAGATTAAGGAGCTAAGCGATGCTTTAGCTTCTATTGGCACAACGGTTGAAGATGAAGATATTGTGTGTTATACTCTCAATGGATGGAGAGAAGATGAAAGATGGAAGCCTTTTATAACTTCGATTAACTTGAAAGATGCATATCCAAGTTTTGAACAAATAATCCCTCACCTTGTCGCAGAAGAGCTTAGCTTTGGTGGTCCCAAAGGAAAGGACAACCACAACCAAATGTTATATGTAGGTCGAGGTAAAGGAAGGAACTCAAGAGGAGGCTCAAGAGGAAAAGGAAGAGGTCACAACAACTCCAACTACAACCAAAACAATTTGGAAGACAACAAGGATGCATCAAATGCCAACACACAAGGAAGAGGTCGAGGTAGAAGTAGAGGAAGAGGCTGAGGCTCCTACAATTCTCATAAAGTTATAACATGCTATCATTGTGGTAAAGTAGGAAACTATGCTAGTGATTGTTGGTTGAAGAATGGAAGACCAAATGGAGGCAATCAAAGGAACCAAAGCAACTATGCAAGCACCTCAAGTGAAGGAAGCAAGGACACACTACTTGCAATGAGACAGAGTATAGAAGCTCCTAAGGTACCAAGTGAAAAAGGATGTGTTGAAACAGGTGATGATACTCAACACATGATTGAACACATTGGAGATATAAGACTTGGAGATACAAGTAGAGCAAAGGTACTATCTAATGTTCTTCATGTTCCTACAATTTCAAATGGTAGGACAAATGGTAGAGAAGGGTTATCATGTCATATTCAATGACAATGGGTGCTTCATAAAGAATCCAAAGGAAGGCTTCAAGGTCATTGCTCGAGGTAGAAGAGAAGGAAGGATGTTCACTTTGGACGTCCAACATCCACATGGAGAGGTCATGTACATTCAATGTGGGAACAAGAAAAATTCAGAGCTAGACTTATGGCACAAAAGAATAGGACACATCAACATTCCAAAGCTAAAGAACATGAGCAAACATGAAGTGGTAAGAGGTCTTCCAAAATTTAATAGCATTGGACTACATGAGTTATGTGAAGCTTGTCAACTAGGAAAGCAAACGAGGCAGCCATTCAAGAGGAGCAATTATGTGGCCCCAAATGTCTTGGATTTGATACATACGGATGTATGGGGACCAACCCAAGAGGCATCAATGGCTAGTAATAGATTTTTTGTCACCTTCATTGATGGTCACTCAAGAAAGGTATGGCTGTTTTGTATGAAGCAAAAATCAGAGGTGTTTTCTATATTCAAAAGATTCAAAGTTGACGCTGAAAAAGAAACAGGAAGGTCTATCAAAAGAAACAGGAAGGTATACACCACAACAAAATGGAGTAGATGAGAGGAAAAATAGGCAAATTGCTAAAGTTGCAAGATGCATGCTCAACGAGATGAAGGTACCATTGTACTATTGGGCTGAAGCTACCACAACCGCCATTTACTTGATGAATAGGTGCACATCGGGAATACATCACTTGACTCCAGAGGAGGTATATTCCGGTAAGAAACCTGATCTTACACACCTTAAAGTGTTTGGATACGTTTTCTTTGTTCACATTCCACAAGAAGTTAGAACAAAGATGGAACCAAGGTCAGAAAAATGCATTTTCATCGGCTACTCGAGGGAGCAAAAAGGATACAAGTGTTACAACCCTAGAACAAAGGAATTAAGAGTCTCACGAGATGTGGTCTTTGATGAACTAAGACCATGGTATGAAGATAAAGGAAAAGAAAAGATTCTTGAAGAAGATTGTGATGATTATGCAAGAACAAATCAAAGAGAAGTTCAACAATCAAGCACAAAGGTTTTGGGTCCACAGGCATCTACATCAAATGAAGAATGTTCAACATGGAGGGGGATTCATTGTTTGTCTCCAAATTCAGCTCATAGTAGAGCCGAAGAAGCAAGTGCTGCTCCAAACAGTGAGGTAGATGCAAGTGAAGAAGAATATGAAGAGGTAATCACTCCGATGGTAAAGCTAAATAGGTTAAAGAAGCAACTCTATAAAGGCAGTGAAAGAAGATCTTCAAGGACAAGGTATCCAACTCAAAGGTTGAGTTATGATAGTTTTATGGCAACACATTTTGCATACATGATGCAGGTTATCAAAGACAAAGAGCCTGAGACATATGAAGATAGATAGATAGATAGATAGATACATACATACATACATACATACATACATACATACATACATACATACATACATACATACATACATACATAGATAGATACATAGATAGATAGATAGATAGATAGATAGATAGATAGATAGATAGATAGATAGATAGATGGATGGATGGATGGATGGATGGATGGACGGACGGACGGACGGACGGACGGACGGATGGACGGACGGACGGACGGACGGACGGACGGACGGACGGACGGACGGACGGACGGACGGACGGACGGACGGACGGACGGACGGACGGACGGATAGATAGATAGATAGATAGATAGATAGATAGATAGATAGATAGATAGATAGATAGATAGATAGATAGATAGATAGATAGATAGATAGATAGATAGATAGATAGATGGATAGATAGATAGATAGATAGATAGATAGATAGATGGATAGATGGATAGATGGATAGATAGATAGATAGATAGATAGATAGATAGATATATAGATAGATAGACAGATAGATAGAGACAGAGAGATAGATAGATAGAGAGATAGATAAAGAGAGAAATAGATAGGTAAATAGATAGATATATGATAAATAGATAAACAGATAGATAGATAGATAGATAGATAGATAGATAGATAGATAGATAGATAGATAGATAGATAGATAGATAGATAGATAGATAGATAGATAGATAGATAGATAGATAGGTAGATAGGTAGGTAGGTAGGTAGGTAGGTAGGAAGGGTAGATAGATAGATAGATAGGTAGATAGGTAGATAGGTAGAGAGGTAGAGAGGTAGAGAGGTAGATAGGTAGATAGGTAGATAGTCAGGTAGGTAGCTAGGTAGGTAGGTATGTAGGTAGGGTAGATAGATAGATAGATAGATAGATAGATAGATAGATAGATAGATAGATAGATAGATAGATAGTGTAATAAAGTAAGTCTATGATCTAGGGTCTGACCGGTTCAGACGGATCTGAAATTGGACACTGTTTGGCCATCGGTGTGTATCACCAAAGATGTGGAGTTTAGACTTATTAGGTGGTCTTGTGCTCTTGTGAACAAGTGATCCACTTAGCTTAGTAGTGAAGTCTAAAGTATGTGAAGGAGGAGGTCTTGGGTTTAATCCCCATGGGGAACATGGGGAGAGTATTTTGCCCAAAGAGATCTAGAGCCTTCTAAAAGCATCCACTTGAGTTAACTTGAGTTAACTGGGACACTTGGTGCACATGTAGTTACATGACTGACACTTGGATGGTTAGTATCCACCTGCCCAAGAAGGCAGTCCCTTGGAAGAGCTATATACAGAGGCATTTGGTTGGGAGGAGAGTCATCTCTCAGCACGTGGTGGTCGTAATCCTTGTTCTCTTGCATTGGTATCAGAGCCTCATCTTGGGTTTTGTTTCCACTCTCTCTAAGTAGTTATCTTCATTTTCGTTTTATTTCCTCCTCTCTTTTGGCGATTTCTGCCATTCATACAGCATTGTAGAGGTAGAGAAGTTGGAGGGAGTTGTCTTCGTGCATCTCTGTCGAGTCTTGAAGAGCTGTTACGCATAGAAGAGTTGTTACGCTCTCTCATAATCCATGAGAGCAACCCGATCTGGATGCACAGAATGTACCGTAACTAAGTATGAATGTTTCTGCTCAGAGAATGCACAGAGTGTTTCTGCAGGAATCGACTTTGCAACCTTCCATCGAAGCTTCTACTTAGTTGCTATATCCATGCGAGCATTATGCTATTCACAGACGGCTGTACGGGGAAACACTTCATCAATCATATCAAGATTATTGTAATAAGGCATGCTCGTCATTCCTATCTCCTAAGAACGGATGATAGTTTTAGCAAAAAGAGGAAGACTCTGTATGCTATGACACGGAAACGAACTCTCGGTTTCTTGCAAACGAAGATCCCCGCTGTCCACGCAAGCTATCCATGAGCATGAGCAAAAGAAGCCCAATGTGGTAACTTAGGCGGATTTAAACCTGATTCCTCCTTAAAGACGCTTCTCTCTTCGCCACGAAGCCATAAGCATTTGGGCTTCACTTTCAACAAGAACAAAAAGTGCAGTTGTGTCGTACTCTCACCCATGAGCATTGAACCCGTGACATCTGGGAAGCCGTGACACGTTTTTTTGGAGACCAAGATGGTCGTCGCTTTTTTTTTTTTAATGGAGGTTCAGCCGAAGCCTACTCTCCCGGACTTGAACTTTGAAATTGCAACTGTACAAGTGAATGGGCATAGCACCCGCGGGACCCCCCATATCCCACAAAGCAGGGGTTAGACAAGGTTACAACTGAAAGAGACATGGTTACAACTGGGTTTAACTGGCATAAGCCATAACATGTCGAACCCGGGACTTAACCCTGGACCTCCACCTCAAGAGGCCAAAGCTCAACCAACTGTCCTACGGGACGTGGACTGGTCGTCGCTTTTTGCTTACAAGTCGCTCACGGCTGTAATTACCAAAGGAAACCTTTAAATCCAAAAGAGGAAGAAGCCATCTACAATATTCCATCAACCGGGCTCGAACCCAGGACATTTAGGAGGGAAGATGTCTTTTACACCAATGAGACCAAGTCTCGTTAACATAGCATGGTACATCCAGTGAACTTTGTTAACAAATGTTGTGAATATGGATAATATCTAGTGTTGCAGACTCTGAAAGAGGCATAAGAGAGATAGTATGGGATTCGAACCCGACAGCCTGCTATTTCCATTCGCGTTATCCACACACGCTACAGTCCTTTATGCATTAGACTTTGCATTTTCTATAATTTGAATAAGTGGGATCCCCTTCTATGAGGAAGGCCATAGGCAACTAAGGCCGTACCTTGACCATCATCATCTGGGCAACTAGTAGGACCTGTGACCAACCATGAATGACTACAATGTGGACATGGGAGGGGTGCCCATGGTGTTATGTGGTAGCCCGCAACGTCTTGTGGCTAAGATCTGTAGCTTATTGCTTCATTTCAAACTAAGTCAACTGAAGCCGGTTGCTCTTCATCGATTTGGACTCTAAAGAGCTTTGCCCATTGAGCTCTTTGCTTCATCACTCTCCATGCAGTCGTCATCTTCTCCCTATTTTTGAATCCTGGTGGCATCGTGAGTGGCATCATCCGTTTTCACGAGTGTACAGAGGTTCGCCCCGATTTTCTCTTGGTGACGTACCTCAAACTAGAGGTGCAAAAGAGAGTATTGTCACTGTGATCACGTGCGGGGGTCAAACTTACGACCTCAACTTCAGGAGGCATTCATTTTATCCACTACAACAACCGCAGGATACGTTGTCTTGCCACGGGGTGCGGGACTTGAGCCTGCTAATCTTCTAACAGCAAGAGGAATTGATTCTTCGACCTTCTGCGAAGGCAACAAATATCCTAACCACTCGGCCGAAGTGCGCTCTTCACTTATAAAGGTGGAATCATTTTCATGGAAAGCATTAGAATCGACCTTTGGATGATTTTTGACAAGGAGGAAAAGTTCTCTCCCAAAGGCATCGGACTTCGGACATGCTCCTTCTGGCATGAAGGCTGTTATCATTGCATTTTTTGCAATTTCCAATGGAATCGAACATATACCTTGAAGTCCTTTGGTGATCAAAGTCAAGCGAACTTTGAATTTGAGCCAAAGTCTTTGAAGGTTGGCTCTTCTCGGAATCAAGGGAAGGACGTAACTTAATTGGGAGATAAGTATTTTCCAAAGTTAATGATTTGTTTCAATATTTGTTTTGCTCTATGCTTTCATGTAGGATGCATTTTTATCATTGAAGTATGATAGTAAACTTCATTCTTGATAATCTTGTTGCAAATTATTGAAAGCTACATGAAAGAGCATAAAGATATTAAAATACTCATTAAACACAAGCATAGGCATGCATCTACGAAAGATTGTTGGTGCATCTCTCCTTTCAAAAGAATGTTTCCAGGCACCATACACGTTTTCTTCTTGCTTGCAAAAGTAATAGGATGCACTCAAGTCTGTGCACATGTATATTTATAACCTTTTGTAAGGTAGAGGATAGATTGTTTGTGCATGATTGGATGCACACATGTCAAGCTCAAGAATTGCTTGAATTAGGTTTGATGCATGAAAGGAGAATGCCAACACGTGCATGCACCCACATGCATTTGCATGAAAGAACAGCATTTGCATATGCATGATTGTTGGTTAAGTAGTTGAATACTTATATTAAGCACTTTTCTGAGGATGAGAAAAATATGCTTGGTTTTGTTTAAGCTAACTAGAGCTTAAAGAAGAAACCCAAGTAATCTTTAAGAATCAAGATATTTTCCTAAAGATATATCAAAGTAATCTTTAGGAATTAAGCTACTTCCTAAAGATAAGCCAACAAAGAAAATAGTCTGGTTAACTATTTCCTTGGATTAAAAAGAAATATCTTTTGGACAAGCAATAAAGCCTTAAGTCTTGGTCTTGTCCAGAAGTCAAGAATTTATTTTGAAGATCATTCCAATAAAGGAAAGAATTCCAAGTTGAATCATTGAACTGGAAAGCAAAAGATTCCAAGATAAATCATTGGCTTAGTATTACTTGATTCCTTGGTAGGAATCTAAAGCTCTTGAAAGAAATATATCTCCCTAGATGTGAGACTAGAATCTTTCAAGTCAATTTGATAGTAAGTAGTTCCCAGTAGTTCCCAAACCTTTGGTATAGGTACTCAAGTCCAAATAGTGATATAACCTAAAGGTATATCAAAGATTCTTAGCTTTGGAATCTGAGAGACATCAGTATATGCTTGAACTGAAATTTAGCAAAAGATCTCTAAAAAGCTTGCAGGTAAGCAAAGAAGCTTTTGATAGTTCCAGAGATCTTAAAAATAAAGGCTAAGTCTTTATTTCAGTCGTAAGATCAACTAAATTTGATCAAGCTTGGTCATGATTGTCCAAGAATGTGCGATTGGAACTACTTTGTAGATTGCCCAAGTATTGGAAATAAAATTCTTTTGGCAATTATTCACTCAAGTTCCATTTATCCAATGGAAAAGTGTGAAAAAGTAAGTTGTTCCAAGTCTGAACAGAGTGAAGAAATTCCAAGAATGTAGTCTACAACCGTGAAGATGGTACTTAAGTCTATGGAAGGTAAAATATAATGTTTGCCTATCCTTAAAGGGATTTTGGTACAAATCCAAAGAGCATGCACAGACGCTTAAGACTTAAGCAGTAGAGAGATTCCTATAAAGCATGTCAAATGGGTAAGCAGAGTAGACAGCCTTTCAAGAATTCAAGCTATGTAAGCAGTGGATTGCTAGATCTTATACACACGGACGTATGGGGTCCTACTAAAGAGGCATCCTTGGCTGGTAATAAGTACTATGTATCATTCATTGATGATCATACTAGAATGAAATTTGTGTATTTCATTAAACATAAGAGTGAAGTATTTGATTGTTTCAAAAATTTTAAATCATTTGTCGAGAAGCAAACAGGAAGATATGTTAAGAAGCTAAGATCCGATGGAGGGGAAGAGTATTTCTCTCAAGCTTTTACTGATTTTTTGTATGATGAAGGTATCAAAAGAGAAGTTACATGCAGGTATACTCCACAACAAAATGGAGTCGCAGAGAGAAGAAACAGAATCATAGCAGAAGCATCTAGAAGCATGCTAAATGATATGTGTTTGCCTAATTCTTTTTGGGCTGAAGCTATTAGCACAAGTGTGTACATTATGAATAGAGTACCTACTACTGGAGTTCATCATTTGACACCATATGACGTATGGCATGGAAGGAAACCAAGTGTAAGTCATTTGAAAGTATTTGGTTGTGTATGTTATGTACATGTACCTAGTGAAGTGAGATCAAAACTTGATGTGAAATCAGAAAAGTGTATATTTATTGGTTATGCAGATACTCAGAGAGGATATAGATGTTATAATCCTCATACAAATAAGCTGGTTGTTTCAAGAGATGTAAACTTTGATGAATCACTTTCATGGTATGTAGATAAGAAAAGTTTGCATGTCATAAATGGAGATGAAGAAGATACAGGTGAAGGAGATGAGTGCTCACCTCAGCCCAAAAGAAGTTTAAGTGATGAGAAAAGTGGTTTGGATGAAGAAAGAGAGCTACCTTTTCAATGGCAGATTAAGGCAAGAGTCACCTCCAAGTGTTAAAAGTAAAGGTAAACTCAAACTTGTTGAAATTAATGATGAAGGAGAGGAAATTAGTGATGTATGTGAGTATGGAGAATCATCAAAGGTTCCTAATAGGAAAGGAAGAGCATCTACATTGGAGGTAATAAGAACTTCAAGAGTGAGTAAGCAACCTCAAAGGTATACGTATGAATCTTTCATGAACACTCATTATGCTTTTATGACAAAAGTTGAGCAGGAAAATGAACCCACATGTTATGATGAGGCAAAAGGAGATGAAAAGTGGGAGAAAGCAATGAGAGGAGAAATGGAAGCACTACAGGATAACAAGACTTGGAATTTAGTTCCAAAGACACCAAAACAAAAGGTAATTGGTTGCAAGTGGGTTTTTAAGATTAAAAGAAATAGTGATGGTAGTGTGTCAAGATATAAAGCTAGACTTGTAGCAAAAGGATATAATCAAACTCAAGGGTTGGACTATGAGGAAACATTTAGTCCAGTAGCAAACATGGCAACCGTGAGAACTTTGTTGGCTTTAGCTACAAGTAAAAGATGGAATATATATCAACTCGATATAAAGAATGCCTTTCTTAATGGTGAGTTAAATGAAGAAGTGTATATGTCACAACTAGATGGTTATGTGGATGCAAAATTTCCTAATCATGTATGCAGGTTAAAGAAGGCATTGTATGGTCTTAAATAGGCACCAAGGGCATGGAATGCAAGGTTGGTAAAGTATCTTATGCTGCAAGGATACACAACGAGTCATGTTGATCCTTCACTTTATGTAAAACATGTAGATGACATGTGTGTCTATGTATGCATTTATGTGGATGACTTGTTGATTACAGGGAATGATGCAAAAGCAATTGAAGAGATAAAAGGTAATTTGGGAAAGGAATTTAAAATTTCAGATCTTGGTTTGCTTAGATACTTTCTTGGGATTGAAATTGTGTATGGCGATGAAGGTATGTGGTTGATACAGAGAAAGTATATATGTGATGCTGAAAAGGTTTGGTATGCAGGAATGTAAATTTGTTTCTACTCCAATGTAATGTAATGTTAAGTTGGGTGCAAAGGAAGGTGATGAGTTGCATGATATGAATGCATATAGATCCATGGTAGGATCTTTGATTTATGCAACAAAAACTAGACCTGATATATGCTATGCAGTGGGAGTATTGTCACAGTTTATGCATGAACCTAGAGTACCTCATATGCATGCAGCAAAAAGAGTGCTTAGGTATTTGAAAGGTACCATGAACGAAGGATTATTTTATAGTCATGATGCTGATCTAACTCTTAAAGTCTTTAGTGATGCAGCTTGGGCTGGAAACAAAGATGATAGAAGATCCACAAGTGGATATGTGGTAATAGCAGGAAACAAGACATTAACATGGAGTTCAAAGAAATAGCCTACAGTTGCTTTATCTTCTACAGAGGCTGAGTATAGAGGTTTAGCATTGGTTACTACTGAGGTTATGTGGTTTAAAAAGTTGTTTCATGACTTGAATGTGCATGTTGATGTACCACTGATATATGAGGATAACTTGAGCAGCATTCATATGACCTCAAATCCTATTTTTCATGCTAGAACAAAGCATATACAGGTTCACTATCATTATGTTCGAGAGAAGGCCATAAACAATGAAGTACAAGTTTCTTTTGTAGGAACAAAGGATCAAGTTGCAGATATCTTCACCAAATCCTTGGATGGACCAAAGCTTCAAAGATTCAACTATATTCTTGGCATGAAGGAAATACCCTTTGAAACTTGAGGGGGAGATAGAGAATTTTGAATTCAAATTTAGAAAAGATGCTACCTAAAAGTTCCCTTATATCGAGGAATCTCATCTAATCGATTCCTCCAACTTTGGCCTT
>CM035423.1:104230271-104240271 GCA_020310875.1 Ceratopteris richardii
TTCTTAACATATCTTCCTGTTTGCTTCTCAACAAATGATTTAAAATTTTTGAAACAATCAAAGACTTCACTCTCATGTTTAATGAAATACACAAATGTCATTCTACTATGATCATCAATGAATGATACATAGTACTTATTACCAACCAAGGATGCCTCTTTAGTAGGACCCCATACGTCCGTGTGTATAAGGTCTAGCAATCCACTACTTACATAGCTTGAATGCTTGAAAGTTTGTCTACTCTGCTTACCCATTTGACATGCTTCACAAAGATGCACCATATGTTGCTTAGTAAGATCAGGTAATCCTTCAACAATCCTCTTCTTTGATAGCTCCTTTAACCTGTGTACATTCATGTGTCCAATGCTTTTGTGCCATAGATCAAGCTCTGCTATTCTATGCATACCATAAGAGAAATAGTTTGTATGATTTGGGTTTACCTTGAATGTAAACAATCTACCTTGTTTTTTACCTCTAGCAATTAACCTCCTTTGCTTTGGATCCTCAATGAAGCAACTTGCATGATTAAATCTTATTTGCAAACCTTTTTCTACCATTTGACCAACTGACATCAAATTCTTAGTGATTGTTGGCACATAAAGTACATCCTTCAAGCAATTTGTCTTGCTCTTATCCTGCATAACAACATCTCCAACCTGCATAATCTTATGTGTTGTATCATCTCCTATTTCAACATGACCTTTACATGAAGGATTATGCATATTAGAAAACCATGAAGCATCATGTGACATATGGTTAGAGCAATCACTATCTACATACCATACATCACTATTGCAATTCATCTTAGTTTCTACATTCATCATAAGAAGAGAATCATAATCATCACTTTTACCTTCAACTGCATAATTTCCTTGTTGTTTACCTCTTCTTGAATAGCATCCTCTTCGATTACCACCTTGATTATTTTTATTTTGATAGCAATCTTTGGCATAGTGTCCATATCTTCCACATATATAGCAATTGTTGTTATCTTCACTCCTTTGTCTTTGATTGTATTTGTAGTAACCTCTCGTACCTCTAGCGCTCGATCTTCCTCTTCCTCTTGTGTTGAAGAAGCCACTTGAAGTCCCTTGATCATCGCTCCTTCTTCCTCGACCTCTATTTGAACCTCTTCTACCTCTGTTTCCACCTCTTGATGATCCTACATAAAGAGCTTGTCCTTGAGATCCTTTTTTATTTGAAGTAGAACCATTTAGATTCATCTCCTCCGTGACCATAAGAGCAACAAGCTGATCAAAGTCTGGTAATTCTCCTCTAACATAAACTGAAGTAATGAATGGTTTCCATCTCTCATCATCCTTGAGTCTATTGAGAGTATGTGCAACCAAGTCGTCGTCCTCCACATGAGCTTGAATTGATCCTAGTTGATCTGCAATCTCTTTAACCTTCAACAAGTAATCATTGACCGATATCCTTGTATCTTTCTTTATGTTATTCAACTCATTTTTGAGTTGAATCTTCCTTGCTCTTGTACCTGTAGCATACAACCTTTCCAATGCAAGCCAAACATCTCTACTTGTGTCTAGATCTTGTATGTGTCCTACCATTGAATCTTGAATATTTTGTGATAAAATGAATATAACCCTTTTGTCTCTTTCATTCCAAAGTCTAAACTCCCTCAATTGTTGCTGATTTGGATCCTCTGGTAATATAGGTTTGATATCAGTTCCATCAATCAAACCATACAAACCTCTACCTTGCAAGTATGTTGTGATTCTAAATTGCCATGCTTGATAGTTGTTCTTATCAAGCTTCTCTATTTGTGCATGTTGATCGCCCATTGTGTAAATACTAAACTTCCTCCTTTAACCCTCCTTTTGGATATGTGTGATAAAAAGAAGTATGAGATTTACCTTTGTAATAAAGTTTATGCACCTTTCTTTGCTTGGATGTTGCTTGAGATGCTTCCTTACTATCTCCTTCTACCTTTTGTAGTGTCGATGATGAACATCTGCTCCAATAGCTTCAAATTCTTCATCAAGATATTATAACCTTCTCCAAGCTTCAATTCCAAGCTTTGATACCAATGTTGGAGTTTATTGACCTCCAAAGTATAGCTGGAAGTAGGTGGAACCCCCTAGGAACAAGTTGACATTCTCACAAACTTCATCACAAAAAACAAGTCATGCTTGCATAGCTTACTATTATCTACTGGCTTATAATTTTTTAAAACTACTTTTACCACATATACTAGAGACCAAGAGTTTTCCAATGAGCCAAAGAACACTCAATTTGGATAAATACACAAGGAGATATGACCTCTGCAAGTTTGATGTTTAATGGAGACCTTCAGTAGGGGTGAAAACTGAGAACACACACTACTTGCAGAGAGTTCTGCTCTTAGCTCACAAATCCAATGATTATGAAACTTGATAGTATGAAAGTAGACAGTAAAAGCTTTCAAATGAGCTATCAAACATGTAATTTGGATATATAATGAGGGAGATATAAGCTCTACAATCTCTTCATACAAAACTACAGCAGCGTAGAGATACACATATGACTCTCTTGGACTTCCCACAAGATCACGACTTCTCTCCTCATTTTATAGCATGGGGAACTAATCTAAAACCTTCGTAATACATCTAAATTTGTGGTAGACACTTGGGTGGAGGTATTACATGACTCAAGTGTTGAAGAATCACTCACAAATTTGACATGCAGACAGATATAAAGACGAAGAAAGACAAAGAGAAGCAGAAACAAAGTCAGTCAGAAAATTAAGCCTTAGTGAAGGGACAAATTCACGACTGTAATATAGTTCATAGAAACTTCCAGAAATACGAGTTTTGAATCTCGGAACAAACTATATATATATATATATATATATATATATATATATATATATATATATATATATATATATATATATATATATATATATATATATATATATATATATATATATATATATATATATATATATGAGAAGAGAATAGAAGAGTGTGAGTGTAGAACCGGAATAGAATAGCGCATATAGAATTGAGATGAGAGATATAGAAGACGCCAGAGATTGCGTATGAAAAGATGAATAATAGAACATGAACTGTCGGGTATTCATCTAAGAGAGATGGTAAGGAATAACTACTCAGAGAAAGAGAGTTTTCCATAGCTATGAGCAAAGTGAGGCCAAGCTATTTTGTACACATCTTCTCTAATAGAAAACACATGTTCATGTGGAAGTTTGAGCACATTCTTCGTATGTGAAGAAATCTGATTAATTTCATGTTACTGTGAAAGTTAGTTAACAGTTACAGTTTTCTCAGTAAACATTTTCCGGTACTTCTAAGAGTTAGATCTTGCAACATAGTGTAAAGGTTTTCATGAGTAATAGCTCATCTTGAAGCTAAGAGTCTGAACTACAAACTGATCAAAAGACTTCTGTGAAACCGGACAAGTACACAGTACTATGCCTGACCGTAAAAAGGCATCTTAAATTCTGTTTGTAGTTACTTCAAATGATTCTTAAGAAAAACCTTTACTTCCTTACTTCGTCAACAATCATTTGAAGTAACTACAAACAGAATTGCAATTGATTCCGGTAAGATTCCAGTAAGATTACGGTGACAGTCTGGTAACATTCCGGTGAAATTTCGATGAGTTCAAAACATAGTTTTGACACAGTTAAGTAACGGAAAGATTATCTAACTGTAAGCAAACACAGTAGTGTAAAGTTTGAAGTAAATCAGTTCAGAATTAAATCTTGAAGAAAATGCGAAGCTTTCTGTAAAGTGATTTTTCGAAGTTCACTAAAACAGTAGTAAAGTTTCAGGTTGCTAAGCTACTGATGATTATAGAGGTGTTCTAATATCACTTTAGCTTAGTTCTAGCTGAGGAGTGGCAATTTTTCCGCAGTCTTGTTAGTGAACAAGCTTTTGTCACGAAATCAACAGTGGTATCAGAGCAGAAAGGTTCTGAAGAGTAGAAAAGGTTTCTCAGAAGTAGAAACGAAAGTAAAGATACAAGAGAATTCGAAGAACTTTCATAAGAGAGGTGAAAGCTGAGGAGATCAACAACAAACGGCATAAAGAAATGTTCCGAAGTAATTCTCAAGGTAAAGGTTTGTAAAAGGTAAAACCTTTTAACATTACACTCACTGAAAGTAATAGAATCAAGAAGATTATGGTAGATCATATCTCTATTGACAAATTGTACAGAGATAATTATCCTACATGGGTAATGCGCATGGAAGCCTTACTTATGAGTAAGGACTTAATGATATATGTGACAGGAGAAGAAAAGAAGCCAATTTTTGAAGACGACAGTCAACCAAAGAAAGAAGAGTTAGAAGCCTTGAAGCTGTGGCAGAAGAAAGATGCAATGGCAAGAGCTTATATCTACAATACCATTACAGATCATCAACTACCGCACATTAGAGGTCTGGAGAAAGCGGAAGACATATGGAGTGCATTGGAAGATCATTTCCAAAATACGACGAAAGCTAGGAAGGCTAGCTTATGGTCAGAGTTTACAACGTTCAAGAAAAGGCAAAGTCAAAGCATTAGTGATTATGTCACTAAGATGAAAGACTTGGCGGATAGTCTTGGATCTATTGATGAAGATATCGAAGATCACAGGTTGATAGCACAAGTGCTTGCAGGATTGAGAGGAGATTAAAGGTGGAAACCTTTCGTACTCTCAACTGAACTTTCTTTAAATCATTTTGTACCAGATTTAAATCAGTTGCTTGCAATAATGCTAACGTTTGAGCAAGATTTGATGACAGACGGAGATAAAGGACATAGTTTTGCTATGTACGCAAAGAATAAGAAGAAAGGTGATAAAGGTAAAGAAAAAGATGAAGAAGAGATGAATACTCAAGCAAATTATGCGAAAGGAAGAGGTAATGCCAGAAGTAAAAGTAGAGGTAAAGGAAGAGGTAATCAGACTAACAACAAGAAGACTTGTTAGATCTGTGGATTAAGCAATCATTTGGCTCATGATTGCTGGCATAATTCTCAAGGATTAAGTCAGAATCAGAACAATAACAATAGAGGCAGAAGCGGAAGATATCAAAGAGGAAGACAAAGCCAAAGAGGCGAATATGGTAGAGGTGGAGCAAGAAGTTTGGGATAGAATCAGTCTTACAACACTACCTACTACAACTATGCGAATGATACGCAGAATGACAGTCATACAACTTTGATGGTGAACTCGATAAGTATATCAGAGAATGAAGACCTCAAGGTATTCTATATTGACTCTGGTTGTTCAAATCATTTGTCAGGAAATATAGAATTATTATCAGAACTTGAAGGAGGAATTTCAAATCATACAGTACAGACAGGTGACAACACAAAACATAATGTAAGGTCAATTGGAAAAGTAAAGTGTAAGAATGGAGCTGAACTACTAACAAATGTTTTGTATGTTCCAACAATCCCGAAGAATCTGATTAGTGTGGGTCAGATAGTAGAAAAAGGTTTTGAAGTCAGATTTGCAAATGAAGGAGTATTGTTGAAGATCGAGAGAATGGATACAATCAGATTGTCCATGGTAAAAAGGAAGGTAGACTTTTCACTCTTAAAGTACAAGGGAATGTTGGTCAAGCCTTGATCACACATGGTGATGAGATATTCACAGAGTTAGACCTCTGGCATAAGAGGTTAGGACATTTTAATGAAACAGGAATCAAAACTATGGTGGAGAAACAATCCGTGAGAGGATTACCAAATATGAAGAATCAACATATGATTCATAAGTGCGAAGCCTGTCAGATGGGAAAAGCCCACAGGTTACCATTTCAGAAGACAGGGTACAAACACGATGGTGTGTTAGAGCTTATACATACAGATGTATGGGGACCAACAAAAGAAGGATCTATCAGCCGCTCAAGGTATTACGTTCTTTTTATTGATGATGCAACAAGATGGATAACTCTTTATGTTTTGAAAGAGAAGTCAGAAGTATTTGAAGCTTTCAGGCATTTTCATGCATATGTTGAAAGACTTATAGGACAGAAACTCAAAAGACTAAGGTCTGATGGAGGAGGAGAATATTTTTCTCGAGAGTTCAATGATTATCTGTGGAATGCAGGTATCAAAAGAGAAATAACTTGCAGGTATATACCGCATCAAAATGGAGTAGCAGAAAGAAGAAACCGAACTCTAGTTGAGTTTGCAAGAGCAATGCTAAAGGAGAAGAATTGTCCAAATTATCTTTGGGCTGAGGCTATAAATACAGCTACATATTTGGTAAATAGATTACCATGTACAGCTTTAAATGGGATGACCCCTTATGAAGCTTGGTGGGGTAAGAAACCAACACTTGATCATTGTAAAGTGTTTGGATCGGTTTCTTATGCTTATGTACCATCACAACTGAGACATAAGCTTGAACCAAAAGCTAAAAAATATGTGTTCATCGGATATGATGAAAAGCAGATGGGTTATAGTTTATGGAGTCCTTTAACCATACAGTTTACTGTTTCCAGATATGTGACATTTGATGAAGGAAAGAGCTGGTATACAGATAAAGAGCATAGTGTTGAATCACATATGCAAGCAAGTACGTCCAGGATCAGATCAGGTATGAGAAACGAAGATGAACCAAGATTTGATGAAGATGTGTATTCAGATACACATGAAGAATATGAGCTAAGAAGGTCAAACAGAGTAAGGAAACAACCAACAAGGTATTCCTATGACACTTCTTATTTGACTCAGAAAAACTATGCTTACTTAGTAAAGGAAGATGAAGAACCTCATAATTACAGTGAAGCAAAAGGTAAGAAACAATGGGAAGAAGCAATGAAGGAGGAGTTCAATGCTCTTGAAGAAAACAAGACTTGGGAACTTGTTCCAAAACCAAATGGTAAGAAAGTGATTGGAAATAAATGGGTTTACAAAGTTAAGAAACTTGCAGATGGAAGGATAGCCAGATACAAAGCTAGACTGGTGGTCAAAGGCTATGCTCAGACGCATGGCATAGATTATGATGAGACATTTAGTCCGGTGGCAAATATGTCAACCATAAGGACATTGATTGCTATAGCAGCATCAAAAGGATGGAAGCTAAGTCAGTTGGATATCAAGAATGCATTTCTGAATGGATATATATCAGATGAAGTCTACATGGAACAACATGAAGGGTTTGTAAGTTCTAGTTACCCAGATCATGTTTGCAGATTAAGAAGAGCTCTCTATGGATTGAAGCAAGCTCCAAGAGCTTGGAATTACAGACTTGTGAAGTATCTCAATGATCTTGGATACGAAAGCTCAAAGGCTGATGCAAGTCTACTCATTAAGAGAACAGATGAAGGTATGATCTACATTTGTATTTATGTAGATGACATAATAATTATAGGAACCTCAGATGAAGGAATAAAGGAGGTAAAAAGATTGCTTGAAAAAGAGTTCAAGATCAGTGATCTAGGGAAGTTATCATACTTTCTTGGAATGGAAGTTACATATACAGATCATGGCATATATGTTTCGCAAGAAAGGTATCTCCTTAACTTACTGAAGAAGTTTAACATGGAGAATTGCAGAGAACCTTCAACACCGCTTGAAGTAAATCATAAACTCAGCAAATATGGTGGTGCAGAGTTTAAAGATATGAGGAAGTATCAGTTGTTAGTGGGAAGCTTAATTTATGCTACACTAACAAGACTAGATCTCAGTTATGCAGTGGGAGTTCTCTCACAGTTCATGCATTGTCCGAAAGATCAACATTGGGTTGCAGGACAAAGAGTTCTTAGATATATTTAGATATATCAAAAGAACTATAAAAGAAGGAATATATTATCCTTTTACGTCAGATATACAGCTGAGAGCATACGGTGACTTAGACTGGGCAGGAAGTCAAGATGACAGAAGGTCCACACATGGGTATATGATATACCTAGGAGATAAGCTTGTAAGCTGGTGTTCAAAAAAGCAACACACAGTGGCTTTATCGTCAACAGAAGCAGAATATAAAGGACTTGTAGAAGCAGCTAAAGAAGTGATATGGATGTAGACCTTGTTCAAAAGTATGGGTATTGGTCAAGGTATACCTATCATACATGGAGATAATATGAGCTCCTTGTATCTTGCAGGAAATCCAGTATTTCATGCAAGAACAAAACACACAGAGATTCAATATCATTTCCAGAGGGAAAAGGTAATGGAGAAAGAGATTGAAATAGTATACACATCTACAAAAGATCAGATAGCAGATATTCTGACAAAGAGCTTAGATGGAGTAAAGACAAGCAGATTCAAAGAAATGGCAGGTATAAAAGAAAAGAAGAATATATAAAAGATCAGAGAATGCAAATTAGTGATTGAGGGGGAGCTGTTGAAGAATCACTCACAAATTTGACATGCAAACAGATATAAAGACGAAGAAAGATAAAGAGAAGCAGAAACAAAGTCAGTCAAAAAATTAAGCCTTAGTGAAGGGACAAATTCACGACTGTAATATAGTTCATAGAAACTTCCAGAAATAGGAGTTTTGAATCTTGGAACAAACTGTATATATATGAGAAGAGAATAGAAGAGTGTGAGTGTAGAACCGGAATAGAATAGCGCATATAGAATTGAGATGAGAGATATAGAAGACGCCAGAGATTGCATATGAAAAGATGAATACTAGAACCTGAACTGTCGAGTATTCATCTAAGAGAGATGGTAAGGAATAACTACTCAGAGAAAGAGAGTTTTCCATAGCTATGAGCAAAGTGAGGCCAAGCTATTTTGTACACATCTTCTCTAATGGAAAACACATGTTCATGTGGAAGTTTGAGCACATTCTTCGTATGTGAAGAAATTTGAGTAATTTCATGTTACTGTGAAAGTTAGTTAACAGTTACAGTTTTCTCAATAAACATTTTATGGTACTTCTGAGAGTTATATCTCGCAACATAGTGTAAAGGTTTTCATGAGTGATAGCTCATCTTGAAGCTAGGAGTCTAAACTACAAACTGATCAAAAGACTTCTGTGAAACGGGACAAGTACACAGTACTATGTCTGACCGTAAAAAGGCATCCTGAACTGGTGAAAGTTTTTCTTAAACTTCAGAAAGAGTTCATTTACTGAAGGAAGCTCAGGTATTACTTCCTTACTTTGTCAACAATCATTTGAAGTAACTACAAACAGAATTGCAGTTGATTCCGGTAAGATTCCTGTAAGATTACGGTGACAGTCCGGTAACATTCCGGTGAAGTTCCGGTGAAATTTTGGTGAGTTCAAAACATAGTTTTGACACAGTTATGTAACGGAAAGATTATCTAACTGTAAGCAAACACAGTAGTGTAAAGTTTGAAGTAAATCATTTCATAATTAAAGCTTGAACAAAATGCGAAGCTTTCTGTAAAGAGATTTTTCAAAGTTCACTAAAACAGTAGTAAAGTTTCGGGTTGCTAAGCTATTGATGATTATAGAGGTGTTCTAATATCAGTTTAGCTTAGTTCTAGCTGAGGCGTGGCAATTTTTCCGCGGTCTTGTTAGTGAACAAGCTTTTGTCACGAAATCAACATCAAGTGCTCAAATAAGCAAAGTATTGATGGACTTTGAGAACTAGCCACATTGACCTTCCACTAGGACACCACTTCAGCTCCCTTGTGACTCACTAATTTGACTCATCATGTTCTAGAACTCACGTGGTATTTTGGCTATATTTTATGAATAATATAAGCCTTCTTGAAGTATTTGAAGATTTCCCAAAGGTATTTACATAATTTGAAACTTGTACCCTACATCAAACAAATGTTCGCAATAGGTAGGTAGGTAGGTAGGTAGGTAGGTAGGTAGGTGGGTAGGTAGGTAGGTAGGGTAGATAGATAGATAGATAGATAGATAGATAGATAGATAGATAGATAGATAGATAGATAGATAGATAGATAGATAGATAGAATAGATAGAATAGATAGATAGATAGATAGATAGGTATGTAGGTATGTAGGTATGTAGGTATGTAGGTATGTAGGTATGTAGGTATGTTGGTATGTAGGTATCTTGGTAGGTAGGTATGTAGGTACGTAGGTATGTAGGTATG
>CM035423.1:104242771-104517771 GCA_020310875.1 Ceratopteris richardii
CATCAACTACATCTAAGAAAGTTAAAGAAAAGATTCTTGTTGAAAATAAAACATCTACAAGTTTTGAAGACACTGATAGAGAATCAAGTTGTTGAGGAAAGAGACTTGATGAGCAACCTGAATTACCTTCTGTGAAGACTTCACAGAGTAAGGAAGTCATATGGAGATGATACAAAAAGAAGTGACCCATGACCAAGATGTAAAAGGATGTCAATTCAATCCAACAATAAGCATATGATAGCTATATGGCTCCTCATTGTGCTTACATGTCGAGGATAATACAAAATGTTGAACCTTCTTGTTTTGAACATGTAATTGAAAATCCAAATTGGAAGAAAGCTATGAATGAGAAGATTTATGCACAAAATGGAAATGAAATAAGGCACATAGTTCCACTGCTACAAAGAAGAAGAACTCAAAGGAAATAATTGGTTTTAGAAAGTAAAGCATAATGTTGATGGTAGCATAAATAGGTATAGAGCACGATTGGTAGCAAAAGTATATGTATAGGCATACAACTTTGGTTATGAGAAAACTTTCAATCCAATAGCCAAAAGGGATACTAATAATGCACATAATGCATTGGCTACAACAAAAAGATGAATTTTGTATCAGATGGATATGAAGAGTGATGTCATACATGGCCATTTTGTTGACATGTAGGGGCGTTATTCTATGATTAAAATCCACTAATGGTGACATGTAGGGGTGTTATTCTATCATCTACTTTAATCCACTATCATATAATAACGCCCCTACATGTCACCATTAAAGCATCTGCGCAAATCCACTCCTAACGCACAGAGAATCCAATAGCAGGCATTGGAGTGCAACAACATTACAAATTGAAAACAATGCACGGTTCTGTATCAGGATTGTACCATTTAATTAGAGGTTTTTGTTCGTGTCGGATATCAGAGTTTACTAGAAATCGAAGTGTATTTCTTGCAAATAAGCCAAAAATATATCCAAATTGTTACAAAAATATGCCCGATATGGTATGAAACAAAGAGCAAGTTTCGGGATGATGATTACCTTGCAGCTGTGCTTTTTGAAATTAATGCACCTTTGACCCATCCTTTCATACGGAGCACCATTAAAACCGTTCTCCTCTCAGAATCTTACAAGCTGATAATATAAGTGCTTCAGATGATTACCAAAACCATGTTAAAAATGCTTAATAAGCTC
Organism: Ceratopteris richardii; assembly: GCA_020310875.1. Taxonomy (NCBI): domain Eukaryota; kingdom Viridiplantae; phylum Streptophyta; class Polypodiopsida; order Polypodiales; family Pteridaceae; genus Ceratopteris; species Ceratopteris richardii. The sequence goes on from CM035423.1 coordinate 104,243,960, forward strand.
CGGTGTGCTTGAAATCGTTTTGATCTTGCAGAGAATAAGAATCTACGAAATGTATTAGCTTTAATACAGCCACAGATGTACGATTCAGATCCTTCCCAGGAACATGAACTTGCATAGCATGCCCTTCTTACAAGAAAAAGGGCTGGAATCCGTCACTCAATCACGTCGATAGGTCTCTTCCATAGGTGGTGTTCAAAAACACCATTTATGATGCTAAGCCAATACTTGAGACATTAAGCAGCAGTCTTTTTGGGGGATTTGGGTTCCTTCGCAGGTTTATCAGCCTTCTCAGCACTCTTCTTTGGCAAGAGAACCTGATGAATGTTGGGTAGGACGCCACCGTACGCAATTGTTACGCCAGAGAGCAGCTTTCCTAGCTCTTCATCATTCCTGATGGCTAACTGAATATGACGAGGAATGATCCTGTTCTTCTTGTTGTCACGGGCTGCGTTTCCAGCAAGTTCTAAGACCTAAGACAATGAGATCACACACCCCAATCAAAACACAGAAAAATGCATGCCACATACATTCGAACTTATTGACCGGCCGCCAGAAAGCACTAACCTCAGCCGCAAGATACTCAAGCACAGCTGCAAGGTACACAGGTGCACCAGTTCCCACACGCTTTGCATAGCGCCCCTTCTTGAGGTATCGGGCGAGTCGCCCTACTGGAAACTGGAGACCGGCCTTGACGGTCTTGGAAACGCTCTTCTTCCTGGCTCCCTTTCCTCTTCCACCCTTGCTCCCCTTGCTCGAATCCATCTCCTTTGTGCTGTTGGTATCCTTCGATTCACTATCGCGGTACTTAGAAAACGAGTGTAGCACTGATGATCATAACGCTGGAGTGTCTCGACTTATATATCGCCGGCGAACCAGATCCCGACCTCATTTGAAATTCGAATAGGCCGCGTGTTCTCCCGCTCGACCTATTGTAAGGTGAGACCATGAACGATCCGATTACATCGGATCGTATTCATTCACACTTGGGCGGGCCTGGTTCTGGTCTTTGATACAGCTATCTAGGATGAGTTCACACGCCGACGTGTTCAGACGTGAAAATAATTTTCCAAAATGTAGAGTTTTGTCCTAAGAAACAATTGGGTGTCCTTCTCCTGTATAACAAAGTTTTTTTTGCTAGAAACTGCTTTAATTTAAAAATAGGAAAAATACAAGAGAGTTATGGAGAGATACAAACAACGCTAATAAACTTTTCGAGATCCATTTGTTTTTAAGCTTGTTTTTAAACTGCTTTAATTTCAAAACAGGAAAAGTACGAGAGTTAAGGAGAGATACAAACAAAGCTAATAAACTTTTCAAGATCCATTTGTTTCAAACACCATAGGGTTGTTCCAAACACAACCCTATGGTGTTTGAAGGGATGGCTACTCTTAAAGCTCTTTTATTCTTCTACTCTCTATTGACCACTCTTTGGTATATCAAACCATTCTATTGGACATGGTTGCCCCCACCTCCTCTTCTCTTTCATATTGCCACCGATGACCTAAGCTACTTAGTTAACCATTATGCCCATCTTAGGTAGTATAGCCAACTTTTGGAAATGTCTAAACACTTTTTGCATTGTGTCAAATTCTACAATAAATCACTCAAAAATAGCTTTCAAGGCTATTTTGGGGCCCCTTTTACAATTTTTCATCGACTAGGGATGTTAGGAGCTCCCAATGCAGATATCTTTCATCTGCTTGGAATTCGATGGGTTTTGATGTTTCTGTGTGTCAACGGTGGAACTCAAAGAAATTTTTTTTGTTCAAAAAGAGTAAAAAATGTTATGATGAAAACACTAGCTATCAGACATTGATCCACAGGGATCAGTTCAATTGATCCACAGGTATCAGTTCATGTGTGTGAGGGACAAGGGCCAACTAGCCAAGGTCCCAAGCTCGGGCGATACCCAAAGGTACATTGGTAGTAATGGGAAGTACTTGGGTAGTAATGGGAATAAGTATTGCATGATTGCCACATGGTCACACTAGACTATTCCAAATCATTTCTATTTATAGAGTACCTCATTGTTATTCTTAGAGTACAAGAGGGTATATATGGATGGGAGGACAGTCACACACACATCATTCAAGTCTCTTTCTAACACTTGGTATCAGAACCATCAGGGATTTCTCGTCATTTTTCTCTACATGAGCTTTTTCGGTCTCAAACATTGTCGTCTGTCATCGTCCCTTCGGTTTTCTTCTCCATCATCATCATCATTCTGCAAGGGTCTAGTGCAGAAGATTTTGGAATTTTAGGGGAGCCCATAGGACCCTCGCCTATTATGTGAGAATGCTTGCCTCTAAAGACCCCCTCGAAGACTCGCCCTTGTAGGGCTATTAAGAGCATCGTGCCCATGTGACCACGCCAATGATGCATGACACCCAACAAGTTATTATTAATTTTCACATGTAAGTACTGAAAAGGCGGGTGGATTCATACACCTATCTGCTCGTCTTCTGTCCAACACCAGCCCGCGCTCTGAAGCGATGCCCGGATGCAAAGGTAAGAGAGAGGTGCCTTTGTATACTCTTCTCATGACTTGAAAAAAATATTGAAAGCCTGGTCTATTTGTAGTGATCCCTCATTGTTGTAACAATGCATGTGGGATCTCATGAGTCATGACTTGAGCTTTTTCCAATGAGTGGTTGTAATCTATACTTTGGCTTTAATCTCAATTATTTGGAAAGCTTGGAGTTTACCCATTCATCTTCAATGACCCTCTTTCGATCATCGTTTTGAAGCACAACTTATTGGGAGAAACTTCAAAATCTATTCCAACAGAGTGTGGACCATCTTCAGCACCTACATACACTTGCAAGTTACTTTTTGAACCTCCGTATAAGTCTCTTCTCAATTTATATCCATCGTTGTTTTCTTTTTGCATCATATTGCATATAGGACATGCAAGTTTTGCATAGTATCTAGAGTATACGTGTAGTGTAGACATGAATTTGTATTGTACGATGCATGTATTCTTCTTACACGGACAGGTAAGTATTTTCTTGTAGGTTAGCGAGGAGAAAAAAAAATTCATAGGGTGTGTAATCACATTTCGGTCTACTTATAGTTATATTGTGCTCATTGGCATTGCAAAATTTGTCACGTTGTGTAATCCCTTTCAGTCTATTTGTAGATAAATTGTGCCTGCCGACACCGTTATCACGAAAATTGCTTGTCGTAAATTTTTCATTTTTCAAAATCATGTCGTTATGCTGCATAACTTTTTAGAAAATTAGTATGCATATGCATTCAATCATATAGAACATACTTATTTCTTCATGTTTCATTGAGCAAAGGCTTGTAATTTGTTCTTTTCCGCTGCCGCTTACTTGTTTTGAGTGTACATGGAACATCCAAATTATATAATGATCAAGATGAATGATTAGTAGCATTCTAATCAAAGAATTGTATAAGCTTGTGGATATCTAGTAGATATCACTGTTTCAGAGAAATTAATTCAAGGATAAGCCAAGGGCGATCTTAAGACAAAGGCAACTATTGCCAAGGTCATTAGAATGAGGAACGTAATAGTTTAACAACTAAAAATTCTAGGATTTCTAGTTTGAACCTAGAATAGAGAAGATAGTTAAAAAGCTAAGTGAAGTTGAATACCGATTAGAGCTTCCTCTAGATTGTAGAGTGCATCCAATGTTTCATGTCAGTAAACTTCGAAAGTATATTTCTAGGGAGGATAATCTAATAGAAGGTATTGTTTCTTTGCAAGAAAGTAATAGCACATATCATTCTCCATACAGGATACTAGATCAGAGACAAAAGCGATTGAGGAATCATGACATTCAAGAGTATCTAGTAGCCTGGAGAGGATTACCACTTACTAACTCTACTTGGGAATCAGAAGCTCTGGTTCACAAGTACTTTCCCTCATTGATCATTGAGGACAATGATCTTTAGAAGGGGGAGAGAGTGCCATACGTTGATCCACAATGATCAGTACAATTGATCTAGAGGGATCAGTCCATGTGTGTGAGGGACAAGGGGCCAGCTAGCCAAGGTCCCAAGCTCGGGGATACCCTAAGGTACATTGGTAGTATTGGGAAGTACTTAGGTAGTAATGGGAATAAGTGCACATGTTCACACCAGAACATGTTGCACTAGATGCAAGACCTACTTCCCAACTCAATTAGGCAGAAGTTTAGATAAGCTCTACAACGTTCAAAATCAAGAACAAGCAATATCAATACAAGATGAATTGAGGGACGTAAGAAATGTAGAGAGGCCAAGGTATTGAGAGACGTGTCCATCATAAAGGTAGAAGGATGTTGGCCTTATGAATTTTGGAAGAATGCACAAGTGAGAGTCGTGACCTACCATTTGAAGGCATGAATTTGAATGAAGAGAAGCCCTAGAATTGTCATCATCACTTGGGGAAAGATAGGGTGGATTCAAACTATTCCGAAGGCATAAATAATTCTTTTTTATAAGCACAAATGTTCCTCCACCTTTGGAATTCACAAGCATTTGAAAATCACCTACTATGACGAGGTGACAATCCTCTAAACCCATGTAAAATCATGGAGGCCAAACGGGATTGAACCGGGGTCAATAACTTCACTGACATGTGCAAACTGTAAAATTTATCAATCATATTTTGAAGTTGAAATTCCAAATAAGATCAATATGACCATCAAAGGTCAACCTTCACACATAATATATTCCCCTCCTCGATCAAAAGGGAGGGTGCCCATTTTACATGCTAACATATTTTCAGCCATAACCAAAAACTATTGAAGCACATAAACACTTCGGACTTTTCTTTGAGTGGATATCCCATGCATGCCTAGAAAAATCATCAATGAAAGTCACGAAGTAAAGATAGTTTCCAAAAGAGGGTGTCTACATAGGACCACAGACATCATTGTGAACAAGCTGGCTTCTCCTCATGATAGGTGCCTTACAACTTTAGAGCACCATGGATCACTTGTGGTCACTTGAGGGTGGAGCATTGAGTATATATAACAACCCCTCTCAATGTCCAACCTACAATCAATGACATCCTTGGTCCAATCCCAAGATTTTAAAGGTGCCGATGAAGTTGCTCTCTCCCAAGAGCCGTTGTGAAGGTCTACTCCATTTTCTTCACTTGGAGAATAGCTTATCTCCACGATCCCATCCTTGAACAACTCACACACATAGTGATACTAAATTTCTATATGCTTGCTATGTGCATGGAAAACAAGATTCTTGGTGATGGCCATGCAACTTTGGTTGCCACACTTCAACCCTATAGCCTCCTATCCTTGTATTCCTATGTGCCATAGGATCCTCCTAAACCATACTGCTTCACATGCTACAACATATGCTACCTTGTACTTAGTTTTAGTAGAAGGTAATGCTATTGACGATTGCTTCTTACTGGTCCAAGAGAAGATCCTAGATCCTAAAGAAAAGCAATAACCAAAAACTGATTTCTCTGGTATCAATATCTCTTGCCCAAACTTAATCACAATATCCAACCAAAGAGGGTCATTCTTCATAGAGAATACCATAATCAATGGTTCCTTTCATATAACTGAGTATTAGCATGCTTGCCTTCCAATGAGTCTTGTAAGGCTTATTAGAGAACCTGCTTACTACTTCAATAGCATAAGAGATATTTGGTCTGCAATTGCACAAGTAGATGAGACTTCCAACTAGTTTCCTATATCTTCCAATGTCCCCTAGAGGTGAATAACCATGTCCTTATTTTGTAAGTAAAGCAAACTATTGAAGTTCAAGGGACCAAAACGAGCATGTGAGAGCTCCATTTCAGCCATGGAAGAAGTATGAGAAATCAAGGCATTTGATTCAGCCCTCTTGTATGTATCCAAACAATACAAACCATTACATAATGTACCAGACATCACAATAATGTCACTATTGTTGAAATCATGAATGATGCACTTATCATCAACAAAGTGTACATGAAGTCCAACTTTGGCAATCAATGGAATTGAAATTAAGTTCTTCTTGATACCAGGTACATACAATGCATTTTTCAAGAGAATCACACCCCCATTTGCAGTCGTAAGCTCAATTACTCCTACTCCAATGATAGGATAAGAGGCATTGTTTGCACACACCACATGTCCTCCTTTAGATGATGCAAAAAAGCTTTTTGCATGAAGTTATGCGCTTTGAAGCACCACTATCAAAGAACCAATCCGAATCAGCCTCACTCACAACCATATATTTAGAATGCAAAAATGTATCATAATGACATGTAACAACACATGCCCAAAAATCTTGAGCCATGTTAGCTTCATCATTCTTTGCATTTGCCAAATTTTCAGCAATATACATGTCGGATTCGTTCTTGTTTTTGTTGCATTTAGCAAGCTTTCTACAATCATCAATGTTATTAGGATCTTAACTCACGTGCACACAAAGGTTATGAATGTTGAAAAACACACAAAGAAAATAAATATGCAAGGAGACGAGACAGAACACAGTATTGGATGCAATCTCCCCCCGTGCACTGTGTTTCGACAGTCCACAAAGTGCATGTATTTATAGGAAATTTTGATTATGTCAAAATAGTGGTTACATGAGAGCGGTTTCAAAAAGCATGCATGAAAGTAGAAGTTGGTAACTTTTGTAGAAATCCTTTGCTTTTAATATCAAAAATTGCAATCTACAATGACTACTTTACTAACTGTTTTTAAAAATATAACCCTCTACATGCGTCTATTTACAAACTATATAAATTATAAATTGGATTATTGATGTCCGCCCTTTCACGCCTTTCACATCCTCACGGACCTTCAATTGCTATATCAGAAACACCAAAAAACATTAATACATTAATAAATTAACACTCCAACAATACCTTGTTCAACACATTCCATAATTCATAACATGCCCCTCATTTGAAAAAGCAACTGACCTCAATGGATAAAAGAAAAATAAACATGGATGGCCAGTCACATGTTCCATCACTGAACTAGAATAAGCATGTTCCATGTAAAAACACATGCATGGAAATGTTCATGGAGGAGTTACATTAATGTGTTTGTGTATGATATACAGAATTAAGTGGTCATAATGGGGTGTTAATTGTATTTTATGTATCCATTGACATTCTTCAATATAGTGATTTTTGTACTTAACTGAATATCGATGATATTGAGTACCTGTGCATGTAGTCTTGACATCATGATCAATTATTTCCTTAAGAACTAAGATTTCAGATTGTTCTTCAATTAAAGGAGGGACATCAAGAAGTGGAGTGAGTGGTAAAGTTCCTTTAAATGGTTTAAGTAAACTAATATGAATTCCTTGCCTAATCGTTTTGTATTGATATTACGTGTATAACATTCTTGACTTTTTCTAATGTGCTCCTGAACATCACCAAGTATAGAAATGTGATCTTGAGCAATAGAATCCGCCATCAAAATATCACTTTAGGTGAGTGACATGGGAGTGGGAAGCTTTTTACCATAAACAATTTCAAAAGATGCACGTCCAGTAGTGGTGTGTGTGGTGTTATTGTAAGCCAATTGAAGCAATGACAACTTGTCATCCCAGTTAGTGGGATTATCCAATGAATAACAACACAATAAATCAAGAATAGTACTGTTTGTGGCCTCACTTTTTCCATTACTTTCGGGATGAAATGCAGAGCTAAAATCTATTTTAGAACCAAAATGTTGAAATAAGGCAACTGAAAATCGATTACAAAATCTAACATCACGAACAGATAACATTACTTTAGGAAATCCATGATGTGGGGAAATGCATTTAATGAATATTTTTGTAGCCTAAGGTGCAGACAAAGATCTTCTACAAGGAATGAAATATGAATATTTACTAAACCTATCAACTATTGTCTAAATCATATCGTTATGTGATTAAGTGATAGGAAGAACTATGATAAAATCCATAGAGATTTGTTCCCATGGTTTGTTCGGAATGGGAAGTGGTATCAATAATCCAAATGGTTTACCATGATGATGTTTTACACGCTGACATACAATGCATTGAGAAACATAATGTGCAATATCTTTTTCCATGTGTGGCCAAAAGAAGAAATCTTTGCAAGCAGAAATGGTGCTCTCTATGCCTCTATGACCCATGTAAGATGGTTCATGCATTTCTTTGATGACAAAATCTTTAAAAGCTTGGGTTATGCACAATCTATGTTGAAAATAAAGTAAACCATGATGAAATGTATATTGTTCATCAGATAAAGGTGCACCATTGTTGAAGTCATGCCATGCACATGAGAAATACAAATCAGATGAAAATTCATGGTTCTATGCTCTGAAGTTGATTTGCACTGTTAAAAGTGTGTGTGTGCCACGACACAAAAAACTAAAACTTGAGGAGGAGCTGAACCTACTCTGATACCAGTGTTGGGTGTGTGTAGAAGTGTGAGAGACACACAAGAAGCACACACAAGAAGCACAAATGTAGAAAAACACACGGAGAAGACGGATGGCCAAAATAGCTCTCTCTCTTGACGATGTTCAACTTGAAGTAAGAGCTGAATAATATCCCTAGCACAGTACCACCACATATGAATGAATCATGTATGTGGTAACATGGGGAAAAAACCTCTAGCTAGCACTATAGTAAAAAGCTCCCATGTATAGGGAAAAGGTTCACATCAAAGCTACTCAAGGAACACATAAGTGTAACAAAGATGACAAGAAAACTTAATGCTTGGTTTTCTTCTCGTGTCTACTTTTACTAAGCAAAAAAATTAGCGCATTTAATGTAACTCTTCATTAAGTATTTCATACCTAAGTATCACCTTGGGAAGGAATCTACTAGTTACTTGAGTTGCAAGGTTGTAGCTAGCATGACTTTACCACTAACTAGATGTCTATTTTCCCAAATGTCAAGCTTGATCTTTTCTTTAGCTTTAAAAAGTAAGCTAACTACCATGAAAGTACATTCATGTATGTACTTAACAAACAAACCCCTTTTTTCATGAAAATCCATGTGCTTGTATGAAAATGCATATATTTTCATGCATGTGTTGGCATGTTTTTTCATGCCCTAAATAACTCAAGCATTTCTCATGATTGACATGCATGCACTTCATGCATCTATGTTATGCACAACATACTACCTTTGCTTCCTTTACACTCATGTTTGTCCCTTTGAGCTTTCATTATCTTCTTGAAGTTCATCTAATCATCATCAAAATTGAAGTCTTATGCCATGCTTCAATGATAATTCTATGAAAACTATATGAAAGAAAAAACAAACAAATATTGAAATCAAGCATGAACTTGGAAAATACTTAGCTCCAAACAAATTCATGTTCAGATATCAAGCTCAACATGTGATGATCTAGGATGACACATACCACTCTTTTCATTTCTCTGACATATATAGTGGTCACGTTGGTATATGTTAGGGATACTTCATTGAACTTTACTAGATTTATCTATCAAGAGTGATGGCACATTTGTTTCTTGCCAACTCACTCATTCGCGGACATTAGGATTTTCCTTATGTATTGTTCTTTATATATTGCACTAGTTGTATTGTTTTTTTAGGTCATTCTTATATAATTCCTTTTATGTAACAGAAGAAGAAGAAGAAGAAGATCATTCTTCCTTGCCTCAATCTGTGTGTGTGCTCCTCTTTGATTGTGAGAGAGTGTGTGTGTGAGCTCTCTTCCTTGTCTCCTTCCTCATGACATGGTATCAGAGCCAGTGTGGTTGTAGAGAGCTCATCGAGAAGATCGATGGTGATGAGTATGCAAGAAGACAAGGAGAAAGTGAGATTCACAAATGACCTCAGATTGCTACGAAAATTGGCATCAAATTTCTATTTCAAAGTCATCTCGACCTCCATTTCGAGCCTACAAAGTGGAGCCCATAGAAGAACCAGGTCAATTTGCAAAACTTTAACTTGCATCCTGTTCGATAATACTCAGATATTCCAGATCTAGAATTTCAAGCGATTCCGTGTACTGTTGATACATGAAAATTGTGTTTTTCTAAGATCAAACAATTACCTCATAGTGCAATAGTGTTCAAGTAGAAGTACTGCTTGTAGAATTTTTGCAGAAATGGCAAACTTAGATGGAATGAGTCAACTTATGAGCTACAAGTTGGACAAGAACAACCTCCATCCTTGGACATTCAAAATCACCAATTTCCTGATGGGAAAAGGCTATTGGAAGTACATCAAAGGAGAGAACAAAAACACTTTGCAATTACTAGAGAGGAATCAGATTGCAGACCAATGAAGAGCATATGAGGAATGGAATCAAGAAGCATGAAATATTATGTATTGGCTATCTATTCGCATACAAGATAGCATGATTGGGCACATACAAGATGCCAAGACTCCAAAAGAGGCTTGTAACAATTTGGTCACATTGTATGAGACCAATACAAAGGCACGAAAATTGCAACTCAAGAACGAGCTACATACACTAGAGAAAAAGGGCATGTCGATAAGTGAATAGACCTTGAAAACCAAAAGCATATGTGAGTCACTTGCATCTATTGATGTGAATGTAGATGATGATGATGATAAGGTGGAATTGTGCCTTCGTGGTTTAGGAGCTGCATATAACCAGTTCAAAACATCTATTCAAACCAAGGAAAATATTCCAATTTTTTTTAATTTGGTATCCATGTTGATTATTGAAGAAAAGAATCTTGGTGAGGACTCAAACTCCCAAGGAAAACCTAGTTCTGAGCAGGCATTATACTATGGCAGAGGTGGAGGCTTTGAAAGTGGAAGAGGACACAATAACCAAGACCAAATTCAACAACAGAATCATGCAAGAGGTATAGGATAGTTTCGAGGTAGGCGGAGTCAAAGAGTTCATAGAAATTTACAAAGAGATGATTCAGGTAATGACAATAAAGGATGTTGGGATTGTGGTAAATGTGGACACTTTGAACGTGATTGCAGGTTGAAGAATCAAAATAATAGAAGGCAACAAAACAACTATGCATCCACAAGTGCAGATGCGTCTGAGAAGTTGTTCATGGTCCAACATCACATGATGAATAGGATGTTTGCTGATGTTTCAAAATCAAATGGTAATGTCTCTTATGTTGATTCAGGTGCTTCAAATCACATGGCCAGTCATGCGGAATGGTTTAGTAGTTTGTATAAATTGCCAGTTTCTAGATATGTTGAAATAGGTGATGACACATCTCACCCTATTGAGCATACATGAAACATAGCATTGTTTATGGAGGATGGGAAGGTAAAACATCTTGTTGATGTGCTTCATGTTCCAAATATAACAAAGAATCTGGTTTTTGTTGGACAAATGGTTGACTAGGGATTACAAGGAAACAAAGTGGTTTTTGTTGGACAAATGGTTGATCAGGGATTACAAGGAAACAAAGAATCCATTTTGTCAAAGGAAACAAAGTGGATAGGATGTTCACCTTAAATGTGAAAATTCTTGGAATGAATGCAACCATGTTTTCAAAAGGTGCAGGAGTTATTTTTGATATAGAGATATGGCACAAACGAATTGGACATGCAAACTTGTGGAGGCTTAAATTGATGCAGTCAAAGGAGATTGTCAATGGACTACCAAATTTCAAGGTTTGCAGAGATGCAAAAGGTATATGCAACCTGTCAATTTGGTAAACAATCAAGAGCATCATTTCTACATGACAAGCATGTTAGTGAGAATGTGCTAGAAATAGTACATATAGATGTTTGGGGTCCTCCAAAGACCACATCTATGGGCGGTTGCAGGTTTTATGTTACTTTCATTAATGAACGTACACAAAAAGTATGGGTATGTTTCATGAAAGAGAAGAGTGAGGTGTTCACTCACTTCCAGAATTTTAAGGCTATGGCGGAAAATCAAACAAGAAAATATATTTAAACATTAAGGTCTGATATAGGAGGTGAATACATGTCAAATGAGTTTAGTAGCTTTCTTAAAAGTCATGGAATTTGATGTCATTTTTCATGTAGGTAGACACCACAACAAAATGGCATTGCTGAATGCAAAAATAGACATATTGCAGAAATAGCAAGAGCCTTGATGGCTGAGAAGAAGATGCCTCATGAACCGAACTCCGAATGCTGTTGTACATCAAGTTACACTTAAAGAGAAGTTAATAGGTAAAAATCCAAACTTATCCCATATGAAAGTATTTGACTGTATTGCATACATACATATTCTAGATGAGTTGAGGATGAAGCTTGATCCAAAAACAAAAAAATGTATCTTCATTCGGTACTCCCTTGAGCAAAAGGGATATAAATATAATAATCCACTCACACGACAGGTGAAGGGAAGTAGAGATGTGGTGTTTGATGAAACGTCAAGCTTCTAAGCAGGTGCCAAAGATGGACTTAATCTTGAACCAAATGACAATGTTGAAAAATCAAGTGTAGAATCAAGTGCAGAATCTCAAGTTTTGAGTGGACGAGATGCATCACAAAGCACTAGTTCCAACTCAAATCCATGGAGTAGAGGGTTGCATGGAAATTTGAGTCTAGAAAATTCGTCAACTACATCGAAGAAAGGTAAAGAAAAGCTTTCTGTTGGTAGTAAAACATCTACAGGTTTTGAAGACATTGATGGAGATTCAAGCAGTTCAAAAAAGAGCCTTGATGAGGAACTTGGACTGCCCTCTATGAAGACTCTAGGAGTAAGAAAGGCACATGCAGATGATATAAGGAGAAGTGACGACCAAGAAGATATGGGAGGATGCAGAATTCAATGCAATGATTGACGTATGACAATTACATGGCTTGTCATTGTGCCTACATGACCAAGGTAATACAAGATGTTGAACCTTCTTGTTTTGAAGATGCAATTGGAAACGCAGATTGGAAAAAAGATATGGATGAGGAGATGGCTGCATTTTATGGAAACTATACATGGAAGCTAGTTCCATTACCACAAGGAAAGAAACCCATAGGCTACAAGTGGGTTTACAAGGTAAAGCACAATGCTGATGGTAGCATAAGGATATGCACAGACATATGGCATTGATTATGAGGAAACATTAAGCCCTGTCACTAAAATGTCTAATGTTAGAACACTTGTTGCATTAGCTACAATAAAAGGATGGACTTTGCATCAGATGGATGTGAAAAATGCTTTCCTACATGCTGAGTTACAAGAAGAAGTATGCATGGATCAGCCATAAGGATATGAAGATTCAAAGAACCCAGAATATCTTGATATATTTAGGTAGTGATGTGTGTGAACATGCTAGGACCATCGAGCACTTTTTTCCCTCTTTAAGAGGTTTTTCCCCCAGCATATATATATGCTTATAGCCCTAATGGGTTACTTATCTTAGAGCATTCTAGTGGTAATGCATTCAGCATTGTGTGTTGTGCTCCAAACTTCTTCTTCTTCCTTGTGTTGTTCACATGCTTCCGTAGATGTCTAACTCCAACAATTCGTAAAAGAGCAAGTCATCGCTTCATCTAGGGCATCCTTGACACCCCTCCGGTCACAGTCTCAGAATCACACAAAATTTGGTGAGGATACTCAGGCTGATTAGGAGATCAAAACATCTTCACTTTATGGTGTCGAAATCGTGATTTGAGCTCGTTTCGGCCTTTGAACGCACTATCACAATGCTTGTGCAGGCTATTTCATCTTTTTGTGCCAAAGATATATACATGTTTCCGTTAGCCAATTTAAGCGTCTCAAAATCTGCTACAGGTCTAGCAGAACTCATCAGGGTAGTTCTGTTCAACTTTTTCTCATACAATCATTTTTCTACATCAGGGTATTTTAATCAGTGGCCATGGCTGAAAGCAGTGATGTATTTTGTATGTTGGCTATTGAGGATAAGTTGAACGGTACCAATTATCCATTTTGGACTTATATGAAGCGACATGTATTGGTTGCAAAAGGACTGTGCAACATTGTGCATGGTGTTGAAAAACGTCCTATTACACCTGCAAATACAGGTATTGAAGTTGATGCAGATGGCATTGAAGATGTTGATATTCTTAAGATTCATATTCGTGATGTAGTTTCTGTTGCACCTATTGCAGAGCAAATTTGTTGGGATGGCAGAGATGCTCAAGCATATGCATTGATAGCCTTGTTTGTCAAACGTGCCATTATTCCTCACATTCACTCTTGTAGAAGAGCTAAGGATGCTTGGGATACACTTACCACATTGTACCAAGCTAGGAATGAGGCTCGTGTTGCTTACCTCCGAAAATAATTAGAGAGTGAACATATGAGTGAAGGTGATTCTATGGATAGTTTTCTGACAAAGATCAAGGATTTGAAGGAATAGTTGATTTGTACCAATGAAGTTATACCAGATAGCTCACTTGTGCAAACCATTCTGAATGGTCTTCCTGATTCATATCATAGTTTTACTTTTAGTTTTCGATTGATGATGAAAGCCAATCCAGATGCCCTGTCATTTGAAGAGTTAGTTTCTGTTCTGCTGCAGGAAGATCAATCTAGGCAGAACAGGTCCATTATGTGTGTTGCAGATCAAGCTTTCCTAGCTAGTCAGAAGGGAAAAGGTAAATGGAGCTTATCTATTAGTAAGCAGAAATCTGCAAATGTTGCACATTTGAAGAAGAAAGACAAAGATGAGAAGAAATCAGAAAAGCAGAAATTGTTTTGCAAATACTGTAAAGCAAATGATCATGTCATTAAGAGCTGTCCAAAATTGGCTGCTAAAGAGGCAAAGAAGAAAAGAGGGCAGGATGGTTATTGTAGAGGCCTCTACACCAAAAACAGAGTCTGTTAATCTTGTGCAGAATGAAGAATGGGTGTTTACTACTATTTGCAATTTTGACCCATCTTCTCATGAGCATTGTATGTTTGTAGTAGACTCAGATGTTTGGTATTTTGATAGTGGGGCAACCAAACATATTACCTTGCAGTGCAATTTCTTCACTTCACTTGAGCCCGCCCTACAAGGAATACTGTCACATGTGCCAACAACTCCTCTTATCCTGTTATGGGAGTTGTTAAGATCATTATCACTATTGTTGATGGTAGTTCTTTCACTTTGTTGGATGCTTTATTCATGCCCGAGATCAAGAAAAATATGTGATCATTTTTTGCATTAGCCAAGATTGGTTTGGGTGTGAAATCTGTTGATGGCAGATGTGAAATCTGTTGATGGCAGATGTATAGTTCATGATTTGTCAAATGGCGACATGATTATTGTTTCTGGCATTTTATGTCGTGGGTTGTATAAGCTCATAGACGATGAAAAATCTATGAATGATTCAGCATGTGCAGTACATGATTCTTAGGCTATGTCAGATGCAAAGCTTTGGCATGCACACTTTGGTCATCTGAAATTTGCTAGTTTGCTACAACCGCAGAAATAGGATATGGTGTCCTCTTTGCCCAAACTTGAGGCACCCGATAAACATGTTTGTGAAGTTTGTATTTTGGGCAAAATGCAGTGTTCCTCCTTTCCAAAAGATGGTTCAGTTCGAGCTACTAAAAAATTGCAACTTGTTCTCAGTGATGCCTGTGGTCCGATGCAGACACCCTCTTTTGGAAACTATCTTTACTTTGTGACTTTCATTGATGATTTTTCCAGGCATGCATGGGTATATCCACTCAAAGCAAAGTCTAAATTGTTTATGTGCTTCAAATAGTTTTTGGTTATGGCTGAAAATCTATCAGCATGGAAAATGGGCACTCTCCATTCTAATCGAGGGAGGGAATATATGTTTTCTGACTTTAATGCATTTCTGGCTCAACGTGGGATACAACATCAGTGTACAGTGCCATATACACCTCAATAGAATGGACTTGCTGAATGGAAGAACATGTCACTCATGGAGATGGTGAGGTGTATGGTCAAGAGTTAGGCTTTACCACATAGTTTCTGGCTTGAGGGTATCATGTGTGCAGCATATGTACTTAACAGGTGTACCACTAAAGTGTTGTAGTCTATCACTCCATATGAGGCTTGGCATGGTCTTAAGCCGTTTTTTGCTCACCTATGTGTTTTTGGTTGTTTGGCATATGCATTAGTGCTTGAACAACATCGTGGGAAATCGGATAGTAAAGTAGTAAAATGTATTTTTGTAGGGTACAATTGTGAAAGCAAAGGCTATCGTCTGTATCATCCACAAACTAAATGCATTCTGGTTAGCCATGATGTTGTTTTTGTGGAAGATGCTATTCAACCTTTACTTTCATGTACGAAGGAGACATTTGTTAGCTCCAAAGACATGTATGATACTTTGCTGCCTCTTTTTATAGGTGGACAATCTAGTGCTAGTCCTAATGAGGCAACTTCTTAGCCTTTATAAGGTTTCATGTGATGATGCAGAACATTCCATTTTTTATACAGATTTACATGATGCAATTATTGATGAGAGAGCTGATATTGAGGGGGCAAAAACTATGCCAAAATGGATGGTGCATACTTTGCATGACAACAAATTAGATGCACCTCTAGCATACCATACTCGTTCAAGCTCTCATAGTGCCTCTTTTGCATCAGATTGCTATGCTATGGCTGCCTCTAGTCTCTGTGATGATATTGAGCCTGTTTTGTTTGATGAAGCACAAAATTATGAACATTGAACGGCTGCAATGCAATCTGAATATGATGGTATCATGAAAAATGGTACATGGTCTTTATGTGACTTGCCTCCTCACAAGAAGGCCATTAGCACTAAGTGGGTATACAAGCTGAATCGTAAACCTGATGGAGCAGTTGACAGGTATAAGGCTAGCCTTGTTGCAAAGGGTTATGCGCAGGAAAGAGGCATTGATTTTGATGAAATCTTTGCACCTCCTTGCCGAATGACTACTGTTCGTAGCATCTGTGCACTTGTAGCTCATCATGGTTCGAATGTACATCAGTTGGACATTAAAACAACATTTCTGAATGGTGACTTTGCATGATGAAGTGTATGTTTTTCAGCCTTGTGGCTTTGTGCAGAAAGGGCATGAAAACCAGGTGTGCAGGTTAAAGAAGGCATTATATGGTTTAAAGCAAGCACCATGTGCTTGGTATGAAAAGATACATTCCTAGCTGATTGCACATGGTTTTGAGAACAATCCAACTAAAAGCACCTTATATGTTAAGCGTGCTAATGATGTACTTTTAATCATTGTTGTGTATGTTGATGACATGCTGCTCACTTGTCCTCATGAGAAGCATATTGCTGATTTTAAGGCTGATTTGCATACCTCATTTGAGATGTCTGATTTCGGGCATTTGCATCATATTTTGGCATTCAGTTTATGCAAGTTGATGGTGGAATAGCTTTGTGTCAATCAAAATATATTGACACATTATTGTAGTGTTTTGGCCTTGAAGACTGCAAACCTATTGCCACTCCTATGGAGATAGGTTTATGATTGAGTCTTCATGATGTTGGAGATGCATTTGATGTTATTCTCTATCAGCAAGTTGCCAGATGCTTGATGTACTTATGCATTACTCGGCTAGATATTCAGTTTTTTGTCTCACACATGAGTAGATTTATGCATTGCCCAGGTCTCAAGCATTGACAGGCGGTTAAGCGCATCTTTCGCTACTTAAGTGGTACCCGACTACTTGGATTGTTTTCTCCCAAGGGGGGATCACTACTGCCATATCTACATGCTTTTTCTGACTCTGAGTGGGCTGGTTGCTATGACACTCGTGTGTCCACTAGTGGTTTTTGCTTCATGCTTGGTAGCTGATGCATATCTTGGCTGAGCAAGAAGCAGCCTATTGTAGCAACTTCTAGTTGTGAGGCTGAGCATAGGGTAGCTTTCACAGCGAGTGTTGAGTGTGTGTGGCTCAGACGCCTTATGGATGATTTGGGTGTTGGTCAATCATCTGCCACCACCATCTTCATTGACAGTCAGAGCACATTGGCAGTTGCGAGGAACCCTGTGTTCCATGCTCGCACTAAGCACATTGAGGTGCATTATCATTATGTCAAGGAGAGGTTCTCTGCTAGAGAGATTAGCTTGGCATATGTGCCCACGCAGGAGAACATTGCAGACCTTTTCACGAAGGCTCTACTTAGGGAGAAGTTTGAAGCTTTCCGCAAAGCTTTGGGCTTCCTTTTGTGGATTGATTCCACAGAGCTTGGCACTTCCTTATACATGAGTATGAAGAACTATCATACATTTCCTATGGCGAGGCTGGGTAAGTCTTCCACCTGCATCACTGAAGAGACCCCAACATCTGGGTGTCTCCCAGTTAAGAAAACCTCACCACGACCCTCTTTATCAAATGTAAAAGGCTTTATGCAAAAAAAAAAAAGCTATATCAATGACCACATGGACGTATATAAGCAGTATCCAGAGAAGCGTACATGGTGTGTATGTGCTCAATATATGCAATAAAATGATGCTAAAAGGCTGAACGCGCAGCCCAAAAACTAGCCAACAACACCTGCAAGTGTCTGTCAACTCTGACGTTTTAAGCTCAAAAAACCTGCATAAATTTGTAGTGACTACTCCGACCAAAACTAAAAAACTTTTGAGAAACCTGTAGTTTTACGAGTGTGGCTAAAAACACAGCCCCAAAGGTTGATATTTATTGTTCGAGAAGTAGAAAGAACATCTCCTTGAGTTCTTGGACCTATGTGAAGAGAACTATATGCAAAAGTACTCCAAAATGGCTCCAAAAGACACCCCAAAAATGCTTCAAAAATAGGCTTTGAAAGCAAAGAATGAAGCTTTCAGGGACCAAAACATGTTCAAGGTAATGTCAACTTTAGTCTTTCCCCTTCTTCAGACAC
Organism: Ceratopteris richardii; assembly: GCA_020310875.1. Classification (NCBI taxonomy): domain Eukaryota; kingdom Viridiplantae; phylum Streptophyta; class Polypodiopsida; order Polypodiales; family Pteridaceae; genus Ceratopteris; species Ceratopteris richardii. The sequence goes on from CM035423.1 coordinate 104,262,620, forward strand.
CACAAGAGTGTAGCTTAGTGGCAAGAGATTGCCATGTTTAAGCGAGCTCTGGGGGAACAATACTGGGATGGGTGACCTCCCGGGAAGTATCGGGAACATCTATCTTCCTTGATCATTGAGGTCCTCCCTCGCGCATAGCCAACGGTGACTTCGGTGACTCGAATGACAAGGTATGCCAAGGTCTATGCCTTGGTCGTTGCCTTAGTCGTAAGTCGGGGGGGCTCGCTTCACTTGCACAAAAGGAACAAATCTTTTGCATCGAACCGCTTTGATACCATTGAAGTGATTCGATGGCGATGCACCACGGTGCGCTCTCCTTTTCGAGATCTCCACGATGATATCCTTGGAGTAGAAAAAGGAGCTCCTAAGGGCGTACACAGTACTCCGCACAGAGGCTGCAAAATACGAAGAAAAACACAGTACACAAGGAGCACGAAGCCAGACTTCTTGGTCTTACAAATGCGGTCGAAGTTATAGTTTGTGACTAACCAGGCCACTATATGTTTTATTAAAGAACATATACAAAGAAGTGTCCGGTGACCATTTGGCCTTTCACATGGACACTAACGATAACACTTTACTAGATTTTCACTACTTTAAATAATGTTTGAAGGTGGTAAATGATCATAAGAAATAGGATCTTGTTGGGGTGCATGGTGTAGTGGTAAACATGTTCAACCCTAGATTGAAGGCCTAAAGTCCAAAATTCATAGTTCGGCTTGATGTCAACCCTTAAAATGTGGAGGATAAAAGGAGTCTTCCAAGCGCACGAGTTGTTAAGCTTAATGGAAAACTAAATCGATGATTGAACTTTCAAAAAAAAAAAGAAAAGGGCCAAGATTAGTAAGTTTAGACATGAAAAACATCAACCAAGCACGAAGAAGATCATATATATATATATATATATATATATATATATATATATATATATATATATATATATCGAGAAACGGACCATGCTGATTGGTCTATTCAAACAATCAAGATCAATGACGTCTTATTGAGACCATGCTATATGAAGGAGATCTTTAAAGTGATAAAGTTTCACTTCTATGAAAGTATGTTATGAGTTTCGCGTGAACCTCACCTCTAGGGCGATATCTAGTAAAAAGCCCCTTTGAAGTCTCTGGATGATTCTTCCTGAGCAAAAAGGGTTCATCAAAGGTAGGAATATTCTTGATGCCATTACCTCTGTGTGGGAGGGTCTTGAATTTGCTAAAGAGCACAACATTGATATTTTTTTCTTCAAAGTTGATTTTGACAAAACTTATGATAGGATTGATTGGGATTTCATCCTTTAATCTTTACATGATGTTGGTGCTAGTAAAAGGTTTATTAAGTACACTAACATTTTTTTGGGGAATGTCAATTCTAGAGTTGCTATGAATGGCCAAGTCTCTAATATTTTTAAACTATGTAGGTCCATTAGACATGGATGCCCTCTTGCCCCTCTCCTTTTTTCCATTACTCGTGATTCCCTTGGTTGGCTGGTTAGAGACTGTATGGAGCAAGGTACCATCAAAGGCTTAGAGATCCTCATTCCCTTTCTTAGCTTGGTCTTCAAATGTTTGTTGATGACACTAATATGATTATCAGGTTTGATAATTTGTTTGCTGAGAGCTTTCTTAATTGTCTTGAGTTGTTTTGCACTGTTAGTGTTTCCATTGGCAATCATAAAAATATTGTTTGTTTTCTACTAACAATTGCATTCATAATTGTGTTAAAGCTAACAATTGTGACGTTATCAAGAGAGGTGTCGTTTTCAGATTACTTGGTATCCCAATGGGCTTCGACATCACTTTGGAGTAGAGATGGTCTTGAATCATGGAAAAATTCAAGAAGAAAGTCTTTCATTAGATGGGCCTCCAACATACTTTGTCTCAAAGGGTTTTGTTATGAAGCATTACATTTTGCCTTCTCTAACTTATTTTTTTTACTTGTTGGCAGCCCAATAAGAAGTAGTTCTCTGAAGCTATGGCTTTAGCTAGAAGATTCCTTTGGGGTGGCTCTCAACTTCCCAATAAGATTCCTAAGGTTTCTTGGAGCACTTGTTGCATAAGCAAAGAGGAGGGGGGTCTTGGTCTCATTGTCCTACTAGAATGGCTACCCAGATGGCTACTAAGTGGATTATGAGGGCTACTTAGGATCATGACTATTGGGCCTGCTTAATCAACATAAATAGTCACAACTTTCATATCAAAGAATTTAAGAGTTGGAAAAATCACAATTTATGGGATGTTGTTGTGTCTACTTCCCTTTTTATTCCTAAAGGGAGCTACCCTGTTTGTTCTTTTTGGAATGCTTGGATGAGGATCAAAAGTGGATATGTTTTACCTGTTTATTTTGCTAACAATCTTTCTTTCATTCTGCAGGACTCTAAGTGGATTGGATGGTCTGATTCTTCTACCTCTCTCCCTTTGTCTATTAAAAATAACAAGTGTAGGAGAATTGGCTACTCTAATTGGCTTTCTCTATAGAGAAACAATATGATTATCAACAATAATGATATCTTGAGTATTAATTCTTTATCCTTGGCCTATAAACAGATACTGATAAAGAAGAAGGATTGGCTGCTAGACAAGACCTCTACCTATCTTCAACACAGAATTACAAAAATCCATCATGTTGCTGAGGACATGTACAAAGGATTTAAAAAGACTTTCACTCCAATTCATACTATTCTGACCAAGCTCAACAATAAATGGAAAGTTCAATGGAATGCTCATCAATGGAAATCCAGGTTCAAATTGTTGTGGACTTCCCCCTTTGCTAAGCAATCTGTTGCTTCAACTCCCAATGAATCCCACCATTTTACTGTAGCTCTCACGCAAATCCATGCCCCAACATACACGGAGATTGATATTCAAATTGCCGCCCAACCGCGTGATGTATTACTAATTCTCTCTCTCTCTCTATTGCCATGGAAGCCATTAGTCATGGCCTCTCACATGAGTGCCACTTGGCACTCATGTGAGTATCCTTCTTTAGATGTCTAAGAGGTGGTTCACACGCCTTACATCCACCTCATAAAGGATACTCTACATAACCTTTCCTTCCCCTTAATTCCATTTTTGTCCTAAAAAATGGTATTGGAAGGTCTGACAGAAAGAGAGAAATAATAGGACATCACTTCCACTATATCCCCATGTACTTCATGTACATAGTCATATCTCCATGTTGTTTCCCCATATCCTTCCCCTTAAGAAGACCCTTGAGAAGGTAATCTAAAGTTGGGAAACCGTCTCTGAACGGTGCTAACCCACTCCCATGTAGCACTATCTTCTGAACTATCTTTCCACTTTACTAGACACTCTTTATATAAGTGACTTCTCGTCCGTTTCTCTCGAGTGCTCTCGAGTGCGTAGTATGCTCTCATGCTCATGTGGAATAGATTAAACAGAAATAAGCTCTACTACCTCACTATCTAGAATAAGGTTGTCAGATTCACCCAGCCTTTTCTTAAGCCAGCTAACATGAAAAACTGGATGGATTTGAGTTTTTCTGGAAGTTGGAGCTGGTAAGCCATCTTTCCTATTCTCTTAAAGTATTTGGAAAGGTCCACAATACCTAGGAGATAGTTTTGGACAGGGTCCCATCTTCATGGTTTCTGATCTAGATGGAACTCTAAGATAGACCTGCTCTCCTACCTCAAAGTTGATGTCTCTCCTTTGAGGATCAACATAGGCTCTAGCGCTATCCTAAGCTCTCCTAATGTTGTCCTTAGAAAGCCTAAGCATATCGTTCATCACTTCCAAGAAGTCCTTTGTAGCTTGAACTTTCTCATTCTGCAACCCTACTCCATAAGGAGCTCTTGACTGAAACCCATACATAAGCATAAATGGACTATGCCCAGTGGAAGAGTGCTTGGCACTCTTATATGCAAACTCTACTATAGGTAAGTACTCTTCCCAATTAGTTTGCCTTTCATTCACATATGCTCGAAGCATATCCTCTAGGATTTGGTTGACCCTTTCTGTTTGCCCATCCAACTGTGGATGCTCTGCCGTACTCATGCTAAGTTTTGTGTCCAACCTTTTAAAGACCGCTCTCCAAAAGTGGCTAGTAAACTTCCTATCCCGATCAGAAACTATGTCTAAAGGAATACCATATAACCGGTATAGGTTCTCCACAAAGAGTCTAGCCAACTCTGGTGTTTTCACTATAGTACGTGTCAGAATAAACCTAGCCATTTTGGTTAACCTATCCACAATTACCCAGACTGAGTCGTGCCCTCTCTGTGTCTTAGGTAATCTGATTATAAAGTCCATGGAGATACTCTCCCACTTCCCATTAGGAATATCCAATGGGTGGAGTAGTCCTCCAATCCAATCTTTCAGCTTTGTTGACCTGGCATTTAGTGCACTTAAGCACATACTCTAGGACATCCTTATGAAGTCCAGGCCAATAAAACTGCCTCTTAACAAGATCATAAGTCTTGTTAACTCCTAGGTGTCCCCCACTAGGTGTGTCATGACACTCATACAAAATATGCCGTCTCATCTCAAAATCTCTAGGGACACGTACCTTACCTTTAAATAATAGATATCCATCATGGACACTGTAATTCTTCCACTTGAATCCTTCTTGAGTACCCATCGATACTCCTTTCTCACTGGAAATCATTATGTCACGATCCCCATTCTCTATGGCTTCCCAAATCTCGGAATATGCAGGATCAAGCGTACATTTCCCTCTAATGGACTCAAGTAGCTCACTAGTGATCTGAGTAAAACTTAGTCCATTGAGCATAGGCATGCGGCTAAGTGAATCAGCCACTACATTAAACTTTCCCTTCCTATACCTAAGCTCATAATCAAACTCCTACAGGGTCTCTGCCCATCGGGCCTTACGACCGTTAAGGTCTGTTTGATTAGAGAGCCACTTGATGCTCTCTTGATCAAACACTATCGTGACTTTGGCACCATATAAATAATGACACCACTTCTTCAAAGCATGGACAATTGCATACAAATCCTTCTCATAGACAGAGTAATTCTTCTAAGCCGGTTCTAGTTTCATACTCTCAAAAGCTACTGGTCGACCATCTTGAACTAGAACTGCTCCTATGGCAAAATCACTCACATGAGTCTCAACCACAAATGGTTTGTTGGGATCTGCTATATGTAAAAGTGGAGCTGTAGCAATTGCTACTTTCAATTTCTCCATACTTTTCTTTTGTTCGTTTCCCCAATGAAAGGCTTTCCCTTTCTCTTTAAGTTGTTCCTTTGCATAATTCTTAATGAATCTTCGATAGAAACCTGATAAACCTAGGAAGATCTGTAGCTCTTCCAAGTTCCTTGGATATGGCCATTCCATAATAGCCCTTACTTTTTCAGGATCCATCTGGATTCCATTCTGGGAGACTATATGCCCAAGGTATCTAACCTTTGTCTTGAAAAATTCACGCTTTGACTCCTTAGCAAAGAGTGAATTTTCCCTTAGCACTTGAAATACCGTTCTTAAGTGTTCCAAGTGCTCCTCTTCTGATGCACTATAGATCAGAATGTCATCCAAAAAATCTACTACAAAATGTCCTAGATAAGTCCGTAAAACACTATTCATGAGCTTCATGAAAGTGGCAGGAGCATTGGTGAGACCAAAAGGCATCACCAAAAACTCATAGTGCCCATATCTAGTCCTAAAAGAAGTCTTAGGGACATCCTCTACCCTAATCCTGATTTGATGTATCTTCTAATCTAGGCATTGGAAACCTATTTTTGATAGTTGCCTTATTAAGTGCTCTATAGTCTATACATAGTCTCATAGAGCCATCTTTCTTTTTAACTAGGAGCATTGCCGATGCCCAAGGTGAGTTACTAGGTTTAATGAAGCCCTTATCTAAATAATCCTGCAATTGCCTCTCAACCTCCTCGTGCTGAGAAACACTAAACCTATAAGGTGGCTTACAAATAGGGTTATTGTTAGTAATAACCTCAATGGCATGGTCAATGTCCCCTCTCTCAGGTGGTAGCCCTCTAGGTAAGTCAGTGGGAAAAACATCTCTATACTCAAACATAAGATCCTTAAAACTTTTAACCACACACTCTTGCAAAAAAGAATAGTAGAAAGTCCTGTCCATATTTGCATTTCTAGCATGAAAATATACAGTAGATGAGCTGTCTATACACTCCTCAATATCATGACTATACAATAAAAACATCTCGTGTACATAGAATAACAAAGACTATACAACTCTAATGATGAAATGAGAGGTGCACTAGGTACATCTCTCTCTCCCTGAATACAAACTTTACTTCCATTCTTTTCAAATTCAAGTGTGTTGTTTTGATAGCTGCATTTAAGTATGTCTCCCAACCCCCATAGCCACTCTCTTCCTAACACAAGGTCTGTCCTCTCCATATTCATAATTTGGAAGTCCATATAATTTATACAGTCCTACATCTTGACTTCCAAATTGGATACCATAGTATCCCATATCCTTTTATCTTGCCCTTGCATCATAGATACTATGTATTTATGTGCACTGGGCTGCTGGGGAATCTTTAATTTCTTGACCAGAGCATAGTTTATAAAGTTATGAGCGGCAGAGTCATCTATCATGACTCGCACCCTGGTCCCGTATACACTACCATGCAGTTTAACTAGGTCATGTGGTCCAAACTTCGGTGACCACAATGACTGAGTCAAACAACAGGTGTGCTCTATATCCTCGTGCATCACCTCCACTCCCTTGGAGCTAGAGCTGCCATGAATAGGAAGGGTCTGCACTAGGTGGACCGCCTTTTTGCCCTTTTCGGGGGCCGTGCTAGTCTCTGGTCCCTTCTTCTTTTCTTCCCCCTTCTTGAGTGGACAGTTCCACTGTGAATGGCTAGGAGACAAACACCTAAAGCACAGGTTCTCTCTTTTAGCCCTCTCAAACTGATTTGTAGATAACCTAGGCCCTTGTGATCTTTGTTTTTTAATAAAAACTTTGTTTTTCCAAATGGCAACTTCTTCTTGAATTTAGTCATACTAAGAGGCTTGAGGGGCTGATCCGTCTCCATAGGAGTGTATTGAGGACGGTTATGGTCCTCATAGATCTGTGCATACTTGATCGCCTCCTCAAATGTCTTAGGCGCATTCCTTCTGACTTCCCTCTTTATGGCTTTATCTAAGCCTCTAACAAACCCTCTAGTCTTCTGGAAATCATCTAAGCCCTTAAGTTTCAAAATGATATCTCTATAGTGGGATATGTAGACCGTAAGAGGCCCACCTCTCTGGGTAATCCTATCCCACTCATCCCAATTCTCATTCTCATGAAGAAACTCTTTTAGAAAAAGAGTCTCAAACTGAGTCCAATCTGTAGGGATAGACTCTGCCTCCTTAAGACTCATCCACCACTTGTAAGCACACGGGCCGAGTGAGAGACTCGCCTCTAGCACATGGTACTCTAGTGGGGTGCCCTTCAATTGATGCAAATCATGCCACTTTTGTAAAAAAGTGTAGATTGCATCCTTATTCCTATCTTGGTCATCCCCTGTAAAGGTAGGTGGCTTCAAGTCTTTCAGGAAGGGAGCTTCCCTAGAGCTCTCTCCTTTGTGCTTACTAGGAAGAGAAGTATCTTTCCTAGTAATCTCTAGAGGAATAGGAGGGGTTTCTCTTTCCTTCCTAGCTAGGAAAGAGGTGATGTTAGTCTCAAGTGAGATCATTTGAGACTTTAGCTGTTGAATGAGAGATGTGATGCCACTAAGATCTCTCTCTAATTTAAGGGTTTGCTCTTTCAAGTCTATGAATTGATCATGAGTGATAAACTCATCTAAAAGTTCCTCATATGTATATTCTTCTTGCTGAGGCACTTTTTCTTCTAAGTTTTCCTCTACTTCCTACCCTAATTCTACTTCTTCCATTCTAGAATCAGGATCCTCTCGTTGCTCTTTAGATGGAGAAGTGTGTTCAACTACTTGTTTCCCTTTAGATTCCATGTTTCACTTCCCTTCACCCGTTTGCTAGCTAGAGTATGTGAAAATGAATGGAAGTAAACCTTGAATATGCAAGAAGAAGAGAAATATATCACAAGAGCACTTCCCTCGTACAAAATGAAGCTACGGAAGCGAAATCCAAGTGATTCTTGAAGCTTTAGGTCGCTGATTTTGTATCCTCGCCAGGCCCAAACAAAAATTGGAAATGTCCGGTTGGTATGGGGAGGTTCTAATCACCAAAAACCAACAAGAACAATGCCAAAACCATGTAACAATAGCCCCAACCATGCAAACTAAGTGGAACTGAACAACTTTTGAGATTTGACAGTCCTCGCCAGTCCAAGAAATGTAGCCCAACACATGTACTTCAAAGATATAAAGCTATCCCAAGTGAAAAAAGTGAATTTGGACACCGTAGGATGAAAAACTATGCCCAAAAGTGCCCGCCTAGTTCCTACTGAAGTGTTGCAGAGAGATTTTGGTTGACCAAATCTTGTCCAAATCCAACATCGATAGTCTTTGACCGAAGCTTAGGAGTACAGCTTCGTAATGTGACAAAGATCTTTGAAAGCAGATATCGTATGAGCAAGCTACGGTGCGAAAAAGTTGGGTATGTCACTGGTAAGAAGTGGAAATGGTAATCTTCATGAAGTAGGTATTTTGGGAGGTCACAACTGAGAAACTGAAGCTTGTCAAGCAAATTCAATGACCGGTACCCAATCTCCACAACCCATTATACATAAGTGCATCATTATTCTTCCAAAATCTTGATCCAAATCATGGATTTTGTTCCCCCAGAATTCAAAAAAAAATTCAAAATTTCCCTAACCATGAGTTTGAGCTTATTGTAGATTCGAAAAAGCTTGAGATGACTGTGGATGAGCTCTTTTATCCCACATCACATGTCGAAGGCGCCCTTTTCTCTCTATATAAAGGAGACTATCTCCTTTATACTCTCACCCAAGAGGGAGGGAAGAGGGAGAAGAGAGGGATTCAAACTCCCCTTGTTGGTTGCTCCTCTGCGTGTGGGCTCGTCGCCTGTGGCTGATGGTGTCCGTGAGTATTAACCACCTTTTGCATGTTGGTCGCCTTTGTGGGCTGTTGGTTGCCTCGATACTTGTGTATCTCTGCACCGATACCAATGTTGCTTCAACTCCCGATGAATCCCACCATTTTATTGTAGCTCTCACGCAAATCCATGCCCCAACATACACAGAGATAGATATTTGAATTGCCGCCCAACCGTGTGATGTATTGCTAATTCTCTCTCTCTCTCTAATTGCCATGGAAGCCATTAGTCATGGCCTCTCACATGAGTGCCACTTGGCACTCATGTGAGTATCCTTCTTTATATGTCTAAGCCACCCCTTACACCCATCTCATAAAGGATACTCTACATAACACAATCATATCTGCTGTGGATGATTCTCCACAAAGGTCTGTGGAGTGGCAATAGAGCCAGGGATTTCAACATCAACTCTAGGATTTTCTTCTCAAGTCTTGTAGGTCTGCTATGAATGACGCTCAATTGGATTCCACTTCTCCCCATGATATCTTTAAGAAATTTTGCTACATAAAATGGAAGGTCAAACTTCTATCCTTATCTTCTGATAAAAGGCTGAGTCTAATGCTATTCTTAGACTCCATGTTGTAATCTATCTCCCTTTTGAGAGCTTCCCTCTAAGTTCTTTTTCTTAATTTAATCTTTCCTCTTTTGTCAAAAAAAGCCCCTTTGAAATTCGTTTAGTCAATAAATATAATATTATCAAAATAATTTAAGAAGTGTGAAAGGCTTCTCGATCTATGAAAAAAAAAAATCCCAGCAATGAGTGGCCACAACAAAGTTTGACTTGTGTGAAGTGACCTTGCTTTGCTTCTAATATTCAGTCTCGTGTAAACGCGGGCTTACTTTTCTTCTTTCTACTAAAAGAGTGTAATATGCATCTGCCTTTTTGCTCCATACTAAATATATAATTTAAAAAATATTTTTAAAAATTTCGGGAAAATATCTCTGCGTCAAGTGGCGGGCTGAGCCGCTGAGCGGCAGCCTTTCATGTGCTTCTCCGATTTTCAAGCTCTCTTCAGGAATTCTTGAAGGAAAAACCAAATTTAGGTTAATTCGTGCCCTTGAATTATTCATAAGACATCTCCCATGTGGTCAGGGTGTGCCCTGGGGTCCTCTCGTCCGGCCTTACGTCGTAGCCAACTCCTCAGGGAGCACCATCATTGTCTCCGTCATCATCTTCACCGTCCTCGCGACATGGCTTCTCGCCTCCAGCCCTCTGGCCTTCTCACTTCAGCGGCCATCACCCTTTTCGTTCGCGCTTGCAATTCCCTTTGACACACTCTGGTCCCTCCTTCGATCCCTTCTGCCATCCGTTTGATACGACGCTGCTCTCATATTCACGTATTAAGAATTACGGGATTGGAATCCACGTCGTCTCCGTTCGATTCTCTCAGTTGCTTCGTGGCCCCTGTTCTTCTGAAGCTTTCCTTCAGGAGGGAGCATAACTCACGAGCGAAGGTATTGAGGGCTTACTTTGCTGGAGAGGTATCGTGTCGGAGGCGTACCGTCAGGGTTGAGGAATTAGCAGCACAGGATATGAAACAGGAGAAGCAGAAGGGGGCGAAGGTCCAGTGACCATTGAGCCGTTCGTTATTTCAGGTATTTTTTTGTAGATCAACGGGAAGTTACAGGTTTGGTAAACAAAGGGTTGCACCGTGTTTAGTATGGGGGATTCAGAGTTATAGCCATCTTTGGTTTCCTTCGTTATTGGATTGCAGAAGTGCATCTAGTCATGCTGCCACACGAGTCGCCTTTCGCTAACCAGGGAACCCGCAGCATGAAGGGCCTTGTTTCGAAATTGAAGAAGGTTGTCTGTTTAGCTGCTCATCGGCATGATCACGGTTGTTTTCCTTTCTTCTGTAGAGACCCTTCATGTAATGAGAAAGGGAAATGCTTTTGTCCGCCACCTGATGTGCCGCAGGGTTTCCTGGCAGTTTATGCTGGTCGGGAGCGGAAGCGATTTATAATTCCTGCAAGCTATCTTAATCATCCAGCATTCCGCTTACTCCTTGAGAAAGTCAAGGAAGAGTTTGGATTCAGTCAGAAAGGTGTACTCAACATGCCTTTTGAAGTACTCTTGTTTGAGCAGTTTCTCTGGCTTGTTGGACAAGGGGATCCTGCACCAAAGGATGTTGGAGTAGAGGAGTTAGAGCGGTATTATGAAGAAAAATATCATCTCCATATGGAAACTATTAATCTGGATGATTGATTCATAGCCCGATAAAGAATGTGATTGCTTTTGAAACCCAAGGTTTCACAAGTCTAGTTGACAGTAGTATTTGTTTATAGATTTGTTGGGGTCATAGCAGTGCCTTTAATGGGAGTACTCATTGATCTGTTCTTATAGTAACGTTATGTCTGGGATTTATTTTTGAATAACTAATTTGAATTCATCGGTATGTTTTGGCTATTTCACATGTAGATATTTCTGATCTCAAGTTTGAGTCAATTGCGTGTGGGTAACTATTGATAAAATCATTGATAAAGTTATGTAGTTGATACGCTTTACTCGATTTTGAATCTTTCTTCATAGTGTGTATTCTGATTGTGAACAACTCGACTGTCGATTACTTTATGCACTTGCATATAATCTTCTTTCCTGTGTTGATATATTTTTAGTATTCAATTTGCGAAGTGCTAAGGTTTATCATATATGTATCAATTTTATGTATGCCTCTCGGGTAACATTATGAAACCGTAGATATATACTCGCATCTCTTTGCATTTTCTTCGTGATGTTATCATGCTCATTTTAGAGTCAATGTTTTGTGGGCTTTTTTGCTTTTGTAAGGTGTGTTACTTGGGTTTTGATCAATCAAGAGCCTGTATTCTTTGCATATGCACATGCATAGGTGATTCAGCAACTAGTCTCGCATCCTGCTGGCAGAGCTCGTCTGTGTGATGATCAGGTGTTGTCAGGACACTTATCTGGCTTTTAACTCAGATTTTTTGAGACTTAGAAGGATTATCCGGTCTCATGTTTAAGGGTGGGCTCAATTGTGCTGGTGGCACTGGGCAGTAGTCCTGTTTCCACACTGTCAGCATGTGGCAACAACATGTTGATGGAAGAGAGAATGCCTGTTTTTCAGGTCTGCTTGTGTTTTGGATACCTCCCTTCAGAAGGGAATTGGGAGGTATGTAAATTCCAAGGTCCATGGTTTAGCATTGTTTCCTGTACAATAGGGGGATACAACTTTATATGTAACGCTCTTCTGCCTCTACCCATGGAAGGGGAGAGGTAGAAGATGTACTCCCACCCCCTCCCATTTCTTCCTTTGCTGTTTTATAGTCCCAGCAAAAATGTATCTGGAATCACCAGCATCTATTTAAGGTTTTCAGTTCCTGTCTCTAACGTTAAGTGTGAAGCAGATGATGCAAGTACATGGCATTTCACTTTGCTCTGGCGTTGACTTTGTTAGAGATCTTGATTTAGAAAGACTCTTTATTAAAGTCTGCACCTACTCTAGGGCACTGATGACGTGAGTAGGGATGTCATAGCTATTTGTCCAAGCTATGCATGATAAAGTTTAATTCTGATACTTCTTGTTTAGGACAGACATAGAAGTTGACGATGCACATTTTATTTCGTTTTGTTTTTGTTTAATTTGCTTACATACATATATTTATATATATATAATCATTATTTATTTATTTATTTATGGAATTATTATTTTTTATTTATTTTCTTTTAATTTAAATTCTATTTTTATATAATTTATATTTTTTATTTTTTATTTTAATTTGTTTCTTTTTTAATTTATTATTATTTTTTATTATTTAATTATTTATTATTATTATTATTTTTTTAAATTTTATTTTTATTATTTATTTATTATTTTTTGTTTTGTGTATGTGTGTGTGTATGTGTTCGTGTTCATGTGAGTGTGTGTGCATCTCTTTTTGTATTGGTTTTCTTTCTTGGTTTTTTCTTTCTTGATTGTAACTTTCATGTCTTATATTGGTCTTAAGTCTCTTGCTTTTGTTTGTTATTTTTTCCAATGTGTATGTATTTGTGTTCCTATCTTGAGTTCGTAAGTTTGGATAACTCTGAACTTATGAAGGTATATATACATTGAGGATCATTAAGCAGTTTGGACGTGAAAGATTAGACATGTTGTTGGCCTGCATGGTCGAAGTCACTGCTTTGAAATGTGAAATTTTAAAATTCAGTCTTTTTTGTTTTGAGAGAGAAAGTAGACCTAAGTTAAGAGATGGTAAATACAAAGCCTCCCTAGAGGGAAGAGGGCCAGCATATTATGTGATGTCTTTTTCCTAGGTTGAAACTGGCTGGACTGATGTTCGCAAATCCATTTCTAGCCAGGTGCAATGGACATCTCTATCAATAATACTGTCTAGACAAATTCTTTTCGTGCTTCCAAATTGTCCAGACATTCAATTGCAGACACCAAGATATAGTGATGAAAAATACATTTACACACGAAGAAAGATCATTCGCTGTCACTGTTACTAAAGTAGAAGCATCAGTACATGCCTCTCCTGAGTCAGTAATCATCTGTTACATTAAATCTTTCTAGATATTTGAGTGATCAGCTTTCTTTCTGGGTGAGAGGATTCTCGACTGTTGAGGAAAACATAATAAGAGGAACTCCAACATCCACAAGTATTTCAACAGAAGAATACCTGATTTTAAGGATACAAAAAGCTTCTGATTACAGAAGAACTCATCTCAACTAACAGGAAAATCTGACGTGAATGAACCAAAAGAGCCACCCACCTGCATATGAAGAGTGCAAATTCATAGATACTTTCCATGCCCCACCATGGTTATTCTATCCAAAAAGTGGTCTGTTCTTTCCATTGTGAAAAAGTGAGTGCTCCCAATGTCTTTTAAAAGCAAATTTGCAGGCTTAATGTCCTCTAGAAGAAATTTTCGCCAACTAAAATTCAGAGGATGCATAGCATATAAAGCATTATGGATTGTATTACTATACCTGAGAGCATTTGCCCAAGGGGGGAGAGAGATGCATGTTGTTCTCTTCTTGCTTGCATTATAAAAACAGCTTGAGCTTGTGAATCCACTTACACTTGGTCAACAGAGGCTTATTGTCTTACACTTGCAAATGTGACGAAAACCTAAGGTTGTTAGTCGTCTTGCACTTGCATATGTGACAACAACTTAAGCTTGTTAATAATCTTACACTTGGTCAACATAGGATTATTAATTGTATTCCAGTACCTGGGAGCTTTTGCCCAAGGAGAGAGAGGTGTTTGCTGTCCTCTTCTTGCTTGCATATATGACAACAACTTAAGCTTGTTAATCGTCTTGCACTTGGTCAACAGAGGTAATGCTTGTGTAGCCATTACACCTCCCATCCAGTGAACATACTCAATGTGTTAACCCATCAAGGGAACGTCTTCAATGCAGTAGGATCAAGCATCACCAGAACAAATTGAAATAAAATGAGCACACGAATGAAGTATAGAATCAACTTATCTAACTCATGTCACAGGAATTGAGAAATTAAACTGACTTAGTTGTGTTATTGAAGTTGTAGTTTTGCTATAGCAGGTCTGAATCAGATGGAACACAAGTGTATTTTTCATGCAAGGTATCAAAAACAGAGTTTTTATTTTACCAAGAATGGTTGGTATTGATAGCAATGTATATTTTGTCTGTTACCATGTGGGTCACTGCAGCTGTCTTTTTTATTGTCAAAATATAAACTGCCGAAGTGAAACAGTTGTTCTTGTCAGTAGATTTGCTTTATCATTTTTCAAGCTGCTTGTAAAGATAATAAAGTCGAATCTCTTTAAACTGTTTAGAATACCTATACATACCAATTCCTTTGACTTCTCATGCTTTCTTGTTCATTCACAATGTGAAGTCATTGTGAGCTCAGTTGAAGTATCAGCTTGGTTGTCCATTCTAGTTGTAAACATACTGGCAAACCATGTCTCTTAGTACATCATGGTAGTAGTGTGAATGTGGGGCACTTTTCTCCCTCTTAGAGAGGTGTTTTTCCCTTGGTTTGTGTATATGTTTATAATATCAATGGGCTATTTATCTTTATACACTCCCCATTATAGGTGATCTCATCACTTGATGTGCTCTTGAGCTTCTTCTTCCTTGTGTTGGTTCCATGTGTATCCACATCTGGAACTCAACAATTGGTAACAAAGGATGTTGTACGCTTATTAAGCTGAGTCCTGGTCAGACTTACATTCATTCTCTCAGATTTTTGCAAGCTTTGGTGGGCATTGGATGTTGACATATAGTACGGGAAAGCTCGAAGAGCTTGATTTGGCTCTAAGTTTTCTATATGCCACAAAGATTTGCAAGGTATTTTTGTGTGACTTTCCACCCAACTGACCATTATATAGATTTGAGTGATCTCTAGAGTTACTAGAGTCTAGATATGAATGTGTAACCTCCGCCACTTCTTTTATACCATCCATTAGATTCTACTATTATTAGTTGTATTCACCACGCAAGATAAGTTCCTTTGAACTCAAATTAACTCTCATTAGCTTGAGTGAATACTTCTAGAAGGCTTTAGAGATCTTTCGGCAAAAATACCTTGCCATGCTCCCCATGGGGGTTGAAACCAAGGCCTCATCCTTCCAAAGACCTCCTCCTTCCCATCCTTGAGGCTTAACCACTAGGCTAAGTGTGTTAGTTATCTAATATTAGAGAAGTATCCAATGTTATCAAGCTTATCCAAGCTACTTTATAGCATTTCTCCCCTTGAACAAATTTTCTTTTCCTCGAAAATATGCTTCATGGTACAACTTTATAATAGCTTTCCCCCAAATTCCATGGTCCAAGCTAAGGAGCATGGTTGTATCTCTCTAATTCTTCTCTTTTTTTAGAAGGGAATCCTATCCTAGACTAGTTGTGAAAAGAGTTCAATCCATGTATGGTCTAATCTCTAAACACCATTTAATTTGCATTTGATAAGCTAATCCTAATCTAAAGTATGGAAAGAATGACAAGGGTAGATTAAACATGACTTGCTATGTGTATACTAGGCATACATAGCACAAGCATGTGAACTAGGTGGATTCTAGGCATGTTCAACCAAATTGCTATCTTTGATCCATTTCTATGCACCACTTGTGCATGACCTAGCTATTGATATATTTTGGTAGTGATGTGTGTGAACACACTTAGGACCGCTGGGCACTTTTTTCCCTCTTAAAGAGGTTTTCTTTCTCCTGGTGTGTATATACACCTGTAGCCCTAATAGGTTACTTATCTTCTTATATTCACTTGGTAATATATTCAATATTGTGTGTTGTTCTCTAAGCTTCTTCTTCTTCCTTGTGTTGTTTGCATGCTTCTGTAGACCTCAAACTCCAAAAATTGGTATTAGAGCAGGTTATGCTTCATCTAGGGCATCCTCGACACCCCTCCTGTCACAGTCTCAGAATCACATGAAAATTGGTGAGCATACATAGGCCAATTAGGAGTTTAAAACAACTTCATTCTATGGTGTCAAAATTAGGATCTGAGCTCATTTTGACCTCCGGACGCAACATCGTAGCACCTCTGTAGCCAATTTTGTCCTTTTGTGCCAAACATATATATAGGTTTCGATTCATTAGTACAAGCACCTCAAAGTCTGCTATAGGTTTAACAGATCTCGATAGGATATTTCTGTTCAACTTTTTGAGATACAATTATTTTTTTGCATCATGGTATTTTAGTCAGTTGCCATGGCTATAAGCAATGATGTATTCCATATGTTGTCCATTGAGGACACATTGGATGGTACCAATTACCCATTATGGACATATATGATGTGTCATCTATTGGTAGCAAAAGAATTGTGAAATAGTATGTAGGGTGTTGAAAAACGACCCACTACACTTGCAAATAGAGTTATTGAAGGTGATGCAGATGGTGTTGAAGATGACGATCTTCAAGTTCTTGTTCCTGCTTTGGTTCCTATTGCACCTACTGCAGAACAACTTTGTTGGGTTGGCAGTGATGCTCAAGCACATCCATTGATAGCTTTGTCTGTCAAATATGCCATTATCCCTCATATTCACTCTTGCAAAACACCAAAGGATGCTTGGGATACACTTACCACTTTGTATAGGCAAGAAATGAAGCTTGTGTTGCTTACCTCCAAAAACAATTGGAGAGTGAGCATATGAATGAAGGAGATTCTATGGAGAATCTTTATAAAAAACGCCAAAGATTTGAAGGAGCAGCTGATTTCTACAAATGAAGTCTTGCCAGATAGTTCACTTGTGTAGACCGTTCTTAATGGTCTTCTAGATTCGTATCAAAGTTTTGCTTCTACTCTTTGGTTGATGATGAAAGGCATTCAAAATGCCTTAACATTTGAGGAGTTAGTCTTTGTTTTGTCGCAAGAAGATCAGTCCAGGCAGAATGGGTCCATTATGCATGTTGCATATTAGGATTTCTTAGCTATTTATAAGGGCAAAGGTAAATGGAGCTCATCTACTAGTAAGCAAAAATCTGCTAATGTTGCACAATCAAAGAAGGAAGACAAAGACGAGAAGAAAATAGAGAAGCAAAAATAGTTTTGCAAATATAGTAGACGTAATGATCATGTCATAAAGAGTTATCCAAAGCTGGCTACAAAAGAGGCAAAGAGAAAAGAAATTGGAATGGTTGTTGTAGAAGTCTCTACACCTAAAACAAAGTCTACAAATCTTATGTAGAATGAAGGATGGACATTTACTACTATTTGCAATTATGACCCATCTTCTCATGAACAATGTAAGTCTGCAGTAGACTCAGATGTTTGGTGCTTTGATAGTGGGGCAACCAAACATATTACCCCACAATGCAGTTTCTTCACTTCGCTTGAGTCTGCCCCTACATGGAATATTGAAACATGCGCCAAAAACTCCTCTTATTCTACCATGGAAGTTCATAAGATCATTATGACTACTGCTAAAGGTAGTTCTTTTACATTGTCGAATGCTTTATTTGTGCCAAGGATTAAGAAAACTCTATTATCAATTTGAGCATTAGCCAAGATTGGCTTGGTTGTCAAACTTGTTGGTGATATGTGTATAGTTCATGATGTCTCAAATGGTGATGTCATTATTGCTTTTGGTATTTTTTGCCATGGGTTGTATAAGCTCATAGTCTATGCAAAATTTGTCAATGATTCAGCATGTGCAATTCAAAATTCTCAAGCTATCTGAGATGCAAAGCTTTGGCATGCACACTTTGGTGATCCAAACTTTGCTAGTTTCGTATGCTTGTAGAAATATGAAATGGCGTCCTCTTTGCCCAAACTTGAGGCACCTAGTAAATATGTTTGTGAAGGCTTTATTTTGGTCAAAATGCAGTGTTCCTCCTTCCCAAAAGATGATTCAATATGAAAAAATTGTAGCTTGTTCACAGTGATGTTTGTGGTCCTACAAATACCTTCTTTTGGGAACTACCTTTACTTTGTGACTTTTTTTCATGATTTTTCTAGGCATGCATGGGTGTATACATTGAAAGAAAAGTCCAAAGTGTTTATGTGCTTCAAACAGTTTTTGGTTTTTGCTGAAAATATGTCATGTAAAATGTGCACCCTCCATTATGATCAAAGTGGGGAATACATGTCTTCTGATTTTAATGCATTTCTGGCTAAATGTGGGATAAAAACATAGTGTAAAATGCCATATACACTTGAAGAAATTGGATTCGCTGAAAGAAAGAACATGTATCATGGAGATGGCAAGGTGTATGGTCAAAAGTCAGGTGTTACCACATAGCTTCTAGCTTGAGGCTGTTATGTGTGCATCATATGTACTTAATAGGTATCCCAAAAAAGCACTACAATCTATCACTCCATATTGTTGATATATTTAGGTAATGATGTGTGTGAACACACTAGGATCATTGGGGCACTTTTTTTCCTCTTTAGGAGTTTTTTTCTCCCTGCTTGTATATACACATAACCCTAACATGCCACTTATCTTCGTACATTCTCTTGGTAATACATTTAGTATTATGTGTTGTGCTCCAAATTTCTTCTTCTTCCTTGTGTTGTTTGTGTGCTTCCACAGACCTCAAACTCGAATAATTGTATTAGAACACGTTGTAGATTCATCTAGGGCATCGTTGACACCCCTCCGGACACAGTCTCATAATCGCACAAAAATTGGTGAGCTTGTTTTGGCCTCAAAACGCATGATCACAGTGCATCTATAGGCAATTTCATCTTTTTGTGCCAAAGATATATAGAGGTTTTGGTTTGCCAGCATAAGTTTCTCAAAGTCTGCTATAGGTTTAGTAGAACTCAATAGGGTAGTTCTGTTCAACTTTTTGAGATATGGCCATTTTTCTGCATCAGGGTATTTTAGTCAGTGGCCATGGCTCAAAGTAGTGATGTATTCCATATGTTGGCTAATGAGGATAATTTGGATGATACCAGTTATCCATTATGGGCTTATATGATGCATCATGTATTGATTGCAAACGGATTGTGGAATATTGTGTAGGGTGTTGAAAAACGTCCTATTACACCTGCAAATAGAGTTACCTGCAAATGGCATTGACCATGGTGATATTATTCAGGTTCGTGTTTGTGTTGCAGTTCCTGCTTCACCTATTGTAGAGCAACTTAGTTGGGCTAGCAGAGATGCTTAGGCACATGCATTGATAGCCTTGTCTATCAAACGTGCCATTATTCCTCACATTTGCTCCTAGAAAACAACAAAGGATGCTTGGGATACACTTATCACTTTATACTAGGCAAGGAATGAGGCTCATGTTTCTTACCTCCGAAAATATTTGGAGAGTGAGCACATGAATGAAGGAGATTCCATGGATAGTTTTTTGACAAAGATCAAAGATTTGAAGGAGCAGTTAATTTTTGCTGATGAAGTCTTGCCTGATAGTTCACTTGTGCAAGATGTTCTCAATGGTCTTCCAGATTCATATCAGAGTTTTGCTTCTACTCTTTGATTGATGATGAAAGGCAATCCAAATGCCTTAACATTTGAGGAGTTAGTCTCTGTTCTTTTGCAAGAAGATCAATCTAGGCAGAACAAGTCCATTATGTGTGTTGTAGATCAAGATTTCTTGGCTAGTCAGAAAGGCAAAGGTAAATGGAGCTCATCTACTAGTACGCGGAAAGGTACTATTATGCACAATCAAAGAAGGATGACAAAGACAAGAAGAAAACAGAAAAGCAGAAATTGTTTTGCAAATACTATTGTTGAGCCCATAAAAGTCATATTGGTCAAAGTCCACCGTAGTCAAAGGCAATTGTATTCAAAGTCAAAAGCTCAAAGTCAAACTAGTCAAAGTCAACAAAGTCAAGGTCAAAGTCAGTAGGTGCAAAGTCAAAGTGCTAAAGTGTAGGTGTCAAAGTGCATAGGTATGCACAATTAATTGTCCACAAAGGGTAAATTAGAGAAGGTACCCATCCCACCCCCTTAGTGGAAGCTTGGTGCAAGGTGTGCACAAGTGCAGGCTTGGAGAAGGTGGAGGTTTGGTGCATAGGAGGCTGGCAACAACAAATCCCTTGGGTATTTGGTATTTTGTAACTGAGCACTCTGTGGGATTTTGCACAGAAGCATTGGATTGTATTGTGCTTCAACATTGTATTTGTCTTATCATAATCAATCGACAGAGGCTTCCAGTGTGGATCTTTCTTCTTGTCTTTTCCTTTTCTCCTACAAACACTCAAATCCCTTCTTGTCCAAGAATCCCCCAACAACTATAAAGGAAATAATCATTTCATAAAGAGTTGTCCAAAACTAGTTGCAAAAGAGGCAAATAAAAAAGAGGTTGCAATGGTTGTTGCAGTTATTTTCTCCACGCCATCTATTGGTCTATTCCGTTGTGTTGTGATTTCTTAAGGAAGAAATTGAACATCTTCAGGATAGCGATGTTTAATCAAGAAAGTTATCTAGAAAACAGCTTTTTGGAATTTTGGAGTTTAGAAAAGATGGGACTCCTAAAGATGGTTGTAAACACAAAGATAAATAAAGCATGCCCAAGTTCCACTTATCCAAAGGAAAGTGTGAAAAGAGTTAGTTGTTCTAAGTACCTAGTCTGCAACCATGATGACGATAATTAAGTTTGTGTAAGGTAAAACATAAAGTTTACCTATCCATAAAGGGATTTCTTAAAGTTGAAATCCAAAAGCAAGAGAGGATGCTTAGACTTAAAACAGTAGAGAGATTCCTATAAAAGTCCCCGGGGTAGCTATTGAAAGCTTCAATCATAAAGGAATATGAAGACAATAGGTAAAAAGCTCTTATCACTATAAATTGGATGAGGAGAGCTAATAGCTCTTGAATATGGGAAATTCAAGAACTTGGAGCTTGGATTTAGTTTGAAACCCTAGAAAAGAAGGATGGATGTTCTATAGAAAAGTTTTCAAGTTTCCAAAACAAAGTGTAAGTCAAAGCATGAGATCATGGAATGATCTCGTAAAAAAAAACATAGAAAATCAAAGTTAGAGGTAATTCCATGACTTCAAAATTCCCCTCAAGAATTTAAGTGAGAAGGTAATCTATAAATATATGTTTGGACTTTATGATAAGTATCACCTACACATCAATGTGAAAATAAAATAGGTGTCAAGAGAAAGTAGATAAGGAAGATAGCTCTCACACACTCTCACATACGAAGGGAGGAACACACACGGATTGAGGCAAGAAAGAATGATCTTCTTCTCCTTCTTCTATATCATAAAAATAATATACAAGAATGACCTAATACAACACTACAAACATTACAATATGTAAACAACAATACATAAAGAAAACCCTAATGTTCATGAATGAGTGATTTGGCAAGAAAACAAATGTGCCATCACTCTTGTTAGATAAATATGTGCAACTCACTAAAAATATCCATGAAATATATCGGCTAACCACTACATCTCAAAGAGATAAAAAAGTGGTACATGTCATCCTCAATCATCACATGTTGAGGTTGATATCTCAACACTCCCCCTCAATCTCAACGTCATGTCCTATAATCCAAACATCTTTCAAAAATTCTTTAGCTTTTTTGATCCAAGTTTTATAGTGAAAATATCAGCAAACTACTCACCGGTCCTCGCATAAACAAGATAAATATAACCTCCTAATACCTTTTCTCTATTGAAGTGATAATGTACCTCAATATGATTTGTTCTAGCATGAGAAATAGGATTTCTTGCTAATTGGATGCTACTAAGATGATCAAAATAAATGATGATAGGCTTGTATACCTCCACACCTAAATTTACAAGTAGCATCCCTAGCCATGAAGCTTCACATGCTACCATTGCAACACCTCTATACTCAGCCTCCGTAATAAAAAAAAGAAGCATTGGGTTGCTTTTGACTGCTCCATGTAACAATTGCACTCCCAAGTGAGAATAGAAAGACATGAGTAGATCTTCTATCTGGATTACTACCAGCCCAATTTGCATCGGTGTATCCATGAACCTGCAATTCTGCACCAACTTCATAAAATAATGCATAATCCAAATTAGCACTCACATAACGTATAGTACATCTCAAAGTATCTAAATGTGGTTTTTTGGGAACTTGCATAAATTGAATTTGAAGTCCTATAGTATATCTTAGATTAGGTATTGTAATTTTGAGATATATCAAACTTCCCACAATTTTCCTATACATAGTAGCATTTCCTATACATAGTAGCATTTTCTGATGCTTCACCTAATGTAGTATCCAACTTCAAATTTTGATCTAATTGCATAAAAATTGGCTTACAATCAGCCATATCATACTTTTGCAGCATACTCAAGACATATTGACTTTGGGACATACATATACCTATTTCTATATGTATAAAATCAATGCCCAAAAAGTAGCAGAACACACCAAGGTCTTTCATTCCTTCATAAGGAGTTGCTTTACCTCTTTAATGCTTTCTCATTATCACCACCTACAATCAAGTTATCAGCCATAATTGTGATGCCATCATCACCCTTCCTTGCATATAATGAGTGACTTGCATGACACATACAAAATCCAATGGTGATTAAATAATTTGCAATCCTTGAACACAAAGCACGAGAAGCTTGTTTAAGCCCATACAAAGCCTTTTGCAATTGGCAGACATATTCTGGATGCTTTGAATCCTCATACCCTTGTGGCTAGTCCATGTATACTTCTTCATAAAATTCACCATGTAAGAAAGCATTCTTCACATCCATTTGATGCAAAATCCATCCTTTTGTTGTAACCAATGCAACAAGTGTTGTGATAGTAGCCATTTTAGCTACAAGGCAAAAAGTTTCCTCATAATCAATGCCATATGTCTGTGCATATCATTTCACTACCAACCTTGCTTTATACCTGCTTATGCTACCATCAACATTGTGATTTACCTTGTAAACCCATTTGCATCCTATGGGTTTCTTTCCTTGTGGCGATGGAACTAACTTCCATGTCTCATTTCCATAAAGTGCAGCCATCTCCTCATCCGTAGCTTTCTTCTAATATGCATTTCCAATTGCATCTTCAAAACAAGAAGGTTCATTGAAAAGATCCTTTGATTGCATCAACTTCAGCTTCTGCAAATTTTCATGCCAATTTGCTTATGCTAAATCTCTATGTCAATAATAATGCCTACACCTTTTGCAAACATGTCTGTATTTATTTTAGGAATTTTGATGTTCAAGGTGAATATCCTACCCACTTTGTTTCCTTTGGTGATCAACCTTCCATTTTATTTGTACTCTTCTACATATAAACCATCAGCATTGAACCTGACTTGTAATATGTGGTCAATCATTTGTCCAATAGAAACTAGGTTCTTTTTTATATTCAAAACATGTAGTATATCAGCAAGATGTTTTACCTTCCCATCCTCCATGGATAGTGCTATGTTTCTTGTATGCTCGATAGGATGTGATGTATCATTGCTGTTTCAATAGATCTAGGAACTAGCAATTTCTACAAACTACTAAATCATTCTACATGGTTGGTCAAGTGATTTGAAGCATGTGCATCAATATACCAAACATTACCATTTGATTTTGAAACATTATCAGACACTGTATTCATCATGTGACGTTGGACCATGAACAAATTCTGTGAATCATCTACACATGGATGCATAGATGTTTTGTTGATTTTTGCTATTTTGATTCTTCAACTTGCAATCATGTTCAAAGTGATCAGGTTTACCATAATTCCAACTTCCCTTACTATCATTCCCTAGATTTGGAAATTTATGCAACCTCTTTTGGCTCCCTCTACCTTAAAACTATCCCCTACCTCCTACATTAGTTTGTTGTTGATCTTGGTCTTAGTTAATGTTTCCTTTTCCAATTTTGAAGCCTCTACCTCACCCTCTTCCTCTACCAGAGTAGAATACTTGCTCAAAACTAGCTTTTCCTTGGGAGTTTGAGTCTTCACCAAGGTTTGTCTTTTTATTATCAACATGGATACAAGATCAGCAAAATTCAAAATATTCTCCCTGGTCTTAATAGAAGTTCTGAACTGCTTATATGCAAATCCTAAACCATGGAGGCACACTTTAACCTTATCATTGTTATTGACATTGATGCCATTAGATGCAACCTACTCACATATGATTTTGATTTTTAAGGTGTAGTCAACCTAACCATGAAGGCACACTTCAACCTTACCATCATCATCTACATTGATGCCAATAGATGCAAGCGACTCACATATGCTCTTTTTCTCCAATGTATGCCTCTTTTGGAGTTTTGGCATCCTATATGTGTCCAATCATGCTATCTTGTATGTGAACTGATAACTAATACATTAGCTTTCATGCTACTTGATTCCACTCTTCATATGATCTTAACTGGTCTGAGCTAAAGGGATAAATCATGAAAATATTTTGACACTTCTACCTTCACACCAAATTTCATAGATATTTGGGATTGTTTGTGGTGCATGTTCTCTGCATCTTGTCATGTACTCTTCATTTTTGGACTTCTCCATAAGCTCTCTACAACCACACTGGCTCTAATACCATTTGAAGAGAGAGGATATAAGGAAGAGAGCTCTCACACACTCTCACATAAAAAGAGAGGAGCACACATGGATTGAGGCAAGGAAGAATGATCTTCCTCTCCTTCTTCTATCGAATAAAGAGAATATACAAGAATGATCTAATACAACAATACAACCATTACAATATATAAATAATTGTACATAAAGAAAACCGTAATGTCTAGGAATGAGTGAGGGGGCAAGAAAACAAATGTGCCATCACTCTTGGTAGATAAATCTGATACAACTCACTAAAAGTGTCCTTGACATATATTGTCATATCCACTACATGTCAGAGAGATGAAAAAGTGGTACATGTCATCATCGATCATCACATGTTGAGCTTGATATCTCAACAGTAGGAGGTGTGGGACACTATATTTTATACTCATATTGATGTAGGAAAGATGGTATGGGAGATTGGACCATGGGATGATAAGTATCTTTTAGTCCTTGAATGAATCTTGAAGTAAGATTGGATCCTCTTCAAAGGAGAAGTTTAAATTCAAGGAGGTTAAAATCATGCTCTAGAAAGACACTTCAAGATCAAGCAAGTATGAAGAACATGAATTCATTAACTTTCAAGATCTTCATTTATAATTCAAGTATGACAAAGTATGTTCTTCCTTGAATTATGAACACTTTAAGATAAACTGTTTGCTTTAGAAATATTTGGTGAATTTCTAAAGAACTAAAACTTTGACCCAATCCTTCAACTAATTTTAGAAAGATTAAGGTAGTTTGAGACATAAGATCAAAAAAACTAAACCCTCTTGGTCAATTTTAACTTAGGCTAAGCATGTAGCCATAGGGTTAGAAATTTAGGGTTGTGACATTTAAAGTTCAAGATACACTAAAAGAACATGAAGGTCAAGATTGATAAATATAATTGCAACAATTGAAAACCTAAATGAAAGAATGGGAACAAACACAAAAAAACAATAAATTCGAAACACATAAGTTATTCTTGGTGACACTACATAAAGACAAGAACAAAAAAAATATCAAGTAAACAAAGAATAAGTGATTGAGAATCAGAGAACCAATCAAGAGAAAGAATCAGACTAAGGGACATGGGTAGAAAAATTAATGAAATTGATATCAGGTAAGTACCTTAACAAAGTGGATATAAAAAGCTTAAAGTCTTCTAAATCTAGTATCAATTTCACTACCAAGTATTAGTCAAAACAATTAAATAGCCATCATTCAAACTTGAGTTTGGAAACTAGTGATTCAGATCTACTATAGTATGGATAGACCCACAACAAGTGGGAGGGTATCTTACTTCGAAGTTCTAGAAGGACCATATAAAATGCAACTGGAATAAATATATCCATACTAACCAATTAGGTGCTTGCATACATGAGGATGGATTGAGGACATTGGTGGTCCAATTGAGAAACTTTGAGCACTCTTATGGAACAGATCATCCAATGGTCAAGTTTGAGAATGAATCATACATAGATAAGAAAGGAACTATGTATGTCATTACTAGTTTCCTTGAAATTTCTGACAACTTTGGGGCAATTCTTCCTAAGAAAGAGGTGCGAGATTAAGAGGAATACGATCTACAAGAGGTACCAAGTATGCCTAGAAGAAAATCCATGCTAACAAGGATCATAGCCATAACCAAGAGACCTCAAGACAATGATACCATGGAGCTATACACAGATTAATCTATAAAGGAAGATTTTTGGAAGTCTAGATCAACCAAAGCCCAGACCAAGAATGATTTTCTAGTGTATGAGTTTATGGACCCATACAATCTAGGAAAAGCAACCTATTTGGTTCATGTCTTAGAGAGGATGTACATAGTCTCATATTATAGTAAAGAAACCCATCTTTGGAAAGGTTAGAAGGTATTTCTCTCACACAAACCTTCAGTATCTCACAAAAAAATGTGTGCAAGTCTGGCTAGCACTTTAAGTGCATAGAAAGAGAATCAAGAGAAGCCCTAGATGTAAGTTTTGCACATAACCTAGGAAGGGGAAGATCACAACAAGGAACGGGTAAGCCAGAGAGAGAGCAAACCAGAGGACATAGGGCACATAGAGAAGATGATGACTTCCCACCTACCAAGGCAAAGAGAACACTCTAGAACATTGAGACCCTCATAGGTAGTGAAAACCATGAAGAGATATTTTGACGGCATAGGAGATCCATATGATCACATAGCTGAATTTCAAAAAGTATTGAGGGTTGAACATGTGGAAGACTTGTTCACTCAATATGAGCTATTTGGGTTAACTTTGAAATATAGAATCCTTGTATGGTTCTAACCATTAAATAGAGGCAATTACCAAGGAATCTCACAATTGATGGAAGCATTCATCACTGAGTTCTCCAAGAGTGGAATTAGACATGCAAGCTCATCTTTAATCCATAGCTTCAAGCAGAACCTCCAAGAGACTATGAGACTAGCAAGATGGAGGTTTAACCAGTACATAGAGATATATCTGACCCTAGAATTACCAACTCAAGCTAAGCAAGTGTCATTGTTTCTGGATGGTCTTTTGAGTGTAAAAATTAGATCATATGTGTACTTGAAAGAGCCAAAACCCTAGATTAATGTGTTAGAATGTGAATCAAAATTGAGGATAACCTAGGAGAAGAATTGGAACTCTTAAAACTCTATAAGGGTTCAAAATAATATGCTAGCACCACTTCAAAACCCTCATCATTAGTGGAAGAATCGGTTGAGTTAGTCACTCAAAAGCTAGGAGGAAACCTTTAGAATAGGCAAAATCAGAAGGTAATTATAGTCAAATGTTGCTACTCTTGTGGAGGCGATCACATGAACAATTCATGTACCATGCAAGACCAGAAAGCACCATTTCCAACCTCATATTACTACATTATAGAGAGTAAGTATACCAACCAAGTAGCATAGGATTGTCCATACAACAAGTAGATAGACAAAACTATCAACAACCTTACAAGTATCAACCTTAGTATGAGCTGCAAATGTATCATAGGAATTAGCACCTCTACCAACAACCTTATCAACCTCAACCTAGGTCAAACCTATATTAGGTAAGCAACCACAACTCCTTGCAAATGTGGTCTCAATTAAGCATGTGGTAGTGGATGAAAATCAAGATAGGGCCTTAATACCAGTGTCTCCTTTGATCACAGAAAATGATCCAAAGGCAAAAAGCATTGACCCTTCACATGGTGATAATGTACCTGCATACTACATAACATCACCAAAGCACCCAAAGACCTATCAACATGAAGCCCATCCATCAGAATATAGTTAGGAAACTGATTATGCTAATGTAATGTATTCAAATCTGAACCCTAAACCTTAGATGAGGCAAGGGCACAAGCTCCTAGAGATCAAGTTCCAGAACTTGATAGCTCTCATTCAAAGGTAGGATCCATGAGAAAGGTCCTAAAAATTCCTATAGAAAAAATAGGAGATATGAGTAAAGATGAGGAAGGAAACACAATATCTTTCCATTACCTACTAGGGCGATACCACCAAGGCAATCCTAGACTCAGACACAAGTGTTGCCATTGCAACCACATCCTTATGGATATGATGGGGAAAATCGACCCTATGACCCATAAGAATGAAGCTTCAAATGGTTGATGGCCATATTGAACAACCATTAGGGTTATTGGAAGATATCACTCTCACTAGTTATGGTGTAGAGTTTGAACATACATTCGCTATATGCGAGTTTCAAAAGAACCACGTGTATGAAATGATACTAGCTAGGCCCTTCATGAGACAAGTACAAATAGTGCAAGATTGGGGTACCAAATCCTTATACTTACAACGCTTAGGGGTAAAGACAAAAGTTAATCCAAAAGACTATACACATAGAGATGTCCCACAATTGTAAAGTATCGAAAGAAGATGAGAAAATATTAGAATCTAGCGAAATAGGAGTGTCCCAGAATGTTAGATCAGTACAAGATCCCGCCTATTTACCTATGATATTTCTAGATGAGGAATTTGAACCTCATGGTTAGGAAAAAATATTTGCAACAATGGACATAATGATGAACAAAGAAACATGGACTCCCCATTGTGATGAAGATGGCTATGATATATCTTTGTTCATATGTGAAACCTTAGAAGAGGATGAGGAAAAAGACCTAGAATCCAGCATTGTGGATCCCTTCTATAATTTTGAGGAAGATTATTGTATCTGGTCGACACAAAACAAAACAAGTTAAACGGGTTTAAGAACGAAATATCTCTAACCAATCAAATAAGATAAAGAAACATAAGAAAAACCCACAAATGAAGGAAGAGAAAGAATCTTTGTTGGAGGTGCTTGAGAACTTCAAGAAGTATGAAATTGAAGATAGAAAACTCTCAGTGAGGATGTCGAAAAGAGAAGCTCTCATGGGAGAAGCAGATGACAACAAAGAAATGACAAAGAAAATCATAGTAATAGTTGAAGATAAGGAAGAACAAAGCACATACATAGGAAATGACATGAGTGAAAATGAGGGAGAGGAATTAATGACTCTTTTACATGAATGTAGAGATGTATTTGCTTGGACATACAATGATCTGAAAGGTCTGGTCCCATACATTTTCTCACATAGGATCCCTATGATGTTAGAGTCCAAAACCACAAAACAAAAAATTGTACACATTTAATGACACATATGCAATTAAAATAAAGGAGGAAATTTAAAGATTATGTTGACATCATAACTAGATCTTTCTTATTCTTCTTGTTGAATTGAATTATCAAGTATCCAAAAAATGATCCTTTTCTATTGATATATTTTGGTAGTGATGTGTGTGAACACACTTTGGATCACCAGACACTTTTTTCCCTCTTTAGGAGGCTTTTTTCCCCCAACTTGTATATACTCCTATAACCCTAATGAGTCACCTATCTTTATACATTCATTTGGTAATACTATTCAATGTTCTCTTGTGTTCCAAGCTTCTCCTTCTTCTTTGTGCTATTTGTGTGCTTCCGCAGACATCAAATTCCAACAATTGGTATCAGAGAAGGTCACCGCATCATCTAGAGTGTTGTCAATACCCTTCCAATCATAGTCATTTAGGGCTCGTTTCGGCCTCCAAAAGCACTATTGTAGTGCCTGTGTAGGCAATTTTTTCCTTTTGTGCCAAACATATATACAAGTTTTGGTTCCAATACAAGCATCTCGAAGTCTGCTATAGGTTTAACAAAGCTAGATAGGATAATTCTATTCAAATTTTCAATATACAAACAATTTTCTACATCAGGGTATTTAGTTAGTGGCCATGGCTGAAAGCAATGATGTATTCTGTGTGTTGGTTGTTGAGGACAAGTTGGATGGCACTAATTACACATTATAAGCATATATGACATGTCATGTATTGGTAGAAAAAGGGTTGTGGAACATTGTGTAGGATATTGAAAAACTTCCCATTACACCTTCAAATATAGTTGTTGAAGGTGATGTAGATGCCATTGAAGATGATGATATTTGAATTCCTATTCGTGCTACATTTCTTGCTGCACCTATTGTAGAGCAACTTCTTTGGATGGCAGAGATGTTGAGGCACATCTATTGATAGGTTTGTCTATCAAAAGTGCCATTATCCGTCACATTCGCTCTTGCAACTCAACAAAGGACGCTTGGGATACAGTTACAACCTTATAGTAGGCAAGAAATGAGGCTCGTCTTGCTTACCTCCAAAAATAGTTCGAGAATGAGCACATGAATGAAGAAGATTTCATGGATAGTTTTTTGACAAAGATCAAAGATTTGAAGGAGCAGTTGATTTCTTCTGATGAAGTCTTGCTAGATAGTTCACTTGTGCAGACTGTTCTTAATTGGTCTTCCAGATTCATATCAAAGTTTTGCTTCTACTTTTACATTGATGACGAAAGGTAATCCAAAAGCCTTAACATTTGAGGAGTCAGTCTCTGTTTGTTGCAAGAAGATAAGTCCATGTAGAATAGGTCTATTATGCATGTTGCAGATCAAGCTTTCTTAGATAATCAGAAGGGCAAAGGTAAATGGAGCTCATCTACTAGTAAGCAGAAATCTTCCAATGCTGCATGGTTGAAGAAGGAATACAATGATGAAAAGAAAATAGAAAACCAGAAACAATTTTTCAAATACTATAATGGAAATGCCATTTCATTAAGGGTTGTCCAAATTTGGTTTTAAAAGAGGTAAATAAGAAAGAATTTGGAATGGTTGTTGTAGTGGCCTCTACACCTAAAACAAAGTATACTAATCTTGTTTTGAAAGTTCACTTGAGCATGCCCCTATAGGGAATACTATCACATGAGCTAACAACTCCTCTTATTTTGTAATGGGATTTGGTAAGATCATTCTAACTACTATTGATGGTAGTTCTTTCACATTGTTCGATGCTTTGTATGTACCAAGGATCAAGAGAAATTTTTTATGAGTTTTAGCATTAGCCAAGATTGGCTTGGTTGTCAAATTCATTGTTGATAGATGTATAGTTCATGATCTCTCAAATAGCAATGTTATTATTTATTTTGGAATTTTATGTTGTGGGCTGTCTAAGCTCATAGACTATGCAAAATTTGTGAATGTTTTTGCATGCACAGTTCAAGATTCTCAAGCCATCTCATATGCAAAGCTTTGGCATGCAAGCTTTGGTCATTTGAATTATGCTAGTTTCCTCTGCTTTTCAAAAATATGAAATGGTGTCCTCTCTGCCCAAACTTGAGGCACCTTGTAAACATGTCTATGAAGGCTATATTTTGGGAAAAATGCAGCATTCTTCCTTCTGTAAAGATGGTTGAGTTCAAACTACTCATAAATTTCAGCTCATTCATAGTGATGTCTATGATCCTATGCAGACACCGTTTGGGAACTAACTTTACT
Source organism: Ceratopteris richardii (assembly GCA_020310875.1). Classification (NCBI taxonomy): domain Eukaryota; kingdom Viridiplantae; phylum Streptophyta; class Polypodiopsida; order Polypodiales; family Pteridaceae; genus Ceratopteris; species Ceratopteris richardii. Next base: position 104,294,372 of record CM035423.1, read on the forward strand.
TTGTGACCTTTATTGATGATTTCTCTAGGCATGCATGGGTGTATCCACTGAAAGCAAAGTGTGAAGTGTTTATGTGCTTCAAAAAGTTTCTAGTTATGGCTGAAAATTTGTTAGCATGTAAATTGGGCACCCTCTATTTTGATCGAGGGGGAATACATGTCTTCTGATTTAATGCATTTCTAGGCGAGCATGGGATAAAACATTAGTGTAAAGTGCAATGTACACCTCAAACAAATTGATTTACTAAATGAAAGAACATGTCCTTATTGGCGAGTAAAACTAGACCACTGGGTTGATCGGGTCCAGCTTTTCTACGGGTCTCTTTGTGGCTACATGCCGGATGTTTACTGCTTTAGGTGGGAAGAGAGTTCATTAAAGCTGATTGAGGTGATTGACTATGAGAATGTGCTAATGTATGAATGATCTAAGACATGCAAGTGCAAGGAAATTAAGTAACTTAACTAATTTTAGGAAGAATTCCTTGGTGAGAGAAGCCTAGTTTTGTTCCACAGGTAGCAAATATATGGAAATAAGAAAATCAATAGTTTCTTGGTCTATGGGAATGTTACAAGATTGATGCATATTTTGTTCTACAGGAAGCAAATAAGTGGAAAGAAAAATGTAAATAGTGTCTTGTTCTACACGAATGTTATGAGATTGATGCATTTGAACAAGAGGAACTTCTGTAGAAGATGTATTAACTGAAGTGGAGGAATCTACATCCATTAGTGGTGGTTCAATGAAATGAGTTTAAATGAGTAATAGTGATGCTTATGTTAAACCGCTATACAAAGTATGCTAAAAATTATCAAATCAATGTATCTTTTAGCTCAATAGATAGATCAAATTGCCCATATGAACTAAATACATCCCAATATGATGGATGAACAAGAACTCCAGTGTTTGCAGCCCCTAGTGTCAGCAAACACTTGATCTTGCTCCCACTTCTTGTAAGTTTCATAATTGATTTGTAATTATGGTAAGCTCTCGTAAATGCTCATAATGTTTTGTAAAAAGTTCATTAGAGAAAAAAATATAAGTACATTTATAAATAATAAAAAACACACATTTATATACTACTTCTTCCTTATCTTTTTCTTTATCTCTTTGCTCTCTCTGCTCTCTCTCTCGCTCTCTCTCTCTCTCTCTTTCTCTCTCTCTCTCTCTCACCTAGTAAATTGTTTCTCTATTTATTTCAGATAGCATGTCTCCAATTGATGATTATTTCCAACCATCTTCTATCACCAAACACTTGAATTCTCATATTCAAGACAACTATGCTCTCTTCAACTCTGATTGTCCTTTATTGCACGAATTTCTTTTTCTCTTAAAGTCCAAAAAGCATTGATGGAGAGGAATAATAGCACATACCATGATTCATCTCGTAATGAGTTGTAGATAATACATCAATAGAAATGAATAATCACTCACACCTAGGTCATAGAGGCTAGAAACAAACCAAATCATTTAGTTAAACAACTTCTAAGCATCATAATATTGTTATAGCTAGTCTAATTTCCAACCATACAAGTTCCTTGACTGAGCACTAAGTCTATAATATCCATAAAGTAAATGTCATAGGAGTTCCTCCTTGATTCTTCCTAATACGCCTTTGACAGAGATGATGATGATTGCATGAATCAACATGAAGGTGAAAGACCTTCCAAATTGCTCTGTAATACATCATACTTTCTCTATCAATGGTTGGCCACATTTGTACTCATGTCAGCAAAGAATGGGTAGCACAACCTCCTCCCTCAATTGATGTCCTCCCTGAATCGACTTGTTGTCTCTTGAACAAGTTGAAAATCTATAGTTCTTATGTGCTCTAAGAACAATTCCACAGAGATGTAGGTGCTCCCCTAAAACAACTTCTCTAATTGTTATCCGGGATGCTCCTCTGTTGTTTGTTTCCTCTCTCTCTCTCACTCTCTCTTTTCCTCTCTCTCTCTCTCTATCTCTGTCTCTCTGATTCTCTCCATCTCTCTCTCTCTCTCTCTCTCGACCATCACCCCTCTACATCGTAGACAACAATGCCATCGATTTTTGTTGTATTTCTTTCTCTACACAATTAGTAAACATCTAGAAATTCTCTAATCATTTTGTGTGTTAAATCCATCTATGTTTATCTTCAACAAGGTCTACTTCTGTGTCTCTTTCTCTCTCTCCCTATATAAAAAACAAAAACAATAACATAAGGCCCAAACCATCTTTTAGTTAATTTATGCCATGCATCATGTTGGGTATTGAAGGTACTATCATAGACAAGTACCCAATCCCCTAACTCTATCGATATGGCCTAAGTCGACGTTTCTTATCAAAATAGATCTTATTTTTTAAACGCGATGTTAATAGCTTCTTTCATATTTTCTTTCCCTTGTTCAAGCTGTTTAATTCTCAAAGCTAAAAACTCTTTGCATGAAAAATTATCTTCCCAATCTAAACATATCCAATTTATTATTTGATTATGTATTGAGAAAATAGGCGTTTGACAATACATGAGCTGAGCTGGCATAAATCTAGTTGATCTCATATATGTCATCCTATCTTCCCATAAAGCGAACAAAAGATATCTTGGCCATTGCATGATATCTACATCACATGCTTCAAGATTACCTTCACTATAAAAGGATGAACTCTCTCAATCTTCCCATTTGCTTCTGGGTTATAGGTTCTCTTGAGAGATAAGCGAATTCCATGATGATCAAAGAATTTCCTCACCTCTCTAGCATCTAACTCTCCTCGATCTCTGACTACTTTTTTCTACATATCCAAATCTAGATATAACTTCTTATAAAAGAAATAAACATACATTATAGCTAGTATTAGATCAAAGTGCATGACCTTGTACATATTTGTCAAATCTTCCCATGCAAGTACAATATATCTCATACCATCAATACTTTTTAGGCATAGTCACAAGATCAACTACCCACTTATGATGAATAAAAGGTGGGTAAGTTGGGTGTATGAGATCTCTCTGTTTGACCAAAGAATGAATTTGACATGTGGCACATGTGCTCACAAAGTTTGTAACATTTACATACATCCTTGAACACCAATAGCTTTCTCAAAATTTTTCATATGTCACAACAAAGCCTTTATGAACTCCACATAAGCTCTCATGCATGGATCTCATGACTTGCACGTGAAGATTTCTAAACCCAAAAACCCTTTTTTGATTTTCACCTTTCCTTTAGCATGCCGCCAAAGAAATCCATCTTTCAAAAAGAAGTTGAAAGACTTCTTTCTCACATTCCTACAAAATCAATCCTAGGTCTTTGTAATGCTTTTCATTCATTTTTCTAAATTTGTTTGGAATTTTTCCTTTTTTAATAAAGTGTAAACTAGATGCAAGGGTACATACTGAAAAAGTCTTGAAATTATGTACTTCTTCATGTGAGAAATCAAACCATCATCCACTATTCTCTTATGCAATAGTGGAATCTAACATAAATTTTGATAATAATATGTCCCAAATTCTCTTACTGATGGACCATTATCACACATATGATCGTAAGAGTCAATGGGATTTCTTTCTAAATTTCTCCTCTTCCTTGAATGATTTGGACACATAGTCAACAGTTGTAGGGAATCCAATCCAAATTTTGAACGACTTCTAGCATATGTTGAACCATCATTCATAGCCTTTGTCTCTAACCGTATTTCTGCTATAAAAGGTTGCCCTAGTATCACCTCATATGAGAAATTATCTTGCACAAAAATATGGGGTTCCTCATGGAATCCTCCTATCATGATAGGCACATAGGCACAAGCACCTAGCAAGATCCTAGACCCATTGTCTACCGTTCTCATTCTCCATCCACGGTCCTTGTCAATGGGCCATCTGAATTTATCAGAAAAAAATTTTAGATATCATATTTATATCTGAACCCGAATCAATCAAGGCCGGAGCTAGACATGATTCTTTCTCATCTCCAATTCAAATTTTGATTTGTGGGGTTCCTCGAGCCCAAAAATTGTTATCAAATTGGCTCTCTCCATTGTTCACCTCATCATTGAGAAAAATCGGACCAAGAAAATTTCTATTCACTTTTCCCATCTCAATCTCCTCCTCCTCATCGCTATCACTATATAATGAATCACTTAATGTGACTACATCATTCATTGCAAGAGCTTCATCCATAACATCCTGAATATCTTCATCCTAAGGAAGAAAAAATTGTCGTCTCCTCACTAGCCTAATAAAATTGTCCTTGAACTCAGGTTTTGCTATGGAAAACACCTGTTCAAGGGACATTGTTACTTGGACTTTTAATAGTATATCGTTCAAAATTTCCTTAACATCATTTTTATTTTCGAGGTCAGATATCATACTTGCTGTCGGAGTCCTCCTCACTTTCTTTTTTATCTTTTCCTCTCCTTGTTTCTTTTCATCATCCAAGATTTTGTTGGAGTTAGATGTCTACGGAAGCACGTGAATAGCACAAGGAAGAAGAAGAAGCTTGGAGCACGACAGAAAATGCTGAATGTATTACCACTAGAATGTACAAAGATAAGTATCCCATTAGGGCAATAGGCGTATATACAAGCTGGGAGGAAAAAACCTCCTAAAGAGGAAAAAAAGTGCCCCGACAGTCCTAGAGTGTTCACACACATCACTACCCAAATATATCAACAAATCCCCCCTGGGAGTGATGCGATGAACAAGGAGCTGGCACTCATGTATAAGGAAGTGCCAAGCTATGTGGAATCAATCCACAAAAGGAAGTAAGCCCAAAGCTTTGTGGAAAGATTCAAACTTCAGGCAGAGCCTTTGTAAAAAGGTCTGCAATGTTCTCTTGCATGGGCACATATGCCAAGCTGATCTCCCCAGCAGAAAACCTCTCCCTGACATAATGATAATGCACCTCAATGTGCTTAGTGCGAGCATGGAACACAAGGTTCCTTGCAACTGCCAATGCGCTTTGATTTTCAATGAAGATGGTGGTGGCACAAGACTGACCAACACCCAAATCAGCCATAAGGCATTTGAGCCACACACACTCAGCAGTCGCTGTGAAAGCTGCTCTATACTGAGCCTCACAACTGGAAGTGGCCACAATAGGCTGCTTCTTGCTCAACCAAGATATACATGAGCTACCAAGCATGAAGCAAAAGCCACTGGTGGACACACGAGTGTCATAGCAGCCAGCCCAATCAATGTTAGAAAAAGCATGCAAATCTAGTAGTAGTGATCCCCCCTTGGGACAACCAAGTAGCGGGGTACCACTCAAGTAGCGAAATATGCACTTAGCCACCTACCAATGCTTGACACTTGGGAAATGCATAAACCTGCTCATATGTGAGACAACAAACTGAATATCTGGCTGAGTAATGCACAAGCAAATCAAGCATCCAACAGCCTACTGATAGAGAACATCATCAAATGCATCTCCACCATCATGAAGACTCAATCATAAACCTGTCTCCATAGGAGTGGCAATAGGCTTACAACCTTCAAGGCTAAAATGCCACAATAATGTGTCAATATATTTCATTTGACACAAGGGCATTCCTCCATCAACTTGCATAAACTGAATGCCCAAATAGTGATGCAAATGCCCTAAATCAAACATCTCTAATGAGGCATGCAAAATAGCCTTAAAATCAGCAATATGCGTGTCATGAGGACCAGTGAGCAGCATGTCATCAACATACACCACAATGACAAGAAGCAGATCATTAGCAGGCTTAACATATAAGGTGCTTTCAGTTGGATTATTCTCAAAACCATGTGCAATGAGATAGGCATGTATCTTTTCATACCAAGCATGTGGTGCTTGCTTTAAACCATATAATGCCTTCTTTAACCTGCACACCTAGTTTTCATGCCCTTTTTATGCAAAGCCATGGGGCTGAAAAACATACACTTCTTCATGCAAGTAACCATTCAGAAATGTTTTCTTAATTTCCAACTGATGTACATTCCAACAATGATGAGCTGCAAGTGCACAGATGCTACGGATAGTAGCCATTCTACAAATAGGAGCAAAGGCTTCATCAAAATCAATGCCTCTTTCCTGTGCATAACCCTTTGCAACAAGCCTAGCTTTATACCTGTCAACTGTTCCATCTCCTTATCAATATCAGCTCTCTCATCAATAAGTGCATCATGTAAATCTGCATCAGAAATGGAATGATCTGCATCCTCACATGAAGCCTACAAAGGCTGAGAAGTTGCCTCCTTAGGACTAGCACTAGACTATCCACTTGCAAAAAGAGGCAGCAAAGTATCATACATGTCTTTGGAGCTAACAGATGTCTCCTTAGGACATGAAAGCAATGGCTGAATAGCATCTTCCACAAAAACAACATCACGGCTAACCAGAATGTGTTTAGTTTATGGATGATACATATGATAACTTTTACTTTCAAAACTATACCCAACAAAAATACATTTAACTGCTTTATCATCCAATTTTCTGCAATGTTGCTAAAGCACTAATGCATATGCCAGACAACCAAAAACAAGAAGATGAGTAATAGATGGCTTGCGACCATGTCAAGCCTCATATGGAGTGATAGAGTGTAGCGTTAGTGGGACACCTATTTAGTACATATGCTACACACATAACAACCTCAAGCCAGAAAATATGCGATAAAGCCTTACTGTAGACCATACACCTCACCATCTCCATGAGTGACCTGTTCTTTTGTTTAGCAACTCCATCCTGTTGAGGTGTATATGGCATTGTACACTGATGTTTTATCTCACATTCATCCATAAATGCATTAAAGTCAGAAGACATATATTCCCCACTTCGATCAGAATGGAGGGTGCCCATTTTACATGTTGACAGATTTTCAACCAAAACCAGAAACTGTTTGAAGCACACAAACAAAACTGTTTGAAGCACACAAACACTTCAGACTTTTCTTTCAATGGATATACCCATGCATGCCTGGAAAAATCATCAATGGAATTCACAAAGTAAAGATAGTTCCCAAAACAAGGTGTCTACATAGGACCAGAGACATCACTATTTCAAGCTACAATTTTTTAGTAGCCCGAACTGAACCATCTTTTGGAAAGGAAGAATGCTGCATTTTGCCCAAAGTACAGCCTTCACATACATGTTTACAGGGTGCCTCAAGTTTAGACAAAGAGGACACCATTTTAGATTTTTGTAGGCATAGCAAACTAGCAAAATTAAGATGACCAAAGTGTGCATGCGAAAGCTTTGCATCTAACAAAGCCTGAGAATCATGTACTGCACATGCCAAATCATTTACAGATCTTTCATAGTCTATGAGCTTATACAACCCACGACATAAAATTCCAGAAGCAATAATGATGTCGCCATTTGACAAACCATGAACTGTACATGTGTCATCAACAAATTTCACAACCAAGCTAATCTTGGCTAATGCAGAAACTGATAATAGATTTTTCTTGATCCTTGGCAAAAACAAAGCATCTCACAAAGTGAGAGAACTACCATCAGTAGTAGTCAAAATGATCTTACCAACTCCCATAACAGGATAGGAGGAGTTGTTGGTGCATGTAACAGTATTCCCTGTAGGGGCAGGCTTGAGTGAAAAGAAGAAACTGGGCTGCAAGGTAATATGTTTGGTCGCCCCACTATCAAAGTACCAAACATCTGAATCTACTGCAGACATGCACTGCTCATGAGAAGATGGGTCAAAACTGCAAACAATAGTAAACACCCATTCTTCTTCCTGCACAAGATTAGTAGACTCTATTTTCGATGTAGAGGCCTCTACAACAACCATTGTCGCCGCTTTCTTCTTTGCCTCTTTAGCAACCAGTTTTGGACAGCTCTTGATGACATGATCATTTGCTTTACAGTATTTGCAAACAATTTTTTCTTTTCTGTCTTCTCATCTTTGTCTTCCTTCTTCGAACGTGCAACATTTGCAGATTTTTGCTTACTAGTAGAGAGCTCCATTTACCTTTGCCCTTCTGACTAGCCAGGAAAGCTTGATCTGCAACACGCATAATAGACCTCTTTTGCCTTGACTGGTCTTCCTACAACAAAACAGAGACTAACTCCTCAAATGAAAAGGAATTTGGATTGCCTTTCATCATTAAATGAAGAGTTGAAGCTAAACTTTGATACGAGTCAGGAAGACCATTTAGAACGGTCTACAAAAGTGAGCTATTTGGTATAACTTCATCAGCAAAAAATTGTTCTTTCAAATCCTTGATCTTTGTGAGAAAACTTTCCATAGAATCACCTTCATTCATGTGCTTGTTGATATATTTAGGTAGTGATGTGTGTGAACACACTAGGACCGCCAGGGCACTTCTTTCCCTTTTTAGGAGGTTTTTTCCCTTAGCTTGTATATACGCCTATTGCCCTAACGAGCTAGTTATCTTTGTACATTCTAGTGGTAATACATTCAGTATTATGTGTTGAGTTCCAAGCTTCTTCTTCTTCCTTGTGCTGTTCGCATGCTTTCGGAGACGTCTAACTCCAACAATTGGTATCAGAGCAGGCCACCGCTTCATCTAGGGCATCGTTGACACCTCTTCGGTTGCAGTCTTAGAATCACACGAAGTTTGGTGAGCATACTCAGCGTGTTTTCGAGATCAAAACAGCTTTGACTTGTGGTGCCAAAATTGTGATTTGAGCTCATTTCAGCCTCTGAACTCACTATCACAATGCTTGTGCAGGCTATTTTGTCTTTTTGTTGCAAAGTTTTATACTAGTTTCGGTTCGCCACTATAAGCGTCTCGAATTCTGCTACAGGTTTAGCAGAATTCATCTAGGAAGTTGTGTTCAACTTTTTGAGATACACTCAATTTTGTGCATCAAGGTATTTTAGTCACCAGCCATGGTTGAAAGCGATCATGTATTTCGTATATTGGCTATTGAGGATAAGTTGGATGGTACCAACTACTCGTTGTGAGCTTATATGATGCGACATGTACTGGTTGCAAAAGGACTGTGGAACATTGTGCAGGGTGTTGAAAAACGTCCTATCACACCTGCAACTGTTACAATTACAGGTACTGAAGCTGATGCGAAAGGTGTCGAAGATGATGATATTCTGCATATTCCTGTTCGTGCTGTGGTTTCTGCTACACCTACTGTAAAGCAAATTCGTGGGGATGGTAGAGATGTCCAAGCACATGCATTGATAGCTTTGTCTGTCAAACGTGCCATTATTCCTCACATTTGCTCTTGCAGAACAACTAAGGATGCTTGGGATACACGTACCACATTGTACCAAGCTAGGAATGAGGCTCATGTTGCTTACCTTCGAAAACAGGTCGAGAGTGAGCATATGAATGAAGGTGATTCTATGGACAATTTTCTAACAAAGATCAAAGACGTGAAGGAACAGTTGATTTCTGTTGATGAGGTTATACCAGATAGCTCACTTGTGCAGACCGTCTTGAATGGTCTTCCTGATTCATATCAGAGTTTTGCTTCTACTCTTCGATTAATGATGAAAGGAAATCCAAATGCCTTGTCATTTGAGGAGTAGTCTCTATTCTGTTGCAAGAAGATCAGTCCAGGCAGAATAGGTCCATTATGCGTGTTGTAGATCAAGCTTTCCTGGCTACTCAGAAGGGCAAAGGAAAATGGAGCTCTTCAACTAGTAAGAAAAAATCTGCTAATTCTGCACAATCGAAAAGGGAAGACAAAGATGAAAAGAAATTAAAAAAGTAGAAATTGTTTTGCAAGTATTGTAAAGGAAATGATCATATCATAAAGAACTGTCCAAAACTGGCTCCTAAAGAGGCAAAGAAGAAAGAGGCTGAAATGGTTGTTGCAAAGGCCTCTACAACAAAAACAGAGTCTGCTAATCTTGTGCAGGAAGAAGAATGGGCGTTTACTACTGTTTGCAGTTTTGACCCATCTTCTCATGAGCAGTGCATGTCTGTAGTAGACTCAGATGTTTGGTACTTTGACAGTGGGACGACCAAACATATTACCTCATAGTGTAGTTTCTTCTCTTCACTCTAGCTTGCCCTTACAAGGAATACTATTACATGCACCAACAACTCCTCTTATCCTGTTATGGGAGTTGGTAAGATCATTTTGACTACTGTTGATGGTAGTTCTTTCACTTGGTCAGATGCTTTGTTTGTGCCAGGGATCAAGAAAAATCTGTTATCAGTTTGTGCATTAGCCAAGATTGGCTTGGTTGTGAAATTTTTGATGACAAATGTACAATTCATGATCTGTCAAATGGCGATGTGATTATTGCTTCTAGCATTTTATGTCGTGGGCTGTATAAGCTCATAGACTATGAAAGATCTATAAATGATGTAGTACATGATTCTCAGGCTATGTCAAATGCAAAGCTTTGGCATCATCTGAATTTTGCTAGTTTGCTATGCATGCAGAAATCTGAAATGGTGCCCTCTTTGCCCAAACTTGAGGCACGCATGGAAAATGGGCACTCTCCATTCTAATCGAGGGAGGGAATATATGTCTTCTGACTTTAATGCGTTTTTGGCTCAATGTGGGATAAAACATCAGTGTACAGTGCCATATACACCTCAATAGAATGGAGTTGCTGAATGGAAGAACATGTCACTCATGGAGATGGTGAGGTGTATGGTCAAGAGTCAGGATTTACCACATAGTTTCTGGCTTGAGGCTGTCATGTGTGCAACATATGTACTTAACAGTTGTCACTCTAAAGCGTTGTAGTCTATCACTCCATATGAGGCTTGGCATGATCGCAAGCCATCTGTTGCTCATCTGCATGTTTTTGGTTGTCTGGCCTATGCATTAGTGCCTAAACAACATCATAGAAAATTAAATGATAAAGCAGTAAAATATATTTTTGTTGGGTAGAGTTCTGAAAGTAAAGGCTATCGTCTGTATCATCCACAGCCTAAACACATTCTGGTTAGCCGTGATGTTGTTTTTGTGGGAGATGCTATTCAGCCATTGCTTTCATGTACTAAGGAGACATCTCTTAGCTCCAAAGACATGTATGATACTTTGCTCCTTCTTTTTACAGGTGGACAATCTAGTGCTGGTTCTAATAAGGCAACTTCTCAACCTTTGTAGGTCTCATGTGATGATGCAGATCATTCCATTTTTGATGTAGATTTACATGATGCACTTATTGATGAGAGAGCTGATATTGAGCAGGCAAGAACTATGCCAAAATGGTTGGTGTATACCTTGTGTGACAACAAATTAGATGCACCTCTGTCATATCATACTCGATCAAGCTCTCATAGTGCCTCTGATAGTTGCTATGCAATCTGAATATGATGCTATAATGAAGAATGGTAGTTGGTTGGCACTAAGTGGGTATAGTTGACAGGTATAAGGCTAGGCTTGTTGCAAAGGGTTATGCGCAGGAAAGAGGCATTGATTTTGATGAAACCATTGCTCCTACTTGCCAAATGACTACTGTTCATAGCATATGTGCACTTGCAGATCATCATGGTTGGAATGTACATCAGTTGGACATTAAAAAAACATTTTTGAATGGTGACTTGCATGAAGAAGTGTATATTTTTCAGCCCGGTGGCTTTGTGCAAAAGGGGCATGAAAACCAAGTGTGCAGGTTAAAGAAGGCATTATATGGTTTAAAGCAAGCACCACGTGCTTGGTATGAAAAGATACATGCCTATCTCATTGCACATGGTTTTGAGAATAGTCCAACTGAAAGCACCTTATATGTCAAGCGTGCTAATGATGTACTATCTTCACTGAGAGTCAGAGCGCATTGGCAGTTGCGAGGAACCCTGTGTTCCATGCTCGCACTAAGCACATTGCGGTGCATTATCATTATGTCAGGGAGAGCTTCTCTGCTGGGAGATCAGCTTGGCATATGTGCCCACATAGGAGAACATTGCAGACCTTTTCATGAAGGCTCTGCCTAGGGAGAAGTTTGAAGCTTTCTGCAAAGCTTTGGGCTTACTTCCTTTTGTGGAGTGATTTTCACATAGCTTGGCACTTCCTTATACATGAGTGCCAGCTCCTTGTTCACCGCATCACTCCCAGAGGGGATTTGTTGATATATTTATGTAGTGATGTGCATGAACACAATAGGACCATCGGGGCACTTTTTTCCCTCTTTAGGAGGTTTCTTTCCCCCCGGCTTGTATATACGCCTATTGCCCTAATGGGCTAGTTATCGTTGTACATTCTAGTGGTAATACATTCAGTATTGTGTGTTGAGCTTCAAGCTTCTTTTTCTTCCTTGTGCTATTCGCGTGATTCCGCATACGTCTAACTCCGACAGTGCTCACTCTCCAATTGTTTTCAGAGGTAAGCAACACGAGCCTCATTCCTAGCATGGTACAATGTGGTAAGTGTATCCCAAGCATCCTTAGTTGTTCTGCAAGAGCGTATATGAGGAATAATGGCATGTTTGACAAAGAAAGCTATTAATGCATTTCCTTGAGCATCTCTGCCATCCCAGCGAATTTGCTCTGCAGTAGGTGCAACAAAAACAACAACACGAACAGGAATCTATAGAATATCATCATCTTCGACACCATCTCCATCCGCTCTAGCACCTGTATTTTTAGTACCTGTATTCGCAGGTGTAACAGGACATCTTTCAACACCCTGCACAATATTCCATAGTCCTTTTGCAACCAATACATGACACATCATATAAGCCCCATAATGGGTAGTTGGTACCATCCAACTTATCCTCAACAACCAACATACGGAATACATCACTGCTTTCAACCATGGCCGATGACTAAAATACCTTGATGCACAAAATTGACTGTATCTCTAAAAGTTGAACAGAATTGTCGAGACAAATTCTGCTAAACCTGTAGCAGAGTTTGAGACGATTATAGTGGTGAACCAAAACTAGTACATACCTTTGGCACAAAAAGATGAAATAGCCTGCACAAGCGCTGTGATAGTGCATTCGGAGGTCAAAAAGAGCTCAGATCGCGATTTCGGCACCAGATAACGAAGTTATTTTGATCTCTGAAACTTCTTGAGTATGCTTACCAAATTTCGTGCGATTTTGAGACAGCAACCAGAGAGGTGTAGACAACACCCTAGATGAAGCGATGACCTGCTCTGATACTAATTCTTGGAGTTAGATGTCTGCAGAAGCACGCAAACAACATAAGGATGAAGAAGAAGCTTGGAGCACAACACACAATGCTGAATGTATTAGCACTATAATGTACAAAGATAAGTAGCCCATTATGGCAATATGCGTATATACAAACCGGGAGAAAAGAATCTCCTAAAGAGGGAAAAAAGTGCCCCGGTGGTCCTAGAGTGTTCACACACATCACTACCTAAATATATCAACAGATTTGATCAATACTTTGATTCTTTTTGTGATCATTTTGTTTTTTGTTTGTTTGATTATCTTGTGATGAGTTATTTTCATTAAGTGTTTTTTTTCCTTTTTTAATCTCTTTTATCTTTTCCTCCTCAGTCAAGGTTGAAGTATCCTCAAACTTCACCTTCCTTTCATCATTTGTTTTCTTCTTTTCTTCTTCTCTAGATTGTCATCTAGTCACTTTTCGATCACCTCATCAACTTCTACATGCATATCATCACATCTTTTTTTTCTTTAATAGTAGCTATATGTGAATATACAAAAAATTGATCAATAGGTGATTTCCATGCAATTTTTCGCATAATCTCATCTCTAGCCTTTACCAATTTTTCAATAGAATAGGTGGAATGACTCTTAGAGGAATGAAATTTTTGCTCTTCTAATGGCTCTAATTTAGCTACTAAAGTGATAACAAATGCATTTGTCATATTTAGATTTTCATATAGCTTTTCATACCTCCTTTGCCCCAATTGACAACCAAAGGAAGTCATGTATGAAAATTGCATAATTTCCTATCTATTTCTATCACAAGTTTGTTTTCTTTTGCTTGTCTTAATTCATCACACACATAGGTAGCATGATCTTGTCCATCGCACACAACACATCTTTTATTGCCAGTTCCCTGTTTTTCATTAGTTTCAATTTTTCTCAAAAATACTAGCTGAGCAGGTGGAAGAGAGAATTGTTGCATCACAAGATGCATTGATGGAGCCACATTAGCCTATCCAGATTTACTACTGCTTGCTCCAAGATCATGCAAGCCCATAAACAAAACCTTATTATTTAAGTTAGCAACCTCCTTGGAAAGAGATGCTTGCATACTCATTATATTTTCCATCTGCTTGCATAGAATTTCAAGCTGAAACTCCATAGGAGATTTAGGAGCAGCTGCAACATTGGCCATGGCCGCAGTCGTGGTCACATGCATATTTGAATACCCTATAGTAGGTATCTCCCTAGACTGATTGGAAGCTTGCATTTCATATTGTACAAATTGACATTGCCTGATCTGAGTTATGGTATCAACTTCTCTTCTTATTGTTTGTCAGTTTTCTATCAAACCATATCGTTTGTGAGACTCTTCATTCCTTTGTTCTATCTCGATCCTATCTTTTGGGCTTAAGATTTTTAAGAAAATGAATGACAAGTTCGAGATGCATTGCATTTCTGTTAGCTTCAAGCAGCTGAGCAAATTATCTCATAAACTCTCCATGTAGATGAGTTAGAGACACACTCGACTTTGGGGAATTCACCCATCTTAAAAATCCTTCTCTGCTATGCTGACTGAAGTCTTTGAGAAAGAACATTTAATGGATTTCTTTTTGGAAGCCATCCCATTTTTTAGTTGAATGAATATGGATGGCATCTAGAATTGACCCAGAGACTACCCTTTCAAAGTACTGAACCAATACATCTTTGGGTAACCCTTGGATCTGTGCTTATTCTTCAAATGCATCCAAGTACTTAGTTATGTTCATTCCGATGAACTTTCCTTTCTCTCGTAAAGTTGCTTGCATTGTAAGTGCATCTTGTTTTTCTATAATCATGCTCCTAAAAGCCTCCTCCATTATTCTTTGTTGGAAGCTTCTAGAACGAAGTACTAATTTATCTAATATGATCGGTTCTAGAAGTTCTCACTTTATTGATTAACTAGGAGAAAGACTCTTTCAAAAATTCTCGAGTCTTTTCAAATAGATGCCTATATTTTCAAGGAATCACACTTCATTTCCTACTCTTAAATTAGAGTTCCTTTCCCTAGGGTTAAGATTTCTCTTGGTTTCTTATGATTTTAATTTTGTTAATTTTCTTGTTCTTTTGAGTTTTTCTTAATGTATTTAAAATTTGTGTATACGGATTGCAAAATGATAGCAAAGGATAGAGTATAGAATCAACAAGTAAAAGGAGTAGTGATACTATGGAATAATGTGCTCATAATGGAAAATGTCCTAATGTAAGTGAGATGGTTTCACATGCAGACAACAAACAATCCTTTTTATTTGTGCATGCATGAATTGATGGAACTTGAAATACTATTACCTCATCTTTTATGATCCCAATCCTTTTTATTTGTGCATGCATGAATTGATGGAACTTGAAATACTATTATCTCATCTTTTATGATCCAATGCACAGGTTAAAGAGTGCAATGTGAAAAAATATGTTTACATTTTTCAATAGGCAAATCCTAGATACATGAAACTAGATGTGCTTCGTGCAAAATGAAACATTGCTTCTTGTTGGCACGGAAAAAAAGTAGAGGGTCCTCCTAAAATTTCCTTTTCCCATGGAGGTGCTCAGTTCCCTAGGGAACAACCCTCAACAACCAAGGAAAAGAATTAGTTGCAACAATGCCTAGAACCTTTTCTTAGTATTTGACCATACTCCTTTTCCTGCACTCTTGCATACAACAAAGGCAAAGATCAAAACACAATCCTAAATATAAACCAATTTAGAAGCCCTAAGCAAACATATGCCACATTTCATGTTGGGTTCACCAACTATCGTGTTTATCGATTCACGTCGGGTCCACCAATTATCCGGCTCGATTCATTCACATCAAGTTCACCAA
This sequence comes from Ceratopteris richardii, assembly GCA_020310875.1. NCBI lineage: Eukaryota > Viridiplantae > Streptophyta > Polypodiopsida > Polypodiales > Pteridaceae > Ceratopteris > Ceratopteris richardii. The sequence continues at coordinate 104,310,207 of CM035423.1, forward strand.
CTGTTAGTTTGATTCACGACAGCTTATAAGCATCAGAGTATTGTTATAGCTAGTCTAATAGTCAAGCATACAAGTTCCTTGACTCAACACTAAGCCTATAATTTCCACAAAGGAAATGTTATAGGAGTTCCTCCTTGATTCTTCTTTATAATCCTTTGACAGAGAAGATGATGATTGCATGAATCAACGTAAGGTGAAAGACCTTTCAAAATGCTCTGTAATATATCGCCCTTTCTCTGTCAACGATTGGCCACATTTGTACTCACTTCAGCAAAGAATGGGTAGCGTAGCCTCCTCCCTCAATTGACGTCCTCCCTGAATCGACTTCTTGTCTCTCGAACAAGTTGAAAAGCTATAGTTCTTATGTGCTCTGAGAATAATTCCACAGAGATGTAGGTGCTCCCTAAACCAACTTCTCTAATTGTTCTTCGGATGCTCCTCTAATCTCTGCTTCCTCTCTCTCCCTCTCTCACACTCTCTCTATCTCTCTCTCTCTTTCTTTCTCTCCCTTTCTCTCTCTCTCTCTAATTCTCTCCTTCATCTCTCTCTCTCTAATTCTCTCCATCTCTCTCTTGACCATCACCCCTCTACATTGCCAACAACAGTGCCATCGATTTTTGTTGTATTTCTCTCTCTGCGCAAGCAATAAACATCTAGAACTTCTCTAATCTTTTTGTGTGTTAAATCCATCCATGATGATCTTCAACAAGGCCCCCCCCCCCCCCCTCTCTCTCTCTCTCTCTCTCCCCAGACGTGCGCATCTCCTTCTATCTATAATCGTTCCAGTCTGCTAGGTCATATGTGCCTTAATCTCTCTCTCTCTCTCTCTCTCTCTCTCTCTCTGTAGCACTTGATTTCTTATGCATGCGATCTGCGTGGTCTCCCTTCTCTCTCCCTCTCTCTCTCTCTGTGCATGCACAGCCTTCAATCCGTCTAGATCCCTCTCTCATGCATCTCTCTCTCTCTCCCCCCTGACTGTGACTTTTTCTTCAATCGATTATGCATGCACCATAGCCTTCGATTGTTAGAGCTTCATTACCTGTAGATAATCCTCCCTCCTCTCTCTCTCTACGTCAAGATGAGAAAGAGTACCTATAAAGAGGTCGTTAGAAAAGAAATCATAAAGACTAATTGCGCGCGCGCGCGCGCACACACACACACACACACACACACACATATATATATATATATATATATATATATATATATATATATATATATATATATATATATATATATATATATATAGTCATGCATACTCGCACACCATCTAACTACTAGAAGCACACACATACTCATGCACACTTACACAACACACACACTTACACATAGTTAGACACACAATTGCACACGCGTCTCATGCACTCATGGCTCTCACACACCAACACTCATAGTAAACACACATACAATAAACCTAACATATACATAAAGTTACATTAAAACGTAAATCACACATATATTTTATTTATGTTTTGTTTTTACCTTTATTATGATTATTATTATTATTATTATCATATTATCATATTATTAATATTTAAAGACACATTCATTTACATATAGGCATTTACACTTAGATACACACATAGTTATACACACACCTCATACACATTAAGATACATGGTCATAAACACACATACATAGAGACAATATAAACTCATATTCACACATCATATGATTTTCACACATAGAGATATAGGGTCAATTGCTCACATTCATGCATCATATACATATAGGTATACACCCACAAATGCACATAATTATACACACGGCACTTAGGGTTACACATACACACTCACATTAAAAATGTACATGAAGCCACACACATAGCACTTAGGGTAACACATACACACACACATAAAACACATACACATAGTCACACACATTGTTTTCACTCACACACATGTTCACATCCACATATACGCACATTGACAATCACACTTTCACATTCACATACATATGGACATTTAGAATAGCACTTAGGGTTAATGCTTACACATATAGGCACTTAGGGTAATCTCATACATATACTGAAGGTTATGTATGAAGGGTTCAAATAAACATAGTCATTAGGGGTTCCTCATAGACATAAAATGGTTGCATGTCATGAAATATTCACATGGTTATGAAGGGTTCTCATGAAAAGCATACATGAGTTTATATGATCATGAACATGGACTTCTTCTTCAACTACACATGTCTAACATCCATGGCCTTCTTTTATCATCATAAAAAAGTTTATAACATAAACGCATATAGCAGATACCCTTAATCCATGTACAAAATTATTTTCATTACTTATCATCCCTTCATGTTCTGTTTATAGCACATCTTCCTCTTTTTCTTTGCCTATAGGTACTAAAGAAAGATATCATTCAAATCAAAAAGTCACATTTTGAGAGGTTTATAGATCACTAATCTTTAAGAAGATTTTAATTTTTTTGAGCATAAGTCAGAGTGGAGAAATCCATCTGCCATAGCTCATGGAGATGGCGAGGTGTTTGGTCAAAAGTTAGACTTTATCACATAGCTTCTGGCTTGAGGTTGTTATATGTGCAACATATGTACTTAACAGGTATCCCACCAAAGCACTACAATCTATCACTTCATATGAGGCTTGGCATGATTGCAAGTTATCTATTGCTCATTTATGTGTGTTTGGTTTTCTGGCATATGCATTAGTTCCTCAACAACAATGCATGAAATTGGATGATAAAGCAATGAAATGTATTTTTTTGGGTAGAAAAGCATTTTGGTTAGCCGTGATGTTTCTTTTGTGGAAGATGCAATTCAGCCATCACTTTCATGTACTAAGGAGACATTAGCTAGCTCCAAAGATTCTAAGTCTTTACTGGCCCCACATGATGATCCAGTCATTCCATTTCTAGTGCAAAGTTACATGATGCACTTGTTGATGAGAGGGTTGATATAGAGGAGGCAAAAACTATGCCCAAAAGGTTGGTATAATATTTTTGAGATATCAACTTAGATGCACCATTGTTATATCGTACTCATCCAAGTTCTCATAGTGCTTCCTTTGTATCAAATTGCTATGCGATGGCGACCTCTAGCCTTTGTGATGAGAATGAGGCAGTTTCTTTTGATGAAGCACATAATTCAAAAAATTGGATGGCTGGTATGCAATTAGAATATGATGCTATTATGAAGAATTGTACCTGGTCGTCATGTGATTTGCCTCCAAGAAAAAAGGCCAATGGCACTAAATGGGTATACAGGCTGAGGCATAAGCCTGATGGAATAGTTGATAGGTATAAGGCTAGGCTTTTTGCAAAAGGTTATTCTCAAAAGAGAGGCATTGATTTCATGACTAACATTTGTAGCATTTGTGCACTTGGAGCTCATGATGGTTGGAATGTATACCAGATGGACATTAAAACTGCATTTCTGAATGGTTACTTACATGAAGAAGTGTATGTACTTCAGCCCCATCATTTTGTGTAGAAAGGGCATGAAAACAAAGCGTGTAGGTTGAAAAAGGAATTACATGGGTTTACACAAGCACCACATGCTTGGTATGAAAAGATACATGCCTACTTGATTGCACATGGTTTTGAGAACATTCCAATTGGGAGAACCTTATATGTTAATCATCTAAATGATGTACTTCTGATCATTTTTGTGTATGTTAATGAAATGTTGCTCAATCGTCCTAATGAGAAGCACATTTCTTAATTTAAGGATGATTTGCATGCCTCTTTTGAGATGTCAAATTTGAGGAATTTTCATGATTATTTGAGCACTCAGTTTATGCATGTTGATGGGGGAATATCTTTGTGTCAAACAAAATATATTAACACATTATTGCAATGTTTTGGCCTTCAAGATTTCAAACCTATTTCCACTCCTATAAAAATAGGTTTATGGTTGAGTCTTCATGCTGATGGAGATGCATTTGATGTTTTTCTCTATAGCAAGCTATTGGATGCTTGATTTACTTATGCATAACTCAGCCTAATATTTAGTTTGTTGTCTTTGAGATGAGAAGGTTTATGCATTTCCCATGTGTCAAGCATTGGGAGGTGTTTAAGTGCATGCATCTTTCACTACTTGAGTGGTACCCAGCTACTTGTTTTATCCCAAGGGTGGATCACTACCACCATATTTACATGACTCTGTTGGTTTCTATGACACTTGTGTTTCTAGCAATGGTTTTTGCTTCATGTTTGGTAGCTCATGCATTATCTTGGTTGATCAAGAAGCAACCTACTGTGGTCACTTCTAGTTGGGAGGCTGAGTATAAGGTAGCTTTCACAACAATTTTTGAGTGTGGTGTAACTCAGATGCCTGTTGGCTAATTTGGGTGTTGGATAGTCTTCTTCCACCACCAACTTTGCTGATAGTTAGAGTGTGTTGGGAGTTGCAAGAAACCCTGTGAGTCATGCTCACATAAAGCACATTGAGGTGCATTATCATTATGTTAGGGAGAGGTTCTCTGCTAAAGAGATCATTGAAATTTATGGAACTTGTGCAAGCTTCAATTGTGAGGCTTCATACATATCACCTCTCACTAGTTACCTCTTCATCATTTATGTATTCCTTGTAGGCCCAAAAGGAAGATAGACCTTGAAAATATAAAGAGTATACTCATAACCTTATAGGAGAGTGTTGAATTAAAAGTGCAAATGTATTTATGGCTTTGATAAAAGCCAAAATATGTTTAGAGATATGGAATACTCAAAAAATTCATGACCTTATCTATATGGATTGATTTGGAGCAACAAAGTTCATCCAAGGAAATGGAAGGACAAAGGACAAGAAGTGAAAGGTCAAGAGGTGAGAGATGATGCAAGGGTAGGTGAAGAGACACAAACTCCCATGTATCTCTATATATAGAAGTCATTTGAATGTGAAAATGTGTGGAGGTGAGAAAGAGATGGTGCAGAAGCATATGCTGGCCATTCTTGCACCAATGGATATCAAAAGGGCTCTCAAGAGTGTGCTACAATGCACATAGGTATTCCGGCCGCATACATTTTCTATACACAACCACCTTGTGAAGGTTATATATCTCTATGTACTTGTCCATTTAATGCATATCATATCTTGTTGGAAAGCATCTCTCTCATGCTCTTTGCATCTCAAATCTCTCTCTGAGATGATTCTCCAGTAGTGACTCAGAATATTTCTTGTGAACCTTAGTTTTTTTCTTAACTTGAGTTGAGAGGTAGACTATCTTTAGACATTTGATTTCCTGGTCATAATAACTTCAAATGGAGTCTTCTTTAGCTTTTTAGAAATCTAAGAGAGTATAATATGTGTGGAAAAAGTTTCAAACTCATTAGATTTTGGAGTTGTGATAGAATCAGGTTTTAGTAAGCATGTGTCTTACAAGGTAGATTCTATAAGAGGTTCTCTAACTTCTATTGTGCATGTTGGAGTCAAATTTCTCCACATTTTTGATATCAGAGCTTTGTTTTTAGAGCATTGGGATTGGAGCCCATGGATGCACAAAGAGATCTTGAAGAAGATGTAGACACAGCATGAACAGGAACATGAAGAATATTGTCCTCTTCAAAACCATCTACATCACCTTCAACAATTGTGTTTGCAGGTATAATAGGAATTTTTTCAATACCTTGCATAATAATCCACAGTCCTTTTGCAACCAATACATGATGCATCATATAAGCCCATAATGGGTAACTGATGTAGAGAGTATGTTGGAAAACATTGATTCAATGTCCCATTGAAGTCGTCATCCTCCTATCGAACCCACACGCTTCAATACCTAGCGGTAGCCAAAATTGTCGCGAAGATGTTTTTGGCAAGTGTTTTTTAATAATATGCATTTCTAATAAATCATGCAGGACGGCCAACGACTTCACTTACAAGGAGCGTTGGATTTGTTTTTCGTAGCAATCTCGCAATCGTAGTGCTTTATTAAGTTGCTTTTGGAGGAGATTTTGGAGGATAGTCAAAGCTATATAAGAAAAGCTTGGTTCATTGTTCAAATCATCCTACACCTAGTTCAACGCCAGGTTTGGTACCTCAATAGAGGTGGTGCTTCTAGCACATGGGGCAGCCATGGTGCTATTTTGGAGCATGAGGAGCAGCTATGGAGTTCTTCTTGGAGAAGAAGAGTGTGCTCACACTCTTGCTTATGGAGAGGATTTACCCCGCAGTAGCTTGGTGGTGTGGATCAGCCATTCACATGATGTATTTGAAGATTGTCTTCTACATGAATATTTCGGGTTACTTCAAAGACATTGGATGGTGGTTAACATAAGATTTGCATCTTATGTTAAGAATTCAGATACATGTTCTCTTTATGCACACAGGTACTACTTGAAGTATATGGAAGTGGCATCCATATCAGGAGGATTCCTATTCAGCATAGGTACAAGAGAATTAGTACATGTATGCTTTATGCATATTTGGATGAGGTGTTTGAGAAGGTATGTTCATATGAGTTTGAGGATTTCTGGCAGCAAATTTGTTAGCATTCTTTGCTAATTTTGTAAGTATGTGATATTTTCACACACGTGTCTAACTTAGGGTCTTCCATAGCCTAAGTTAAGATGAGGGTTTGCTAATTATCAGTTTTAGACTGATCCTTCCTCTTTCTGTCACTCATATTCACAACTTTTACAACCTATTAGGTCACACATCTCATATATATTCAGATTTATGTTCCTACATCTGAATATTTTTGTTACATTTGTACATTCACTCATCCATCTATTTCTGTTCACATAGAGTGGTTGAGAGTTTTGCTCCCACATTGTAAATTGACATCTGTATATATGATAGTGTGAGTAAGCAGTGACTTACGTAACACTTTACACATGTTGTCTAATCTTTCTCTATCTTTGTCTCATCATTTGTATGATTAAAGTGTGGTATGTTCATGTTTTGTCAATATTGGAAGATTGCTGAAATTTATGTTGTAGATCCTGGACCTATGGAACTTGGACCTATGATATTAATTATGGGCCTACTTAATTTCCAACATTTGGTATCAGAGCTTTAGGGTTTTGGTATCAGAGCTATAGGGTTTTGGTATCAGAGCATCCAAGCTCTCAGATATTCAAGTTCATAGGTTCCCAGACTTCTAGGTTTACAACATATGATTTAAGGGCATCTTCTAATATTTGATATTTGACATACACAATTAATCTAGATGAGTAGAGATTTGAGAATTAGACAATTATGTTACATGTTTATTCATCAGTGTGGAGGATGAAGTTGATGATATGTTAGGAGCTAGATATTTTTGGAAGAGTATGCAAATACTTTACAGAAGTATTATTTGAAGACCAAGACTTGATGAAGAGAAGGCTACTTCAAATTCAAGGAAGAACAATGGTTTGGAGAAGATGAAGGAACTAGATCAACATCAAATCACAGGTATCAGTTTCTACTATTAGATTATCATTTGCAGGTCATGTCTTAGAAGAGTAGTTATGAAGAGATTTGAAGGATTCAAGGAGTGCTTTTATACACTTTCGTTATTTAAAAGTTAAAGGCTACATCAAAACACGTATCTAGAGATTTTCTAGAGAGTTTTGAGAGATCTCTTTCATGGCAAGAAAGCTCATCTAAGAAGACAAGTTTGGAGATCAGATCAGTTTTTGTTTTTCAGCCAATGTTGTGTTGTAAGTTGGTTGGAAGTTTTTTTTCTCACATTTTCTATCTAGATAGGTAACTCTAGAAAGATAATTCATCATTCAGCCAAAAGATTGGTGAATTCAGTCATATCAATCACATTTGAAGCAGAGTTTTGATTCAGAAATATGAGGAGATGGTAAAACATGATTCTATATTCACTTCTATTTGTATACCATGTTTGTTGTCTCTTACTCTTAGCACTAGAGGAAGAGAAAAAGTTTATTTGAATAAGTCAAGAGTGCTTGCTACTTCAAGATAAAGAAAACAAAAGGTATGGAAGAGAAGTTTAAAGATGTTGACATCATCATCAAGTAGAAGAAAGATGCAAAAGAAGAAAGTCCAACATTTCCAAAAGGAAAGTAAGACTTCCTTTTCTCTCATATTTTCCATATACTTTTCCTACTTTATCCTCTACATCCAAAGACAAGTCTACGAGAACATCTTGTGTGAAGATAATCTAAAGTTACCTCATATTCAGTATATTCAGTATACTAAGAAAATTCAGAGTTTTTTAGGATGAAAATTCAGAAATTTCAGATGGAGAATCTACTTTCTATGTTTGTCTTGATTTTTGGATACATGCTTGCATTCAAAAAGGTGTTCCATCAGATCCTATCACTTGATTGAGAAGTGGAGTTAGCCAAAATATGAAGCTATGAAGTATCAACTTGCAGTTTTTGGAGTTCTCAAGGTGAGAGTTTGTCCACTTATGTTTCAAGTAGGAGTTGCAGATTTTTGGAAGGATTTGGTTAAAGAAGAGTTTTACAACTTTATGTGAGAAGCACCGACACTTAGAGCCATTCAAGTAACAAACCAAACATTCAACCATGAAGGTTTTATGATCTCATATGATTTTGTAAGATCTTGTATGATCTTATATGATCTTGGATGATCTTGAAGGTCTTGAAGATCTTGAAGATCTTGAGTATTTATGAGTCAGTTGTCTATACTTTGTTTGTGAAGGTTCTTAAGCATTGGAATAAGTAAGTCTCAGGTTCTATCAGATTCATATTGCAGAGGAATAGAAGAAGATACTTGTTATGTTGCAAAAGATTATGGATCCTAAAATGCTTTCAAAAAGTTTTTATTGAGCTAACCTTATTCTAAAGTTTGGGAAGCTGAAGAATGACAGGGAAAGCTTTTGGCATATGTACAGTGCTAATAAAAAGGGTTCAGAAATTTTGTTTCAAATACAAGTATTGATCACTGAAGATCAGATTTATTGAAAGAAGGAAGACGTTCCAAATTTCATAAAGTCTGATATAATTTGAAGAAATCTGGATACTAGTGTTAAATCATCCAGGTGGGTGATGAAACATGAAGACTTATTTTCAGCCATGTGTGGAAGAATGCAAATTCATATCTATAGGTATTCCTATATCAGGTATTCCTATATTTCCTTTATCAGTTTCTCTTTATGTTCCAGCTGTGAAAGAAGAAGGAAGAAGGAGAATGTCTGGAGAAAATTCCTGTTAGGGTGTTCCTGTTCAAGAGAAAGTTCCAAAGTTCTATCAAAGAGAAGCTTGATATTTCAGAGAGGTATGTTTCAGAGGTGCGCACATATATGTTTATACTAGACTCTGAAGGAAAGAGGTATGAAAGACTTACAGATAGAACAAGGATGAAGACAAGATGACGTCATAGATATGAAATTTTGATGAGACTCATGAGTTGAGTTGAGTTGAGTTGAGTTGAGTTGAGTTGACTTGAGTACCGTCAGAGATGAACCAGCTGTGTTCATAATACACTAAGTTGTGAGTTGTCAGTCACAAGTCCCAGGATTCCTAGTGTATGTTTTCAGGTTTGAGAAGATAGGAGATAGCAGGTTCAGAGTCAGTACATGCTACATTTGTTGTCAAGCAGTGATTGCTTGATGTGTACACTATTGGATATATAGTTTGCATATTTTCTCAAGTATTATGGTTCATATTCAGCAAGCTCAGGTTTTTGAAGTTTGAAGGAAAGTCAAATTCAATTTTGAAAAAGACTTTTGAAGAAAAGGTTTGAAGGACAATTTTGGGAGTACAAGTTTGAAGCTTATGAAGTTTGCAGACGAATGAAGTTGCATATTCAGTTCAATTTGTACCACTATCACATTGCAGGGGGCATTGTTGGAAACAATGTCATATAGTACATTGTGCATGGTCATTGGTCCATTTTGCTCACAGTATACAACATGTGTAGAGTTTTCTATTACTCCCTCTACAAGCAAACAGCACGAGCACTGTGGCTACGTTGTTGTCATCCCAAAAGCCCCACGCGGGTTCAAATCTTGGCGACGACAGCAACGCACATAATGAAGTATCTTTGACATGCTTTTTAGCTATGATGATGGACAACTGATGGCTTCACTTACAATTAGCGATAGAGTTTTTTCCAAGGTAGTCGTGCTTTATTGGAGGAGCTTTTGGAGTGCTTTTCAAAAGTAGCCAACTACTATATAAGAAGAGATTTGGCTCATTGTTGATGCATCCTACACCTTTTTGCAACACCAGCTTTGGAGCTTGGTCCCTCATTAGAGGTGGTGCTCTTAGCACATGGGGCAGCCATGGTGCTATTTTGGAGCATGTTGAGGACTTATCTATTAGTAGCTTGGTGGTGTGGATCGGCCATTCACATAATGCATTTGAAGATTGTCTTCTACATGAAGATTTGGGGTTACTTCAAAGACATTGGATGGTGGTTAACATAAGATTTACATCTTATGTTAAGAATTTAGGTACATATTCTCTTTATGCACACAAGTACTACTTGAAGTATATGGAAGTGGCACCCATATCAGGAGGAGTCCTATTTGGCATAGGTACAAGAGAATCAATACATGTATGCTTTATGCATATTTGGATGAGGTGTACGAGAATGTATATTCATATGAGATTGAGGATTTCTGGTAGCAAACTTGTTAGCACTCTTTGCTAATTTTGTAACTATGTGATCTTTCACACACGTATCTAACTTAGGGTCTTCCATAGCCTAAGTTCATATGAGGGTTTGCTGATTGTCAATTTTAGACTGATCCTTCCTCTTTCTGTCACTCATATTCACTCTTCTACAACCTATCAGGTCATACATCTCATATATATTCAGATTTCTGTCCATACATCTCAATATGTTTGTTACATTTTTACAGTCACTCATCCATCTATTTCTGTTCACATAGAGTGGTTGAGAGTTTTGCTCCCACATTGTAATTTGAACATTTGTATATATGATAGTGTGAGTAAGCAGTAGCTTATGTAACACTTTACACATGTTGTCTAATCTTTCTCTATCTTTGTCTCATCATTTGTATGATTAAATGTGGTATGTTCATGTTTTGTCAATATTGGAAAAATGTTGGAAATTTATGTTGTAGATCTTGGACCTATGGAACTTGGACTTGTGATATTATTTATGGGCCTACTAAATTTCCAACATACTCAACCTCACAACTGGAAGTGGCCACAGTAGGCTACTTCTTGCTCAACCAAGATATGCATGAGCTACCAAGCATGAAGCAAAAACCACTAGTGGACACACAAGTGTCATAGCAACTAGCCTAGTCTGAGTCAGATAAAGCATGCAAATCTGGAGGTAGTGATCCCCCCTTGGGATAAAACTGTTACATAAAAACAAGCTCTAAAGTAGTCTTGTGGATTTTATTAATTATTAAAAATGGTATATGGAAGCTTGTGGATATTATTAGTTATGAAAAATAACATGTGGAGGCGTTCACATCTCCAAAGTTAGAGCAAAAATAGATAAAAGTAGATAAAAGTAGAAGGAAAGGAGAGATGTCTATTTTTAGACAAGGAAGGCGCTTCTGTTGATAGCCTCTCAATAAAAAGAGTGATTCTCTTAGTGTAGGTGTCCAAATTGAGTGATTCTTGTTGCGTTGCAAAGATTACAACTTGAACTATTTAAATAGATTAGTTTTTGTACAATTTACAATGAGAAAACTCCACGCAAGTAGGCGTTTTTGCAGATCTTGTGTCTTGTGTGTATCCGGTGCCTCATCAGAGACATACCTCTCTTCAAACTTTCATATCGCAGTCATTATGAGGTCTTTTTGATAGATTTCACTAGGAAGAGTTTCCTTAGCTCTCGTAATTTCTATCCATATCAAAATTTCTCATAGATATAGAATTTTTCTTGCTGTTGTACATCATTTTTTAATTCAGACAGTTAGTCATACCTTGCTGTTGCAGGCCTTTTCTTACCTTGACTTCAAGCTGTTGGTTTGGGAGCTATAATCCAGCTTTTTTGATGTTTTTTGTTTCTAAAGCATGCTACTTAGAGTCTACTTTCAGGATATATGATTAGTTTTGTCAAATGTTTCTCACAGAGTTTCTGGTGGTTATTTTGCTACAGTGATCTATTTCTGTTTTCTTGAAAGTTTGGAGGAAAGTTTGTTTTTGAAGTTTGGAAAGATTTGTTTGATCTTTTGAAGATCTTGGGAGGTCTTCATCTTTCGTTGTGTACTTTGATGTTTACAAGTTTGTAAACACAACAAAAACAAACCAAGTAGCCAGGTACCACTCAAGTAGTGAAAGATGCGCTTAACTGCCTTCCAATCCTTGACATGTGGGCAATACATAATTTTTCTCATGTGTGAGACAAAAAACTGAATATCTGGCCAAGTAATGCATAAGTAAATAGTAAGCATCCAACAACATGCTGATAGAGAACAACATCAAATGCATCTCCAGCATCATGAAGACTCAATCATAAACCTGACTCCATAGGAATGGCAATATGTTTACACTCTTCAAGGCCAAAATGCTGCAATAATGTATCTATATATTTTGTTTGACACAAAGACATTCCACCATCAACGTGCATAAACTGAATGCCCAAATAATGATGCAAATGCCCCAAATCAGACATCTCAAATGAGGCATGTAAATCAGCCTTGAAATCAGCAATACGCTTCTCATGAGGACTAGTGACCAACAAAAACAAGATTTTCTCTTAGCTCTAATGATTGAATAAAACCAATTGTGGGTTCTTTTTGAAGTTCTCAATGAGAAGAATCAAATTTTGGAAGAATTAAGAGTGCCTTACACAAATTTATGGCCAAAAAACTAGGTGTGGGGAATCACCTATCTACACTCTAAGACTCTCTACACCTCATATATGCAAGAAAACAATGAAAAAAAGTGAGGAATAGGTAGATAACACATCTTAGCACACACTCCAAAAATAAGCATGTAGAGAAGCACAAGAGAAAGGAGAAAAGAGGCCAAGAAGATGAAGTTACAAGAATGCTCTTCTTCAAGTTATCTTCTCTATTCCAAATGGATAAGTTCTTTACAAATGAGTCAAAAATGAATTATATGCATGTGCCCATAAGTGTGTACTTCCACATTTCTAGGATGGGTATTGAGATATGAATTATTTTCCTATGAGTTAGTTCATTAGTCTACATTTTTTGGGAGTGTGACACTTGAGCACCCCTCTAAGTGCACAGTTACAAGGATTTTGATATGCTTGAGTGTCATTACAATATAAAAATGGTACTTAAAATGAAATTTTTGGGGGCCTTCATTTTTCCCTTTTTTGCTTCATCCTTTGTCATAGCTCTATCGTTTGTTTGCCTTCTTTTCCACTGCAACACATCCCTACCTACGAATGAGGGAAGCATCATTATCATATGGTGACAAGAGATTCTATCAACCTAAAATCACCCAAACAGAAAGGTTCTTCTTGCAATTGGTGCATCAACTCTATGGTCTAAGCAGTCCTATGCCAATGACTATTGAAGAGAAGGTCGGACTAAGGATGACAGAGAATAGAGGAACAACTGTGGGCTTCTACTCGCACAGTGAATTTAGTCATGATGGTCAATCATGAAGTAAGTAAGTGAACATGATAAACACTTTATAGATTTGGCATAGAAGCAATCTATACTAGACAATTATATTAGTTTAATGAAGAATGAGGTTTGGGAGATCATTAGCACCAAGTGGCCCTAGCAAGTATAGGACATTATACATGGAATCTTGTAATGCTATCAAGATATATTGTTAGAACAAGGACTTTAAGTAGTGAAGGGTTTTGTTTTTCAAGACTCTTTTTCTCTAATGATGACTATTTGCATCATGCTAATGGTAGAAGCTCAGGTCAAGTGGCAAGTTTTTTTGTTAGATATCAAATAATTTCTTTTTTATGTTGATCTTAGCAATGAGCGTTTGAGTTTTCACATTCAAATAACACATTATGTAAGACATAACATCATTTTACTAGTAAATAAACATGGGAAGCTATATGAAGGTCCTTGGTAGTCTTACCTACTTATGAATTACCATAAAGATATCACTTTTGTAGTCAAACTTTTGATTAGGTTTCCAAATAGGCCTCATAAATGAAATTCAAGAGTTGTCGAGCGTTTGAGTTTTCACATTCAAACAACACATTATGTAAGACATAACATCATTTTACTAGTAAATAAACATGGGAAGCTATATGAAGGTTCTTGGTAGTCTTACCTACTTATGAATTACCATAAAGATATCACTTTTGTAGTCAAACTTTTGATTAGGTTTCCAAATAGGCCTCATAAATGAAATTCAAGAGTTGTCAAGCCGTACTTCTTGTACAACTTCATGTGGGACATTGTTTCTCCTATCGGAAAGTCATTGGGTTCACGCGAGGACATTGGTGGTATCATTTATGAAGGTGCAAGACACTCGTTCAACACTCGGTGGCACCCTCAAATATGTGTCGAAGCTGACCTCAGCACGCCGCTTCCATCGAAGATCAAAGTGGACTTGGGCAAAGGGGATGTATGGGAGCAAGATATCAATTACAAAAATCTTCCCAACGCATGCTTTCGTTGTGGCCAACAAGGTCACAGGATTAAAGATTGCCCATTGAGACAAAAAAGCAAGCAAAATCAAGAAGCCCCCAGAAGCGCTCAAGACAACAAAGGGTCATTGAATCACCCGGCAAAGGAAGAGGAAGCTAAGGGCCCCCTTAATCCAGAAGCTGATGCAGATGGGTTCATAGAAGTCAGAAGAAGAAGGAAAAGAAGCCCTAGGGCGACTTTTGAACGAAACAACATGCTAGTTACCCCCTCCAACAACTTGTTTTGCAATCTAGAAAAGGAGATCAATGAATTCGACTACCCAGGTAGGAACCAACTTGAGATGGACACCAACGACAAAGCACTAGAGATTCCTGAAAACAAAGAAACCCTCCAAGAGGGTTACACTACAAGCAAAGAAGATGGCTTTACTACTAGTAACGAAGATAACATGGATAGTGAAAGTTCCATCATCGGATCGACTATTCCGAAAACGGTTTCTAGTTCTTCCCGACAGGAGGCATCCTATAAAGGAAAACAACCTATGGAACTACCCTGGAAAAACCCCCACAAGAACTTATTGCTAAGTCGGGATCCCCTCCCAGCAAAAAAGAAAGATGAATCCAAGAAGAGAAAGGATAAGGCTCCCTCCCACAAAGAGGGTTCACTACGACAATGATCATCATCTCGTTAAATGCTAGAGGGCTAACTGAACCCTCAAGAGCGACCATCATTGGTCAATGGCTTCGTGACATTAGCCTATACCCAGAATTTATATGTATTCAAGAGACTAAAATTGATGGAGCAGACCTCTAGAAACGTCTCAGACATGTCTCCTCGACCCATGTTTGGATTTCAACATCGCACCAGCATGGGTCCGGTGGAATGGTAATCAGTATTAATCAATTCTGGTTTGAAAAGCTTGAGAGCTCCATTGAAGATGAGCACCATCGATGGATCGCTGTTTCTTTTGGTGCTCCCTTTTGTTTTACTTTAGTTTCTATGTATGCCCCTAATGGGGAGTTGGAGAGACTAAACACTTGGGCCTCCTTGGACTCGCTCTCCCACAACGTGCTTATTTTTGGTGACTTCAACATGGTGGAGGACCCTATGGACAGATGGAAGGGCAAGGGCAGGGTCATCGATAGACGGGAGAAAGAAACGTGGGATAAAACCAAACTGCACTTGGATTTGGTCGAATTCAAAGATTTGAATGGCTTTTCGTGGTCAAATCTCCAAGCGGGCGAGGACCTGATGAAAGCCAGACTCGATAGATGCTACATTTCTTAGAGCTTTACTCATCAGTGGGGTCACCCCTCCCTCTCGCAACACACTGACCTCACCGTGTCTGATCACTACCCGATCGTTATCGCTTTCCAACCTTTCACCAAGATCCGTAAGGCTCCTTGGTTCCATGCCAGCACGACCTCCTTCTCTCTCCCCTCCGTCCATCAAGAAATTGTTGATGTGTGGAAGGAGGTGTTCGCCTCTGGCTCGTCCGCAGCCAAGTGCTGGAGATGTGCAGTCGATAAGTCACGATAGATCATGATTAGATCCAAGAAGATGCTCGAAACTGTGCAGCGGGTTCATAGAGAAGCTCTATATCATAGACTCTGGAGACTCGAGGAGGAAGTTAACAAAGGAAAATCTCAATCCCAAAAAGGTCTACGGAAAATCAAAGCGCTGTTGAGATATGAGGAAGAAATACAAAGGAAAAATTTGCAAATTTTCTTCAGGAGTGGTGGGCTGGCAAAGCCGACAAACCCACCAAAGATATGTGCCGCATCCTTAAAAGGAAACAAAATAGAGAATCGATCCCCCTATTGCTAGACTCAAACGGCAATGTATGCAATACAGAAGAAGATAATTTGGGGATCATTGAAGGGCATTTCACGAGACTCCTAGGGACCTCGAACCCCCTCTCCCACCATAGACAGGACTGCATGGCAGACATATCTAGGGTTTCCCCCCACAGGATACCACAACCTTTGTTCCCTGCTTGATGCCCCAATCTCAGAAGCAGAAATCATGGAAGTCGTTGATGCCCTCCCTTGTGGTAAAAGCCCAGGCCCTGATGAGCTCACTAATGAATTCTTTAGATCCTTCAGGTTAGTGGTCGCCACCCCTCTTCGTTTGGTCTGGCAAGAGGCACTCAAGTTTGGCGCGCTTCCGACTTGTCTCAACAATGGCATTATCAAGTTAATACACAAAAAAGGGGAAAAGAACAAAATAGAGAACTGGCATCCTATCACGATGCTCCAAACAGGATATAAGATCATTGCCAAAGTCATAGCCAATAGAATCTCTAGCCATTTGAGAGCGTGGTTAAGCAAGGACCAAAAGGGTTTCATCAAAGGCAGGTTAATTTTGGAAACCATTATAGATATCTGGGAAGGTCTTGACTTTGCAAATGAGTCAAAACAAGATGTGGTCTTCCTCAAGATTGACTTTGATAAAGCCTATGATAGGTTGGAATGGGACTATATTCTGTAGTCGCTTAAAGATCTTGGATGTAGTAAGATATTCACCAAGATGATCGCGACCCTTCTAGGTAACACATCAACCCAAATTAACGTTAATGGCAAACTTTCGAAGGTGATCAAACTTAGAAGATCAATCAGACAAGGGTGCCCATTGGCTCCCTTCTCTTTGCCATTGCCATAGAAGGGCTTAGCAGGCTGGTGGAGCATCAGGTGGAAGCTGGTAATATCAAAGGCCTCCATTTGCCTCATGACCATGGTTAGATCACCATGAGACTTTTTGCCGATGATATGAACGCGTTTGTCCACAATGATAGTACCATCCTAGAGACGTTCTGGAGGTGTGTGGATACTTTTTGCGAAGCCTCTGGATCCATTATCAACCACTCTAAGACTACCTTCAGAGCTATTGCTGGGTACCAGCCCGACCTTCTCATTGATCATTGCTGCCAAATCATTCTGCAGGGCCAAATTTTTTGGCTTCTGGGGATTCCCTTGGGGTTTGGTGTCTCTATGGAGCAGCGATGGAACTGGGTGCTGGCCAAACTTGAAAACAAGCTAAACTATTGGAGAGGTATGCAAATCAATCTCGCTGGTCGTGCTATGGTTATCAACATGTCCCTCATATCTTCGACCATTTACTTCCTTTCTTGTTGGAGACCGAAAGAGCAAGATCTATCCAAACTGGATAGTATATGTAGAAACTTCCTTTGGACGGGTGACCACAATAGGAGGGGGTGCCTAAAATCAAGTGGTCCATCTGCACCAGCTAAAGAGATAGTGGGGGCCTTGGAATTCTGGACATTGGGTGCATGGCTAACAAACTTGCGGCAAAATGGATGATTAAGGCTTGGTGCAATGGGCAGGCCTCATGGGCCAAGTTGATCTTCAGAAACAAGAATGAGTTGGCTCTCATGGGATTCCCAAATTGGAAGAATCTTGACATCTTGACCTTGCTATTTTCCCCGATCCCCGTCTTCCCGAAAGGCTCGAATCGTGTGTGCTACCTATGGAAGAGTTGGAATAAATTCAAAAGCTACACAAGAATAAGTGAAGACTGGAAGTGGGCAGCCGGTATCAGACAAAACGACTCTATCTGGTTTCTGATCCATGGCATCCGGAGCGTGGAATCTTGGAACATTCATAACGCCAAGAAGCTATGGAACAGAGGCTTCAAAAAAATGGAAACATCTCTGGAAACAAGACACCAACCGGTGGATCAACTTTGAGGATATTGAGCCTAGCATCAACATCTCGTATGAAGAATGGAACACTTTGCAAAGTAGATGTCTCGCCTGGGACCGCTATAAAGTAATCCTTCTCATGGGGCACGATGCGTCGAGCTCGATTGGTCTCAAATGGCACAATGGGAATAGCCTATCAAAAATCCCGAACATCAAAGAAATTATTGATTATCAGGTTTACCTCAACAAGAAGTGGTGCCTGTCATGGACACGGCTTTGGTGGGACATGAAGTTCATGGATATCTGGCAACCCCTAATAGAAATCAAAAAGTCTGTCCTCATATGGCAAATTCTTCATCGTGGAATCTGGACCAACCTTAAGGTTAGCAAATTTTGTGGGATACCTCCCTGGTGCAAACACTGCTACCGGTCTATCGAAGATGTTTCTCACATCTTCTTTACCTGTCCCAATTCCAACAGACTCTGACAGACGATTGGAATGAAAATTTGTCTTTAGAAACATCTCAGTTGGAAGCAGGCTCCACTGGGAGAAGCGATCGGTTGCTCTGCGACTCTCTGGAAGGCCATCTGAGGGGAGGTCCTATGGAAAATCTGGCGGGAAAGATGTGCTTTTAACTTTGGCGACTCCCCCAAAGAGTGGTCAATTGAGAAATCGTTGTTCCTCATTGGCAAAAGAATCACTAACTGTAAGAAATCCCCCCCTTCAGGCATCATCAAGTGCTCTTTTTGATCAATAACAAGCTTAAACCCAAGTGGGCCCTACATGAGGGTGATGAGAGGGTGATTAACCTTCTTTGTAATGCCATCTAAACTTTGTAAAAGCTTCCCCTGCTTTGTGGGATTTGGGGGGTCCCGTGGGCACTTGTCCCCTTCTCTTGTACTTTTCTTTATTTAATTCAAGTCCGGGAGAGTAGGCTAATGCCGAACTTCCTTTATATTAAAAAAAAAAGTATAGTTGAGAGGGTTGGTGGAAATAGTGTACTATCCAATCAAGGAGAATGGAGTACATACTTTCACCGCAGTGCTTATAGAAGATCTACTTCAAAGAATTGGAATTGGACAAGGTGGGAGTTCACCTTTCAGATCAGGTCTACAATAGACTGTAAATGGGTAGTAAGGAACATTATTTCTAAGCCATTGGATTCGGGATCAACCCAAATCAAGGACCAAAAATGAAAGGAAATTTCTTAACTTGTGGAAGGTTATATTTGATGTCTTACATTGAATCTAGACTTGATCCTATGTGTGAATTAAGAAAGGTCAATGGCTACAAACAAATGGTTTTTTATCCTATTGGTCTACCATCGGATTTGGAACACAAATCAATGGTGCGGATTCTTTTTTACATGGATCAAGCTACCACTACCCTAGAACATGGGTAGGCCAACCTAGACATGGAGTAACTTCTATAGATCTTCCCCTTCCCATCTAGGATTATACTTTGTGGTGTTTGGAACTACTAGGGTGCCCATCTTTGTACGCATTGTGATGCCTTATAGCCCTTCACCTAGCATTTACCTAGATCACCATCTAAGCTCCATATAGGAAGTGCATGGGTGGATATAACCATCTATATCTTTTGAAGTATTTGAGTTATTCTGTACTAGAATTTTGATTTTGAGTTCAATTGAGTTGAATCTTCAACTCATCTTGAATCCACTTTCCATTACAACCATATCTATTTTGTTTTTCCCTTGGCTAGAAATATATCTCTTTCTCTTTAAATTTGATCCTATATATGTTTTGGGGTAACTTCTACATGGTATTGGAGTTGCACCACTATTTTTCTCAGTTTTTTCTTACAAGACACATTTTAATTTCATAGATAAACCCTATTTCTAGAATTTTATTTATTTCCTCCGTGTTCTTGGTAAATGAACATCAATGTGTGATTTCTTTCTTACATGGTGCTAGATTTATTTAGACCACCATGGTCTACCATAAGCCTACTTGCATTGGTCGATGACTCTAGATGTGTCAAGGACCAGAGCTTTGGGGAGTTGAGCCTTCTAAGAGAATGCACACAATTGGGCCATTACCTGGCATATGTGTAGCAAATACCCATGGAATATTCTAGATAAGGTATTTGAAAAGAGATTATTCTCATGTAGTAAAGAGGAGAGAGAGACTGTGTCCTCTCCTCCCCTCCTTGGCACATGGGTAAACCCACAAATGGGTGCCACCCTCTGTGTGTAAAGAAATATGACTTACCTCTCTAGTGTTGTTGTCGTGCGATGTGGACTGAGAAAAACAAAATTTTTTTGCCCCATAAACTCCTACATGGTGCCCAAGAAGGTCCTACTCATGGGCAAAATGGATGAAGAATTTGATTTCCTTTTCTCCTCACGAATTGTGTGTGGATGTCACTCAAACATCTCACAGAAATCTCTAGAGATGGTGATGAATTGTCTCTCAACAAGAGAACTTTCTCCCTTTCATTCAAAATTGTCCCTCTCTCTCACAAAATCTCTTATACCAAATGAAAGATCCCAATTAGCTACATGCCATTCTCCTCCCAACCTTAAATAGCCCTTGTCCTTATGCACATCTATAGTCTTTTGTAAGGTCTAAACACCCCTTATATGGCCACTCTGAGGATATGGAATAACCTCAAAGATTCATGATATAGCCTTGGCTTCCCCAAGCTTTGGTCCTTGACCCATCTAGGGTTCTTGACCAATGCAAGTAGACCAATGGTAGACCATGGTGGCCTAAATAAATCTAACACATGGTTTCACATATGGTGACATTAGTATCAGATGGACACACACTTCCAAATATACACCTTTTAGCTCTTCTTATTTCCATGCAAAGACCTCTGTATTTTTTTATTAGATTAATGATTTTGATTTCCTCTTTTTTTTTTCATGTCATTTTTTTATGAACGCTTGTTCTATTTTCTCTTCCTTAATCACTAGGACTGATTTGCCTTCCTTGTCATGATCATGTGATTCACTTGCAATATGTTCTCTTTGTGCATTTAGATGCATGATCATATGATGCTCAACCTAATATTTCTTGAAATTCTCAAGAGCACAAAGAGGATTAGAGGTAGCATCAAGTTTTTCCAACCTTAACCTTGGAATTTCTCTTCTTCTTCTCCTTCTTCTTTTACTCTCATCCTCCTTGACATTTTTCCACTTATAATCTTGAATTTCATATCTTGAGATGGTGGGATTTTCCATGGCATCTTGAACCTTACACTTGTCTAAATGAATGCTTTTTTCATTGATCTAGAAGGGCTCTTCATTATCTTCTTCTTCTTCTTCTTCAAGATTACACTCTTTTAATTGATGAGGTAGGCTAGTAGTGTGGTTCATGAAAGTTGACACTACATCAAATCCATGAAAGTACCAAAATTGGGTTAGCACACTTTTTTTTACACTTATGTCCAAGGTAGGCAATAATTGAATCCAATGATATGGTTCAAATTCTTCATCCAAAAATCATTAAGATAAGTAGGTTGCATCTTCCACACTTCTTTGGTCAGTCAGTACCATGCCCCTTTTCTTTATTTTTTTCTAACCTTTTCTTTTTGGCTATCTAACACACCCGCACTTTAGCTTCCACCTCGTATAGAGATTTCAAAGAGTATTCCTTGTAGCTCTCTTCTTCCTTTTTTTGGAGTGGATTCACTCTCTTGATGGATCACATCCCATCGACAATGGGAAACAACTTGGTAACTATGATTCCTGGTATTGACTTGAGTGATATTACTGCTGGAAACAATGTCAGAAAGGTCCAAAATCCTCAACAAGTTACAGTTCTAGTTGTTATCTTGAGAAGATCCCACAACAAGAAAGCGTGGGTAAATTTGGTCTCTGAGAAGTGTTTCTAAAGCAACCTACTTAGGTCAAATACCATCGATGGCAGTGCAACAATCAATGCTTTGCTTGGATTTTTTGAGGTAGATTTTTTCCCAAAGTTTTTTTAATGGCACTGATTATCATGGAGCAATGAATAAGCCATTTTGCATTTTTTGGGGCAATTGCTTTTTGTAGAGTGCTTTTCGCAAGGGTAGTAAAGCTATATAAGAAAAGTGTTGGCTTATTGTTTGATCATCACTCAAGGAGTTCAAGGATCTACACTTGGTGATCAAGGAGGTGCTCTAACTTTGAGGAAGTATTCTTACACACTTGGAGGAGGTGTGCTCTACATCTAGTGGTTATTTGGAGGAGTTAATGTCAGCCAACCATCAGCATCACTTTCTGATTTATTGTGAGTAACAAGTCTATTTCTGTCCTACTTGTTAGTTCACTAGTTTCTAATTTAGGTTCATGTACACTGATAGGATGTAGTCATTTTTCACTTTGCACAAAGTGGTAGATTTTGGTTTTTTCTTTATTTTTCCTAGTGTAGCTTGTAAATCTTCTTGATAGTTCTGAAAAAATCCATCATATGCTCAATTCCAATAACTAACAAAGGTGATATAACCATTCTCCTAACTACTTGTCTTCTTTAGCTCGCTTGTGTGATCTTGAGGATGAAGATGACGATTGACAAAGTAAAGAGTGTGTATGTGTGTGTGTCATGTAGTGTATGTCAACAAGTAGTTTCCCTTTACATGTTTCAAATGGTGATGCAAATAATTCTATTTTTGATGCACATCTGCATGATGCACTTATTGATGAGAGACCTGATGTTGAAGAGGAAAAAACTATGCCTAAATGGTTGGTACACAATTTGAGAGATAGCAAGTTAGATGCAAGTTTTTCATATCATACTCATTTAAGGCTCTCATAATGCTTCTTTTGCATTGAATTGTCATGCAATGGCTATCTCTAGTCTTTGTGATGAGAATGATCTTGTTTCTTTTGAGGAAAGCATTGAACTTAAGAAATGCATTGTTGTTATGCAAAAGAATATGATTCTAATATAAAGAATGGTACTTGGTATTTATGTGATTTCCCTCTAGGCAAAAGACCATTGGCACTAAATGGGTATATGAGTTAAAATGTAAGCCTGACATAACAATTGATAAGTATAAGGCTTGTCTTGATGCCAAAGGTTTTTCTCAAGAGATGGGCATTGCTTTTTATGAGACTTTTCTCGCACATTTTGAATGACCATCATTCTTAGCATTTGTGCACTTACAAATCATTGTGGTTGGAATGTACATTAGTTGGACATTAAAACTACATTTTTGAATGGTAATTTAAATGCAAAAGTTTATCTATTTCATCCTTGTAGTTTATTGTCGAAAAGGCATCCAAAAAAATTAGGGAAGTTGAAAAAGGAATTATATGGATTGAAGCAAGCACCACGTGCTTGGTATGAAAACATACATGCCCACTTGCTAGGACATGCATGTGCAAACAATCCAACTGAGAGTGCCTTATATGTTAAGCATGTAGATGATGTACTTCATATCATTTTTGTGTATGTTGATGATATTTTTCTCGTTAGTCATAATGGAATTCAATTAATGAAAGTTGATGGGGGGGAAATAGAAATTTTTTCAAACAAAATACGTTGACACATTATTTTACAATTTTTTCCATGAAGATTGCAAACTGTTGCAGAGCTAAGAAGAGCAAAAGGTAGAGAAAAAGATGGGCCCCAAAATTTTCCGATTTGGACACTGTATTTTTGTATCATATTCATTTTGTAACATATTTTCCGATGTAAATGCACTATAGGAGTCCTCTAGATGCATACCCATGGAGATTAGTAGCTTACCCATGTAAATTAGTAGGAAGTTAACCTTTTAGTGAATAAAGTGCCGGTCTCTTGTGTGAAAGGACCATTTTTAGGGCACATGTATATAAGTCAATTTGTGACTCTTTGTAAAGACTTTTTGGCCATTGTGAGAATCAAAAGCACTGAATTTCGAATTTGTGTCTTCTCCTCTCTGTATCTTCTTCTTTGTGAGCTTGTGTGCATGTGTGATGCTTGGAAAGAGTGTTTGGAAGTGTTTTCTATCCATGAAAGTGCTTGTTGGTTGTAGTTAGGGTGTGTATGAAGTGTAGGAAGTGCTGAAGTGTAGGAAGGTCATTCCCACGACTCAGTATTTTGCTCATAACTTGAAGTAAGAGTGTCAGAATTGAGTGAAAAGACCACGATTTGATGCGTCTTCTTGAGAGCTTCAAAATGAAATCGCTATTCGCTATATTCGGAGTTTGGAGTTGAGAGAAAAGCTCGATTTATTGTTGGCTGCTGCTCCAAGTATCGTGGCATCTCCATAGATTCTTGACACTTGTTTGGAATAGGCTTGGACTTGTTTGCACTCTTTGGGAAGCTCACTTGCATTGATCATCATTTGAATGCATGTCTTACATTCGGCTAGGTTTTGATACTCCTCGGATTGATAAATAAAGCGTGAATCCCCACTATATGCACTTGAGGGGGATCGAGGTATAGTCTCTTTCTCCACAAGTCCCTAGGTTGATGCTTAGGTACACACGTTTTTGGTGCCGTTGCCGGGGAAGTCGAATCAAACCGAGGCATTCGTGTGATGGTAAGTAGAATGCTAAAGTGAGTAGAGGAGTTGTGAATTTCTCTTCTTTGGTAAGTCACACTCATCCGCACTTACTACTTCTCACTCATGGAGTGTGTGTAGTGAGTTGATAGTTTAGGGAAGTGAGTGGAGTGAGTAGGGTAGGAAGGAGGGAGTAGGCAAGTAGGTTAGGAAGTTAGAGTAGCTTTCAACCTTTGTTCTTGTTAGTCTTTTTAGTTAGGAAGAACTTTCAAAAGTATAAAAGCCAAAAAATTGTCTTTTTCAAGTCACTTGTTTTCAAAGCAAGTATCATGAGAGCTAGCAGTCGGATATCGCGACCTGAGATCTGGGTTATTGAGTCACGCAGGGCGAGTAGGAGTGATTGAAGAGCTGGAGGATAGTTTCCAAGGTGAGCACCTTAATCTTTCACTCATCATTGCCAATTAAATCAAGCATTTTTATTAGAACGATCTGCGGTGAGTATCGCGAGGGTCCCCCTGGGGTAAAGAAAGTTTGTTTTTGTGATATAGACTGAGGGGAGAGGGTAGATGCACTCTAGGAACATGTGTGTGCACTTAAAATCCAAAAAACACTAGCTAAAAATTTGAGAAAGTGTCAAATATCGTGTTCTCCCGCGGTTGAGATATAGCGATACCTAGATATCGTGAACTCCTGTGGTCGAGTATCGCGATACTTGTAGTTGGTCGAATATCACGTATCGCTGAGCAACACTCATGAGACTAGATAGATATCGTGTATCGTGTATCGCGAAAAATCTGATAGCGATACCTATCGTGTATCGTATATCATGAAATTCTGTTTGTGATACCTAGGGCATATCGTGTATCGTGGAGGCAGCTTTTCACGATACTTGGTGGATATCGAGTATCGTCAGAAATTTCTCACGATACATGTGAAGTATCGAGTATCATGGGACACAGAAAACGATATCAGTCTAGTATCGTCTATCGTGGAGATTCTCTTTGTGGACTATCGAGTATCGAGTATCGTGATTGGCTCGCGATATTGGGCAAGTATCGTGTATCGTGTTCCTTAAGTATCGTGTATCGTGTTCCTTAAGTATCGTGTATCGTGATCTGTCTAGTTGGTCGAATATCATGTATCGTGTGGCAAAGTATCGTGTATCGTGTTCCTTAAGTATCGTGTATCGTGATCTTCTCAAGTGCCTAATATCATGTATCGTCTTGCTCAAATATCGAGTATCGTGGTAAGGCCCAGCCTGTCAAATATCAAGTATCGTGGTTTTTGTTGGGTTCAAGTATCATGTGTTGTGACTTCTTGGTTAGTCTTAATTCAACCAAATATTCCTTAGAATTCAGACCCTCAGTAAAGAACTCTAGGAGCTGGAGGTTGGTTAAGTTAGACTAGAATTCGTCAATTGAATGAACTTAAGATCTGGGAGAACCCTAGGGAGCCGAAGAAGTGTAATCTCGTCAGTGGGAAGTGTAGCCAAACCAAGTAGCCGTTCACAGTACTCTGAAACCTCGAGCGAATCTGAGGAAGAAATTCTCATGGCTTCAGAGGACATGCAAAATACAGTACCAATGATTGGCATGATGTCAATTATTGAAGGCGAATATCGGACATCTTTAGAATATGTGAACACCAATCAACATGAGATACCTATCTACCTAGACGGGCTAAATAGATCAGTGGCCAGGCTGAAGAAAGCTACAAAAGCTTACATAGTACCTAGGCCAGCAGTTAAATATGCAAGAGGACTCTACATGGACAAAAGGGATATTCAGTATGTAGTCACGGAACATCTTGAAAACATCAATGAACAAGGGGAAGAAGGCAATACCCACAATCTTAATGAAGATAGACATGAAGAACAGGTGTCTACACTTAGAGGGAAATCCATTGTGATTAGAGTTTCGAGGGGAGACTTGGTCCCCCAAGATGATTCCCTAATGGATGTTTATATGATCAACGGGATGGAGCGCACACTCTTCTTTGTGGGAAGAAGCCCCTAACCCAGTCAATATTTATGAATTGCAAGATCCTGAGTTCCCCATTATTATCACTTATTTGGACAAAAACCAGAGGAGGTATTGGCCCTTAACGGAGTTGGAAAGAGCAGGGCTGAAATATCAGAACATTCCAGTATTCCCGCCTAGGGATCAAGCCACTACTTCACAAAACCCCCAAGGAACTTTCCAAGATAATTCATATCAGCATTTTGGACAAACACAACAAATGTATATTCCGGTCAGACCCCATGTGCAGTTTACTATGCCGGCCAATAATCCTAACTATCAGCCTCAGCCACCTGTTGAACCAAGGAATAGAATCCCTGTCCTAGATAGACCACCTATAGTAAGAGGACCAGGTATACCGATAGGAAGACTAGTTTTCCCTGTAATGCCTAGACCACGTGAAACAGGAAGAAGATTAAGACCTATTCAAGTTGCCAAATGCATGAGAAACCACTATGATGGCTCTAGCAAACCTTACAATCATATAGCCGAATTCAAGCAAGTAATCAGAGTTGAACAAGTGGAAGATTTCTTGATCCAATATGAATCCTTTGGTCTAACTTTGACAGACACAGCATTAGCTTGGTTCCAACCATTAGACCCTAATAATTTTCAAAACATGGAACAAGTCTATCGAGAATTGATTGAAGAGTTCACCAAATCTGGGATTAAAAACAACTCTTCCTCATTGATCCATAGTTTTAAACAAGCTCCTACGGAATCAGTGAGATTGGCAGCAAGAAGATTCAAGTAGTATGTGGATAGATGCCCAGTGGAAGAGAGACCCACTCAAAACAAAATGGTGTCATTGTTTTTGGAAGGATTAGTGAATGGATCATTAAGATCTCTGGTATATGTGAAAAGAGTTCAAACTTTGCAAGAATGTATGAAAGAATGTATTGACCTAGAGGACAATCTAGCAGAAGATCTGAAAATACCTCAAGGTAGCGTGAAAAGTGAAGATTCCGCCAGTAGCACATCAAACTCTAAGAACAATGTAGAGGAAATAGCCGATTTAGTAGCAAAGAAATTGAATGTTCAAGGGCCAAGGAACTACCCCAACAACCCTATGAGAGTACCCATGCTTAGAAGGTGTGTGCATTGTGGAGGTGATCATCCTTCTCATTTGTGCACTAGGGGAGTAGTCCCACCACCTGCCTATGCTTACAATAGACCACCTGTCGCGGGCCCTCTACAATATTGTAGCATAGAACAAAAATACACAAATCACAGTACAGAAAATTGTCCCTACAATCGGCAGTCAAGACCAGCACAACCTCTCATGAGACCTTATGGATACCCGCAGAGAGATCTAGGAAGTCAAGCCCTTAGATATCCCACATATCAGCAGTAGGCACCAACACCACGACCTTATGCTTATCAAGGTTATGCTCAACCACAACCGGTGTTAGGACAACAACCTCGCCACCTTCAGAATGTTGTCCTAGTGAAAATAGCTCAACCTGAAGAAAACCTAGAAAGAGCAATAGTCCCAGCCATGCCATTGACTGGTAATGAACCATATGACCCATCCCATGACCATGTTCAAGGAAATTACTCCGCTTATGAGAGCTCTATGATTGAATATGGACAATTGTACGAGCCATATGCTTATGGCATGAAAGGACCAGATAGTTCTTACGAGTATGAGCAGGATTATGTGTCACTAATGTATACTGATCCCAGAGCACCCATACCCTCCCGACCTATGAATAGACCGCCTGCACCTAGAGGACCATGTTATAGATGCGGAGGTGATCATTTTATCAGAGAATGTACATTACCACACCCACCACCACAGTGAGTATGGGAAGGATACTGTAGTGATTGTGGTAAAGAACACCTTTTTAGAGATTGCCCCAAGAACCCCAACAAAGTTAACTCAAACGTGCAAATCAACGTGATAGAAGTGATAGAGTCGTCTGGGAGTGATAATGAGTACATTGTTCCATTGAAAGCAATAACAAGGGCTAAAGCTAGAGAGACACCAGAAAAAATTGGAGAGAGTGATCAAGGCGACAGAGAAGTGAATATACCTACACCCCAATTAGTTGAAGACTCAGAAGAGCCTGGGAAAAGTGTTACAAGCAGACGAACACAAAGGTGGAAAAATAGTAGAGACAGGATAAAGGAAAAGAAACTACAACAAAAGAAGGAGAATGAATGAGCAAGATCAAAAAGAAAAACAGAAACTTGAAGGAGAAAATCAGAAGGGAAAATGTAAAAAAGAAGAGGTAGGATCAGTTTTAGCAGATCCCATGCCGGAAGAGTTAGACATGTGGATTCAGGCGTACCAGGCACAAATAAGAGCAGGACCAACCATTGAGCAACACGAAAAAGAATACCCTAGAGGTGACTTAGAGAAAGAAAGGTTGGAGATATGCAAAAAATTAATTGAAGTAGCTCAACAGACCCTAGAAAAACATGTTCTTCAATTGCCCAATTCACGAATTCCCAAAAAAAAATTCCAAGAGTGTGTCATCCCTGATGATCCCGAGAAAGGAAAAGAAGGTGAGACACGTGATGGAAATTACTGCAAGGATAAAAGAGAAGGATCCATTGTCCCCGAAGTAGATGGGGAATGGCCTAAAGACTTGTGGGCTAGAGTCCAAGAAGATAGATGGAAGAAAGTGGAAGGAATTGAACCACCCTTTGAGGAGCTAGAAGCAGAAGGTGAATTGGAAGACTCAATACCTGAACTAAATTAAGAAGGATTATTACAATTTGACAAGAGCGACAAGGAGAATGACAGCGTGAAGGCCTTGCCAAATTACACAAGGGAATATGAACATAATTTGGAATTATACTGCATTCCCTCAATAAGAGAAAAAGAGCAGAACCCATCAATCCAAACATCGGACATCATACAACACCTTAGAAAGGTAAAAATCCCTTGTACTCTGACATTGGAAGAACTTTTGAAGATAAAACCACATTTGAAGGAGACGCTAACCAGTCAATTGGAGACCAAGTCAGAAGAGAAGGAGATGCCTGATGAAGTGACCACAGTCAAAATCCCAGTCGATAAGGTTGGAGATTTCAGCGAGGGAGATGAAGGAAACACATGCCTTCCAATTACTTATAGGGGTTACACCACTAAAGCTATCTTAGATTCTGGAGTTGGAGTAGGAATCGCTACTAAAGAAATATGGGAGAAATGGGGAAAACCAGCTTTAAGACCAACACGCATGAAGATACAAATGGCAGATGGACACATTGAAGGACCCTTGGGAATATTGGAAAGGGTAACTTTTACCACCTGTGGAGTTGAATTCGAGCACACCTTAGCGATATGTCAATTTGAAAGGGTTAGCAATTATGAGATGATACTTGGAAGACCCTTCATGAGACAGCTGAAGATAGTGCAAGATTGGGGAAAAGACGTGGTATATATACAGCATGAAGGAACCACAACGAGAATAAATATCCACACATACACGTATCAAGATGTTCCTCCCTTGCAATGGAATCTGATTCATAAGGAGGAAGATGATCAGTCGATTCACAGTATAGGTTCAAGTGACCAATCTTGGATGAATGAAGACACTCATCTATGGATATGCCAGACCGCAAAAAGGAAGAGGAAAGAAAGGAAGGATGGCAACAAAGGCAAGGAGTTGCTAGTTCTGTACAAGATCTAGCTTACATGCCTCAAATATTCCTAGATGAAGAATTCGAACCTCATGGTTGGATGGAGATTTTAGCCACTCTCGATGTATGTGTAAATGAAGAAGTAATAACCATGAATGAATGCATTGACGAGGAAGGATATGACGTAAGTCTATACATGGTAGTTCTTCAAGAGGCTGAAGAAGGAGAAGTAATTGAAAAAGAATGGAAGGAGGATTATGAGAGCATTGAAATGGAGCATGAACAAATGGAGACCGGAAGTGGAAATCAAAGAGTAAGTGTCATAGCTAATGAAATAAATCAAGAAATGACACGGAAAGGAGAACTTGGATTAGATAAAGAAAAAGAAGATGGAGAAAATAAACCTCAGGATCAATTCGAGGTGCTTGCTCACTTCAAAAAATATGAAGTAGAAGAGAGGAAAATTGCTATTCAAATGCCAAAACAAGAAGCACAACTAGGAATACCATATGACAACAAAGAACAGACCAAGAAAATAGTAGTAACTTTAGAGGATGGAGAAGAACGATGTACTTTTATAGGACAAGATGTCTCAATAGAGGAAGAACAAGAGTTAATACAACTCATACGAGAATATAGGGACGTCTTTGCTTGGCCATATAAGGATTTGAAAAGAGTAGATCCTTCTATTTGTGCCCATAGAATCCCTATGACATCTGAAGACAAACCTTCCAAACAAAGGCCATACACTTATAACGATGTTTACTCAACAAAAATCAAGGAAGAGATAGGTAAGTTGTTAGATGTTGGGTTCATTTATGAGATCGAACACACGGAATGGGTGTCACCTTTGGTGGTCGTGCCGAAAAAGAATGGCAAGTTAAGGGTATGCATTAATTTGGAAAAGGTAAATGTTGCCACCATAAGAGACAGTTACCCATTACCCATCACTGATCATCTTTTGGAAAGAGTGGCAGGGAAGGAAGTTTATAGTTTTCTAGACGGCTTTTCAGGGTATAATCAGGTAGCGATTGCTCCGGAGGACCAACATAAAACAACCTTTGCAACTGAATGGGAAGTATACGCCTTTAGGGTTATGCCTTTTGGTCTAACCAATGCCCCATCCACTTTCCAAAGATTGATGTGCCATGTATTCAAGGAGTTCTTGAGAAAGAGCATGGAGGTATACGTAGATGATTTATGCACTTATTCAGCTATACGATCGGAACATATCCCTGAATTAGGAAAGATTTTTGCCAAATGTCGACAATATAGAGTATGCCTCAATCCAGAAAAGTGCGTCTTCATGGTTCGACAAGGAAAGATATTAGGACACATTGTCTCTAAAAATGGAATTTCCACAGATGAAGACAAAATCAAAGTGATTCTGGATTTGCCGACACCAAAGACTGCTAAAGAAGTGCAAGCATTTGTGGGACACTGCAGATACTACCTTAGATTTATACACATGTATGCCATAATTGCTAGACCTCTTTATGCATTATTATCTCAGTTCACTCGGACAGAAGAATGTGAAAAGGCCTTTAACGAATTAAAGAGTCGATTAAGTTCAACACCAATCCTTCGAGTACCTAATTGGAACAAACCATTTCACATTCACGTAGATGCTTCCAAGTTTTCCATTGGTTGCATCTTAGCTCAACCTGCGGATACAGGGAAGTTAGACCACCCTATAGCCTATGCCAGTAGACAATTGAATCAAGCCGAGCGCAATTATACCATGACTGAGAGAGAAGGTTTAGGGATGGTGTACGCAGTGAAGAAGTTTCAACACTACCTTTTGGCAAACAAATTCAAATTCTTCATCGATCATCAAGCTCTATTGTACTTAGTCAATAAGCCTTGTAATACAGGACGACTAGTACGATGGTTTCTATATTGTTGATGGAATTTGATTTTGAAGTAGTAGTCAAGAAAGGGAATACACACATTAGAGCAGATCACTTATCGAGAATGACACATGGAGAACCCCCCACAGGAGTACCGAATGATCTGCCAGACACTTACCTTTTCAATCTCGAAGTATGTCCCCGATGGGCAGAAAAGTTGATCCCTATACTCACATATGGAACGAAACATGGGATCACACCGAACCGAAATCAAGACCTATGGAAGACTAAATATCTTCATATCATTGTTGGAAGTTTATATCATCAAGACTCAAGTGGATTACTCATGAGATGCATGGAAGAAGAGGAACAAGGAATGTGGCTTCAAAAAGCACATGTAAATCAATGGAAGACTCATTTAAATGCTAACGGAACATGGCAAACACTGAAAAGATTAGGCATATATTGGCCAACCATGCAGAGGGATACACATAACTATGTATCAGCCTGCCCAACTTGTCAAGAACAAAATCCAGAAGAGAACTCTACTCTATGCTACTCCACAGTAGCACCAAGATGGAGCATGCACCTGGTAAAATTCTTGAAGACCCAAGAGTACCTAGAAGGAGCTACGCTAGCAAGGAAACGTGCACTCATAGAACAAAGCAAGGACTATGTTCTTATAGGAAAACAACTCTTTAAACGAGGAAGAGACAATCATTTACGAATGTGCATTCATGAAGATGAGTATCTTGCTGTTTTAGAGATGGCACATACGGGAGCTGCAGGAGGACATTTTTCTGCAGGTAAAACTACAAAAATGATTCTCTTTGCAGGGATGTGGTGGCCAACTCTACATCAAGATGCAGCCACATATGTTCAACGTTGTGATACCTGTCAACGAACAAAATATCCAATTAGAAGAGATGAAATGCCGTTGAAACCCATGATGAGTGCCAGAGCCTTTACTAAATGGGGAATAGACTTCATAGGACCTATTAGCCCACCAGCTAATGGATCCCATGCCGAGTATATAATCGTAGCCACAGACTATTTGACCAAGTGGGTTGAAGCCAAAGCAACCAAGAAAAATGACACAAGGACTATGGCCAAGTTTCTCTTTGAGAACATATTCACTAGATTTGGATTGCCTATAGAAATTGTGAGTGATAGAGGCACACACTTTGTGAATGAAGTAATAGAAGCACTACTGAATGAATTCTTCAGCCCCATATCACCCACAAGCCAATGGACAGGCCAAAAGTTCAAACAAATTCTTGTGTACAGTCCTCACTAAAATTGTTAACAATGGTAGATCTGATTGGGATAAGCAATTACATCATGCTTTATGGGCATTCCGAGTAGCCTACAAAACAGCCATAGGAACTACTCCTTTTAACTTAGTGTACGGACAGAATGCTATTTTGCCAATTGATTTCTTAGTACCCACTCTCAGAGTAGCAACAACTTACAAGTGGACTGGACATGAACTATTGGCTCAATTGGATCAAATAGAAAAGTTACATGAAACTAGGTTACAAGCGGTAGCAGGGATTTATGCTGCTAAAAGGCGACAGAAGGCATATTTTGATGCTCATATTAAAGACAAAAACCTGAAGGAAGGGGATTTAGTTTTGGTTTTCACTTTGAAGCAGCATGCAAAGAAGCTGCAAAAAAGAGGATATGGCCCATTGATCATCAATCGTATATCTACCAGTGGAGCTATCAGCTTAGCAATGCTAGATGGAGAAGTATTACCAAACTATATCAGTGGTTGTTGGGTAAAGAAATATTTAGAGCCATTGACAGAAGAGATAATGTCACGACTAATAATGGGTAAGAATAGGTGCAAAGAGGAAGAAAGAATATGAGAAGAAGCTAGACAAGAAGCGCTAGAACAAATCAGGAATCGAAAAGAGTGGATGAGAGAGAGAGAGACGAGAGATATCGACAAGGAGAGGAACTCATCCCCATGGCTAACTTTAGAGCCACTGAAAACCTAGGACAGCAAATAAAACAACCTTATTTGAACTTGGGTGCTGGAATAGAAGAGTACCACTTAGTAGATGCTCTCATTGACACAGGAGCAACCATAAGTTGTATCAAATTTTCATTGACACAGAAACTCAAGGAAGAACTACGACCTTCTAAGGCACAGTTGATAGGAATAGGAGGAAAAGTTACTCAATGTATGGGCGAGCTTACCTTTCCCCTACATCTCGGAAACAACACGACAGAACAAAAACTCTTAGTATGTCATGATCAGGACTTATTATAAGAGCTCATGTTAGGTCAAGATTGGATATATGAATATGAAGTGACTATTCAATTGGCCCTAGGATACATCTCGGCCAAGATAGGACATCGTGAGGTATTCAGCATGTTAGACAAACGACCAATCAAAGCCAAATGTATAGACCTGAGAGATCATTCAAACGAGCACGATGATGAATGTATGTTCACTCACACTCAGGAAAACCCACCATCGAGTACCTCATGTGAGAATGCATCAAATCTCGCTTTTACACAATCTCCTAGCCCAATAAATCACCTGATTAGTGTCTTAGCCAATAAGAGTCTCAGTGAGGAACCAACCACAAAAGGGATTAGTGAGAAAGACTATCAAAAACCCGCACTCATTAGAATATACCCCATTCCTTACACTAGACAGGCTTGGATCAGAAAAGATCAAGTGATGGCATATCTTCAACAACAATCTATCGACATCGGAAACAACAACGGAATAAGAATACAAGTCGCATTGGACACTCAGGTCCACAAAGGATTGCTAGAGTATTGATTCCAAAGAAGGTGATAGCCACACAGTCGACCCGAACGCAAATATGGATTCCCAAATCATGTGCCCAAGTGACAATCATCAAAAAGGACAAGTCAAGACACGAGGAGAATCAGTACAATCTAGAGGCGAAACAATAGAAGACAAACAACTATCGGACAGAGCAAGAGCCTAGAGACACTACAAAAATCATTCAAAGATTCGAACGATAGACGAAGCAAAGGCACAACATGAGAAGCCCTACATTCACCAGGAATGTTGGGAATACAATCTGTCCCAATGGAGTAAAGCAGATTTGGATGCCTAAAGGCAAGACAATCTGTGTGCATCAACCAAGTAATTCGAGTTGCACACATTTGGAGCCACAAGAATCCAAAGTATGCATAATAGGGCCACATTACAAGGCCAAGAATTCGGCACAATCTTCTTTTACTTCAGGATAGTGAAGCACATTTTCCTCTTGGGAAATAGGATAGCACTTGTAAAATAATCCAAAAGAAAATAACTAGCAGTCCAATAAGTGCTTCGGCTATTAACTAACCTTTCTGTTTTCTTTCAGACAAAAACATAAAAATATATAAAAGTATGAAAAAATTCCAGGTATTACCTTTCTCACACCCACTGGGAAGGGACAACACAATTCACGCGGAGAGTTGCCAAATTCAAGAAGGATAAGTGAAGGATGATTCTTGATATCATCTTGCCACTAATTACTGGTATATATATTGAGTGCAGATGGCATCCTCTAATTCCGAGGCTACGCAAGAGGAAGAGATCCTTCTTCTTCCCATGGAGTCAATCACGAAGGCAAGAGGTCATTGGTTTCTTGATGATCAACCAGTGTCCGAGCTTCATTTCATGGCTACCATTAAGATCATGGATAGGGATCACTACTTTCCTATCATGTCCCAAGATTTCCAGACTATCATACAAGGATTACCATGCATGACAGATGTCTGGACACGAGCAGGAATTGATGCATTCCTACGACTTCCAATATACCTGCCTAATTTTCAGAGATGTACCTGCCTCACCAATGTCAAGGATGAATGTCATGATCCCAAAAAGAGAACATTTTTGGAAATCAACAGAACAGATATTGAAGACTCGGTTCACTTAGTGCACCAACAGTTTTGCTTTCCAAGTATGCATAGATATACAGCACCCCAGAAAATCGTAGTGCAATTGCTTTCACATGCAATGAGGCAAGTGGGAAGTCAAGTAAATATGACTCCATATATTCAAGATCGCCTGTTTGAAGCTAAGAAAAAGTGGGGTCAGAAAATTTTTTTGAATGGAAGTTCGGCATTGACCCTGTTGATTTATGAGGCACTTGGAATGAAGGAGTGCTTATGATTGATGCCCACTTCAACAGAGATTGCAAAATATGCAAGGTCAGCAATGGTTCCAAAGAAAAAGAAAACAGTCATCTCCATTGAAGAAGTGGGAACCAGTTCAAAGAAACCCATGAGAGGGACTAAACGCATTAGAGGGGAAGAAGCTCAAGAGACACAACAATCAAAGAGGACCCATACATTGCCAACAATTCCTTTGACACAACAACCGATCACAAAAAGGGACCTCTCGGCAGCTCTGGAAGAGACGCACATGTATATGCAGGGGCAAGTGAACTTAAATGTTCAAGGCCATCAATACAGACAGGCAAGCCAAAGGAAGCAACAAAAGAATAAAGAACATACCCCAGAACAAACTGCCAGATATAAAGAACTGGGCTTGGAAGATTCGAGCTCTAATGAGGAATCTAGCCTTGAGAAAGACACATTAGACACTGACATAAGAACAAAAATGAACAATGAGGAATGGACAGAAATAGATCAGGTCAAAGTTACACCTGACAATCAACAGCCACAGGCAAGGAACCAAGAAGCATCCACTACACCAGTACATGTTATTCAATTGAACGATCAGTCCAAAATCAGCATCAAGGAAGCTCTAATCACAACTAAAGATGCAGTGCCACCTGTAAAAGAAGAAATACAAACACGCATGGACAAAGAAGAAAGTTTCCCTCAAAATAAGAAACAAATTGGGATTGAAGTACCTGACGATACGCCACAAGGCAAGAGTGACCACAGGGAGGCTGAGGCACCGATACAACATATTCGGCAGCCCCTTGATACTATGCTACATGTGGCACAAGGGAAAGATGTTACCACGGGTGAAGAACCTAATATCCCCACCACATGGCTGAATGTTGATGTTACTCAATTAAAACCTATAGTCAAGCAAATGATACAAACAGCCATGGATACGCAACAACAAATGATGGAAACAGATGCAGATTACGACAAGGCCATGCGGGAAAAGAATCAATTTCAAGTAATGAGTGAGCAATTGTCCGCACAGCTCATCCAGGCCCAACAAGAGATTTCAGCCAAGGAAACAGAGATAATTGCAATCAAAGAACAATGTAATACATTGATGAAATAGCATCATCAGCTCCAGACACAATTGACAGATTTACAAAGACAACATGAAGCTAGTGAAGCAGACAAAGAGAGGATGAAAGCTCGAAGCAATCTGCTCAAAACACAACTAAAAGTATATATGGAGGAAAATGATAACTTACGAAGTAGAAATAAAGAACTGATGAAGGCATTACTGTATGACCAACCTCTAGAAAAACAAGACACTTCAGATACTAACCAAAAGGAATTGAGAGATCAGATTGAGAGATATGCAGATCTGCTAAAACAAGAGCAAGCCTGCAACGAAGAATGGGAACGCAGTTACATTAACGAAACCAATAAGCTCAAGAAACAGCTGAACACTGCCAATGAAAAACTTGTAGTGAGCTACAATGAAAATATGGATCAGGTAGCAGAGATTGGCAATGAGTTACTTGCTACAAAAGAGGCACTACGGGCAGCTCTTCAAGAAGTTAAGGAAAAAACTGACCGCCTTGCCCAATTAGAAACTAAAGCAGAACCAAACGTACCCATCGGGACACCAGTAGAGCCAAGACAAGAGAATCCTACTGACGAGGTAGAGGTACGTCCTCTATCTCCCCCGATTTATAATTCTCCAATAAAAGAGAAGATGATGGAACCTTCTGATGATCATCCCATGCCATATACTGCAGAGTTAGGTCAGAAGGAACGGGCACTATTGGTGTCCCGGTTGACAGAGAATTTTGGAAATGAAGTGATCAAAGTAATGAAAGATGCAAAAATAAAGGGAAAAGAATTGGACACAATAATGAAGCCTTTCAACATTCCGTATGGACTATTGAAAGAGAAAACAAGGCAATACATAAGGAAGATCACACAAAAAGATCCAGATGAGCAGCTGCAATTCCAAGATAATACATTCAATTATACTCAAGAGGAATTTGAAGCTGCACAACCTGTTTGGAGACGAAAATTTTTGGAGAAAAATCCTACTTTGCGGGTGCACTGGCAAGCAGCACCATATCTATTACAGGTAAACCCTTCATTTTGCCCAACACCCCGTTGCAGAGAAGCAAGAGAATTTTTGGACATGCAAAAGAATGGTGTGATCAATAAACAGTGGCTGAATTATCTGCTACTTCCAAGTCCACCTCATAATTACCTACCGCCGGAGGATTACATGGTAAAAACCATTGCATTTTGGCTACACTGCTACGCAACAGTCCCCGATTTAACCATCAAGATGACAAATAAAATCCTAAGCATGGTTCTTACAATTTTGAAGGTGTTCAAGCATGCGGCTTATATGTTTTTAAACTTCATTGGTATTAATCAAGGCACAGATATCCTCATTTTTTATATGTCACTTATGCCCAGCCGACCCACAATAATGGCATATTATTCTAGGCTCATGTTTTTACCAAGTACATATATGCAAACCTTCGAGGAAGCTTTCTTCACAGGATTTTTTGAAATTGATTCAGAAATTTTCTTAAAGATGTCGTCCAACTTGAATGCCAGATTAGTGGCATATGAATTAAGCTTCTTCGCAGATCACAGACAGCCACCACATGATGGTGTGAAAGCAGAACAATGGAAGCAACTTATGATACGTGAAGCTAATCTGCTTAATGAGACAGAGCAAAAAGTGTATAGAACATACTCCCACCAACTTCCAAAGCCTGTTGGGGACGACAGAGTTCAGGAAGGTGGCAGTGTTGAGGGAGAATCCAGCAAAAAGAAGAAAAGAAGAAGACAAAGAAAGAAGCTTCATTAAAAAGATCATATTTGAAGATATATCTCTGCAAGAAGCCCCGCAGGGGCACGCAACACCCATCTCTGCACAGAGCCCCGTAGGGGCACACATCAAGGAAAAGCACGTAGGAGGGAAGGAGGAACCAGGGCCAGGAAGTATCCATGAAGAAGTGCAAGAAGATATCCGGCGGTTTCAGAACCCCAAGAAGGTGCTTCAACCTCTTGATCTTCGGAAGGTCCATATCGAAGGCTTAAGAACCACACCTTCATACCTTCCACTGGTGGCATGCATGGCAGCCCGACTTAACACAACAACCCAGATTTAAAGAGGTTATTGGTGAGCTAGACTACAAATCTCAGGTAGTCCATCTCCACGGGTTGCGAGCGATGAAAAGAAACGAACATGCAAAACGAATGCATCAGGCCCAGAGCATGTAAAAGAAAAATCACGAACATGGCCATTAAAACGTAATGCCAGTCTGACAAGTAGGCAGAACTGACCAAGAGATGCATGCGGAAAACAAGTGACAAACAAGAAGTAAAGCCTGTTAAGGGACGACAGAGACAAAGAGGGGGAGAGTGTTGCAGAGCTAAGAAGAGCAAAAGGCAGAGAAAAAGATGGGCCCCAAAATTTTCTGATTTGGACACTGTATTTTTGTATCATAATCATTTTGTAACATATTTTCCGATGTAAATGCACCAGAGGAGTCCTCTAGATGCATACCCATGGAGATTAGTAGCTTACCCATGTAAATTAGTAGGAGATTAACCTTTTAGTGAATAAAGTGCCGGTCTCTTGTGTGAAAGGACCATTTTTAGGACACATGTATATAAGTCAATTTGTGACTCTTTGTAAAGACTTTTTGGCCATTGTTAGAATCAAGAGCACAAAATTTCAAATTTGTGTCCTCTCCTCTCTGTATCTTGTTCTTTGTGAACTTGTGTGCATATGTGATGCTTGAAAAGAGTGTTTGGAAGTGTTGTCTATCCATGAAAGTGCTTGTTGGTTGTAGTTAGGGTGTGTATGAAGGGTAGGAAGTGCTGAAGTGTAGGAAGGTCATTCCCGCGACTCAATATTTTTCTCATAACTTGAAGTAGGAGTGTCAAAATTGAGTGAAAACAGCCCATTGGATGCGTCTTCTCGAGAGCTTCGAAACGAACCCGCTATTGGCTATACTCCCAGTTCGGAGCTGAGAGAAAAGCTCGATTTACTGTTGGTTGCTGCTCCAAGTATCGTGGCATCTCCACAGATTCTTGACACTTGCTTGGAATAGGCTTGGACTTGTTTGCACTCTTTGGGAAGCTCATTTGCATTGATCATCATTTGAATGCATGTCTTCATACACTCAGCTAGGTTTTGATACTCCTCGGATTGATAAATAAAGCGTGAATCCCCACTATATGCACTTGAGGGGGATCAAGGTATAGTCTCTTTCTCCACAAGTCCCTAGGTTGATGCTTAGGTACACACAAACCTATTGCCATTCCCATGGAAAAAGATTTATGACTCATTCCTCATGATGTTGGACATGCATTTTATGTTCTTTTCTATCATTAGGTTGTTGGATGCTTGATTTGATTATGCATAACCCGCCTTTATATTCAAATTTTTATCTCTCTAATGAGCAGGTTTATGAATAGCCTATGTATCAATTATTCATAGGTATTTAAGTGCATCTTTTTGCTACTAGAGTGGTACTCAACTACTTGGGCTATCATATCCCGATAGGGGATAATTACCACCATATTTACATGATTTTTCCCACTCAAATTGGGTTGGCTCCTATGGAACTCGTGTGTCCACCAGTGCTTTTTACTTCATGCATGATAGCTCATGTATATATTGACTGAATAACAAGCAACCTATTGTAGCCACTTCTAATTGTGATACTAGGTATAGGGTAGCTATTGTAGTTACTATTGAGTGTGTATGCATTAGATGCCTTTTGGATAATTTGGGTGTTGGTCAGTCTTCTACAACCACCATCTTTATGAATAGTTAGAGCATATTGCTAGTTGCAAGGAACCTTATGTTCCCTACTTACAAAAATCACATTGAAGTGTACTATCATTATGTCAAGGAGAGACTCTCAGCCAGATATATCAATCTTCTCATGGGCCCACACAAGATAAATTTTCCATACCTTTACACAAAGGCTCTGCTTACAAAGAAGCTTGAAGCTTTTTGCATAGCTTTGAGTTTAATTCCTTTTGTGTATTGATTTCATTTCGCATAGCTTAGCACTTTCTTATACATGAGTGTCATGTCATTGTTCATCCGATCACTCATAAAGCAATTTTTTATATATGTTGGTAGTGATATGTGTGAGCTCATTTAGGATCGGCATAGTTTTTTCCCCATGATTGTATATATTCCTATAACTTTAATGGGTTTTTTTATCTTTTGTACATTTTTCTTGGTAATACTCTAAATATTTTGTTGTTCTTCTTTCTTGCATTATTTGAATGCTTCCATAGTCCTTGATTTCCGACATCTTATTCTTTCTCACTCACAATATATTATTCTATCACTTCAATTCCCCATTTTTTGTCTTCTTTTGAAGCAAAGCAAGAGGAGTTCTATGTACTGATCTTTGTGAGCTTGTTATTTATGCATACATAGCTTCACATGAAAGAACTCCAAATAAGTGAAATTTTGTTTTATTTG
The DNA here is from genome assembly GCA_020310875.1 of Ceratopteris richardii. Taxonomy (NCBI): domain Eukaryota; kingdom Viridiplantae; phylum Streptophyta; class Polypodiopsida; order Polypodiales; family Pteridaceae; genus Ceratopteris; species Ceratopteris richardii. Next base: position 104,351,810 of record CM035423.1, read on the forward strand.
TTTACTTTTTAATGATATTTTTTAATTATTTATTTTATTTAAGAAATTCATAAAATTAAACTAAATAAGCAAATTCATATACATATGCACATGTACACACACATTCATACACACATACATACATACACACACATAGACACACACATACACTCACACACATACTCACACACACATACACTCACACACATACATACACACATACATATATACCTATAGACACACATGCATACACACATATACATACATATACACATACATACATACACACATTTATACACACACACACACACATACATACACACACAAATACATACCTACATACATCCATGCATACACACATATAAATAGACACACATACATGCATACACACATACACACACATTCATTCATTCATTCATTCATACATACATACATACATACACACATACATGTACACACATTCATACACACATTCATACACACATACATATGCACATACACTCACACACATACATGCATACATACACACAAAACTACACACATACTTACATACACATACATACACATAAACAAACACATATATACATATACATGCACACACATACATACATACACACATACATATACATACACACACATACATACACACAAATACACATACATACATACATATACACACATTAATACACATACATACACATACCTACACATACACATACAATAGAATGTTTCTTTTAGTAAATTGATTTTTTACATGTAGAATGCCTTTTTGCATGTGGATTGTATTTTTGTAAATGGAAATATTTTTTAGAGGTGGTTTTATGGTCTGTGTTTTGTTTTTTTTTTGGTTAATAGCCTAAGTGGCTTATTTCATTATAGCCAACCAACCTTATTTGCTTATGGCCTGCATGCATACATGCATACATGCATACATACAAACATACATACTTACTATTGTAGTGAAGGAGAAGGTTAATAAAAAGCAAAGCAGTGACACAGGATGAAGCGGAGAAGAACAAAAAAAAGTGTTGGGTGTGTGTAGAAGTGCGAGAGACACACAAGGAGCACAAACGCAGCAAGACACACGGAGAAGGCGATGGCTGGAATAGCTCTCTCTATTGATCGATGAACTGAACTGAAGTAGGAGCTGAATAATATCCCTAAGTACAAAGTACCACCACATATGAGAGTATCAAGTATGTGGTAACATGGGGAAAAAACCTCTAGCCAGCACTAGAGTAAAAAGTGCCCATGTATAGGGAAAAGGTTCACATCAAAGCTACTCAAGGAACACATAAGTGTAACAAACCCCCCTTGAGCGAATGATGTGAACACATACAGGGAGTGACAGATCAACCCCCACAAGGTAACAAGCCTAAAGCTTTGTGAAAAGCTTCAAACTTTTCCCGTGGAAGAGCTTTGGTGAATATGTCTGCCACATTATCTTGTGTAGGCACATATACCAAATCTATATCTCCTGCATGAAGGCGCTCTCTCACATAGTGATAATGCACCTCAATATGTTTGGTCCGTGCATGAAACACTGGGTTTCGTGCAACAGCCAAAGCACTCTGACTATCTATGAGAATATGCGAAGCAGCATCAATCTCCATGCAAAGATCCATCAATAGGCGTCTCAGCCATATACACTCCACTGTCACTATGAAAACTGCCCTGTACTCAGCTTCACAACTCGATGTCGCCACTGTAGGTTGCTTCTTACTCAACCAAGATATGCATGAGTCTCCAAGGAAAAAGCAATTACCACTAGTGGACACGCGAGTATCATAACAACCAACCCAATCACTATCTGTAAAAGCATGCAAGCATGGTTGAACATCTCTACCATAAAAGAGACCTAAGCTCAAAGTGCCTCAAAGATATCTAAACACATGTTTCACCGCTTGCCAATGCTTAGTGCCAGGGCTATGCATGAATCGACTCAACTAGGAAACTGCATACTGTATATCCGGCCTTGTGTTGCATGCATATATAAGACATCCCACAGCTTGCTGATAAAGAGAAGTATCAAATGCATCACTGGAATCCTAAACCGAGAACCTGAATCCTGTCTCAACTGGCATGGAAACTGGCTTACAATCCTCAAAGTCAAAACGCTTAAGTAGTTTTTCAACATACTTTGCTTGATGCATAACAATTCCCCCCTCAACGGATATAAACTGGATGCCAAGATAGTAGCTCAAAAGACCAAGATAAGTGACATCAAAAGTATGCTGCAAATCAGCCATAAGAATGTCAAGTTTTGCATCACATGACCCAGTCAAGAGTATGTCATCGACATAAAGAACAAGCACTATAAGATCAGCCCCATTTTTGCGTACATAGAGTGTGCTTTCAATCGGACTACATGTGAAGCCAAGAGCAATCAAGTGCTTATGTATTTTGTCATACCATGCACGTGGAGCTTGTTTGAGACCATACAAGGCTTTATGCAAGCGACAAACCATATGCTCTTTCCCTTTCATAGCAAATCCAGGAGTTGCTTCACATAGACCTCTTCTTGCAAATCTCCATTCAAGAAGGCTGTTTTTATGTCCAATTGATGCACTTTCCAACCTCGATGGGCAGCCAATACAACCACAGTACGAATGGTAGTCATGCGTGAAGTAGGTGCAAAAGTTTCCTCATAGTCAATGCCATATTGTTGCGCATATCCTTTGGCAACCAATCTAGCTTTGTAGCGATCAATGCTACCATCAGATTTTCTCTTAATCTTATAAACCCACTTTGTACCAATGGCATTTTTTCCTTTTGGCAATTCGCATAACTCCCAAGTACCATTCCTATGTATGGAATCCATTTCTGATTGCATAGCACTCATCCATTGTGGATCGTCACATGCATCTTCAAAAGAAAGTGGCTCTTCATTACATGCTGTAGCAATAAGAGATTAATCCACAAAATTACTTGATGCATGGTGAGAGCTTGATCTTGTTCTACCAAGTAAAGGTGCACTCAATTTGCTATCCTGCAAAGTTTGTTTCAGCCACTTTGGCATAGATTGTGCACTCTTGATAGACATGCGTCCATTATGTAAAACATCTTCAATATGTACATCATGCGTGGGCTGAATTTCATGCTCAGTTTCAGCCATATTTTGACGCAAATGTTCAGCCATATGTGGCTGGAAATTTCCAACAGTTTTGACAATTTTTGGCTGAATTTTTTCAGCCATGTTTGGCTGGAAATTCTCTGCATTTTCAGCCCTATTTGGCTGGAATTTTTCAGCCATTTGAACCTCAGTTGGCTGGTCTACATGGCCATAGTCAAGCGCACCATTTTGGAACAAGGGCATGAGTGTATCAAACACATCTTGTGACCTAACTGTTGGCAGTTTTTTGCATTCAAGTAGAGGAAAAACTGAATTTTCAGCAAATACCACATCTCGACTCACAATAATTGTTTTTGTCAATGGATGGTACAACCGATATCCCTTACTTTCAGCACTATAACCAACAAGTATACATTTCTTTGTCTTGTCATCAAGTTTGTGACGTGGTTGTGATGGCACAAGAGCATATGCCAAACAACCAAACACACGCATATGACTAACCATAGGCTTATGACCATTCCAAGCCTCATAAGGAGTGATGACTCTCAATGCTTTTGTAGGGCAGCGATTCAACACATAGTTTGCACACATGACCGCTTCCATCCAAAACTTATGAGGAAGATGCTTTCCTTTAACCATACATCGTGCCATTTCAAGTAAAGTTCTATTTTTACGCTCGGCAACACCATTTTGTTGAGGTGTATATGGCATCGTACATTGGTGTGAAATACCTCTTTCACGAAGAAAAGCATTAAACTCATGTGACATGTATTCACCACCATGATCCGTGCGTAGAGTCAAAAGCTTTTGTGAAGAAAAATTTCCAGCCATAGCTAAAAATGCTTTGAAGCAAGAAAATACCTCATTCTTTGCTTTCATAGGATACACCCATGTATGGCGAGTAGCATCATCAATGAAGGTAACAAAATATACATGCTTCCCAAAAGATGGAGTTTTGACCGGACCACATACATCACTATGAACAAGTTGCAATTTTCTTGTAGTGTGTGTGTGACTATCTTTTGGAAAAGAAGCACGATGCATTTTTCCAAGAATGCAACCTTCACATGCATGCTTTTCAATGGACTCAAGTGTAGGCAAGCCAATAACCATGTCCTTCTTTTGCAAGTAGAGCAAACTATTGAAGTTTAAATGACCAAAACGAGCATGCCAAAGCTCCATTTCAGCCATGGAAGAAGTATGAGCAACTAAGGCATTCGAGGCAGCCCTCTTGTATGTATCCATGCGATACAAACCATTACATAATGTACCGGACATCACGATAACATCGCCATTGCTGAAATCATGAACCATACACTTATCATCAACAAAGTGTACATGAAGTCCAGCTTTGGCAATCAATGGAACTGAAATTAAGTTCTTCTTGATACCGGGCACATACAATGCATTTTTCAAGAGAATCACACCTCCATTTGCAGCCGTAAGCTCAATTTCTCCTACTCCAATGATAGGATAAGAGGCATTGTTTGCACACACCACATGTCCTCCTTTAGGTGCATCTTTCAAAGAGGCAAAAAATCTTTTGCATGATGTTATGTGCTTTGAAGCACCACTATCAAAGAACCAATCCAAATCAGTCTCACTCACAACCATACATTTAGAATGTAAAGAAGCATCATAATGACATGTAACAACACATGCCCAAAAATCTTGAGCCATGTTAGCTTCATCATTCTTTGCATTTGCTAAATTTTAAGCAATAGACATGCCCGATTCCTTCTTCTTTTCATTGCGTTTAGCAAGCTTTCTACACTCATCAATAGTATGACCAGCCTTTCGGCAATATTTGCATCTCTTCTTCTTTTGCAAATCACCATCATTAGAGGAATGAGTGGAAGAGGAAGCTTGAGGCTTTGGTTTTGATGAACCAAAAGCTGAACCATACTTGCTTTTCCCCTTTTGTGAGATAGCAAGTGCTTGCGTTCCTTCAATCAAACCACTCCTATTCACTCTAGATTGCTCTTCTTGCAAAAGAAGAGACACAAACTCATCAAATGCATACATATTAGGATTTCCTTTTGCAACCAAACGAAGTGTAGTAGCAAAGCTTTGAAAAGATTTCGGTAATCCTTTCAACAATGTAGAAATGAGTGATGCATCCGGAATGATCTCATCTATGTTTGCCAATTGCTCTTTCAAGTCCTTGATGCGTGTCACATACACATCCACTGACTCATTTTCAGCCATACATACATCCTCAAGTTGCTTCCTCAAGTATGCAACACGTGCTTCATTACGCACGGCATACAAAGAAGCAAGAGTGTCCCATGCATGTCGTGATGTAGAACATGACCGAATGTGTGGAACTATATGACGCTTCACTGAAAGCGCAATCAAAGCATGAGCTTGAGCATCTTTTCCATCCCATCTAAGCTGCTCCCTTGTAGGTGGAGAAGGAGAAACCACTGTACTCGAAGAAGAAGCTCCATCTGTGACAGTAGACTGTGAAGTAGAAGCACCTGCCGGTCTTCGATATACATCTGCCACTATGTTCCAAAGTTGTTTTGCAACAAGAACGTGCTTCATCATGTAAGACCACATTGGATAGTTGGTCCCATCAAGCTTATCTTCAGCTTGAAGCATGCCAAACAAGTCATTGCTGCCCGCCATTTCACTAAGGAACAAGAATGTGACAAAATCTTCACTTCGACGAAAACTGAAATGAGTGCTGAAATTTCAGCTCACAAACCGTCACTCTGATGGCGATTCTGACTACACGAATGGCTTCGAAATGGGGGTAAAACCTCTACGCGCCTGCTGGAAATGTTTCCGAGCTGCTAAAATTCACACTTCTATGCTCCGAAGTCGATTTGCACTGTTAAAGTGCGCGCGGGCCACGACGCGAAAAACCGAAACTTGAGAAGAAGCCGAACCTGCTCTGATACCACTGTTGGGTGTGTGTAGAAGTGCGAGAGACACACAAGAAGCACACACAAGGAGCACAAACGTAGAAAGACACACGGAGAAGACGATGGCTGGAATAGCTCTCTCTATTGATCGATGAACTGAACTGAAGTAGGAGCTGAATAATATCCCTAAGTACAAAGTACCACCACATATGAGAGTATCAAGTATGTGGTAACATGGGGAAAAAACCTCTAGCCAGCACTAGAGTAAAAAGTGCCCATGTATAGGGAAAAGGTTCACATCAAAGCTACTCGAGGAACACATAAGTGTAACAAAAAGAAGCCCCCAAAAATTTCATTTAAAATCCTTCCTATATTGTAATGATGCTCATGTACACTTCAAGCCATGTAATTATAAACTTTGAGGATTCTTCAAGTGCCACACTCCCAACCATGTAAACTAACAAACTAAACCTTGCAAAGATGATTCATATCTCAATATCCATCCAAATGACATGCATATTTCCACATGTATATAAGTCATTTTTTACTCATTTGTAAAGACTTTTAGCCATTTTGAATAGAAAAACTAACTTGAAGAAAAGAAGTCATGTAACTTCATCTTCTTGACCTCTTTCCTCCTTCCTCTTGTGGTTGTGTGCATGTCTATGGCTTTGAATGCATGGGAAAAAGTGTTGTCTATCCTATTTCCACCTTTTTTCACTATTTTTCTTGCTTGTATGAAGTTCAAGGAGTCTCGGAATGTAGGTAGGTGATTCTCAACACTTGGTTTTTTTCCATAACTTTGCATACAAAACTCATAATGCTTCCAAGATACTTGAATGTAGATGTGTCTCCTCTAGAGCTTCATAATTAATCCAATTGGTCATTGATGCTAAAAGAAAACTCCATTTTTTTCTATTTTCATTTCAAGTGTTTTTGTGTATGTTTGAGTGTAGAAGGTGTTTGTGCGAGGGAATTCACCCTTAGTACATGTGTGTTTGACCATTAGATGCATTAACAGTTGTGAATGTGCACATGCTTCTATGCACTTGGCCACATCAACTCTCGGTTTGAAAATTTGACATGTTTAGTAAAGCAACCACTTGAGTGTGCTTGTAGGACATGTGGTTGCTAGCTAGGATCAATTTTCACAAGTCTAGATGATTGCATGTAGAGAAATTGGAGAGAGAAAAATACAAATGAAGATGTCATTGGATTTCTAGTGCTTGCTGTGAGCTACACAATGCACCATAAAGGTTTTTTTTTCACAAGGATACCACACATGCATCATTTTTAGGCCTAGAAGCATTATCTTTTGAGTACAAACACATAGGTATAAAGGAGTCAAGTGTCACCAACACCAAACTCCCAAGTATCACTCACACTTGGTCGATGTCACTCGCACTCATTGAGTGCTGTGACATCTAATTGGTATCACCAATACCCAGAAAGTATCACAACACTTGGACCTATCCCAACATCTAAGTGTCATTGACATTTAGATATCACTAAAACCTCCTAGTGTCATCGACACCAGAGAGGTATGATGACACCATAGTTTCATGGTATCATCAACACCCACCAAATGTCATTGATATTGAAGTGCTACATGACTAGGTATCATGTGTCTTGTATTGTTAGTCATGTTGTGTGTTTTCAGTCAAGTTTTCTATATTGTGTATTGTCCAACCTAGTGTCATTTGTCATTTTCTAGGTGTCCTTGATACTTGTTGAGTGTCGTGATACCTAGCTATAGTCAAGGTGGTGTCTTCAACATTTGAAAGGTGTCATGATACTTGTTCAGAAGTGGCTTCATTGACATCTAGGTGTCATGTGTTGCCAAGTTGACATGTCATTTCAAAAAATGATACTTGTGAAATTTCAAAGAAAAACTTAGGGTTTGGGCTTTTGACCTTATTTAAAGACAATCAAAACCACATAGGGGCTTGTCCACACTAGTAGGAGGGAAAGAACACGGATTAGACTACTTGAACAAGTGGGATTGTAAGTCAATTGGAGCAGAATCACTGAATTGAATTCTCTTGTTTTAGGTTGTAGGGTAAAAAAAAGAGGGATCAAGAGAAAAAATTGAATGAGAGAGAGGGAGAGATTAGAGTAGGTACTCATAGAGGCCTTGAAACCCTAATTCAATTTCTCATTCGACTACTTGCAAATAGTAGGAATTCACATTCCCATAGAAAAAAATACTTGAAGGATAACACAAAGTTTGGTGAGAGATCAAGGCATAAGGGGTCATGTGATTGTTAACGAACTTGAGCACAGGAAAATTCCTAGTTAACCATTGAAGCTTAGTCTCATCAGTAGAGGGTACTACCAATACAATCTTACACTCAATCTATTCCGAGTCATCATGTGATTTTGATCGTGAGAGTATGGTAGCATATGAGGATATGCACACTCCCAATGTAAGTATTGAGGCTATGTTAATAATCTAGGGAGAACATAGGACCTCCTTGCAACATGTATCCAACACAAGAGCGTGTGTCAAACAACCAAACATGCACATATGACTGACCATGCCCATTCCAAACCTCATGAGGCATAATGAATCTCACTGCTTTTATAGAACAATGATTCAATACATAGTTTTCACACATTACCTCTTCCACCCAAAACTTATCTGGAAAATGCTTTCCTTTAACCACACATCATTCCATTTCAAGAAGTTTTTATTTTTGCACTTTTCAACACCATTTTTTTGAGGTGTACATGGAATTTTACATTGGCGGGAAATTCCTCACAAAAAGCATTAAATTCATGTGACATGTATTCACCACCAGAGTCTATGTGAAGACTAAAAAGCTTATTTCCAAAAAACAATTCAATCATATATAAATATATTAAAAAGCAAGAGAATTCCTCATTCTTCATTTCCATAGGATACACCCAAGTATGGTGTGCTTCATCATAAATGAAGGTAACAAAATATACATGCTTTCCAAAAGACGGAGTCTTTACTGAGTCACATACATCACTACGAACAAGTTGCAAATTTTGTGTATCATGTGTAGCACCATCTTTGGGAAAAGGATCATGATGCATTTTTCCAAGTATATAACCTTCACAAGAATTCTTTTCAATGGACTTGTGTTGGCAAACCAATAACCATATCCTTCTTTTTTTCAAGTAAAGCAAACTATTGAAGTTCAAATGACCAAAACAAACATCCCATAACTCCATTTCAGCGATAAAAGAAGCATGTATAAGAGAGGCATTTGAGGAAAATCTCTTATATATATCCAAGCAATATGAGCCATTGCATAATTTCCTTGACATCATAATAACATCACCTGTGCTGAAATCATGAGCCATACATTTGTTATCAACAAAGTGTTCATGAAGTTTAGCACTAGCAATTGAAGGTACTGAAATCAAGTTCTTCTTGATAATGGGTACATACAATGCATTCTTGAGAGTAACAATACCTTCATTTGCAGTTGTAAGCTGAACTCCAAATCCAATAATAGGATAAGAATCATTATTTGCACATGCAACATGTAGTCGCTTGGGAACATCTTTCAAACAATATTTTGCATGAAGTGATATGCTTTGAAGTACCACTATCAAAAAACCAATCTGAATTAGCTTCATTCACAATCATACATGTAGAATGTGATCATGAATCATAATGACATGTAACAACACATGCCCAAACATTTTGAGCAACATTAGCTTCATCATTTATTGCATTAAATGTATTCTCAACATCAGACATGCCATAGTCTTTTTTCTTTTCATTGTGCCTGGCAAGCTTCCTACATTTATCAATTGTATTTCCAAACTTATCAAAAATACTTGCATCTATTCTTTTTTTGCATATCAGCATCAAGAGAGGAAGAAATGGAAGAGGACGAGTGAGGGTTTGGTTTTGATGAACCCAAATCTGAACTGTATTTGCTTTTACCCTTTTGTGTAATATCAAGTGCTTATGTTCCCTCAAGTAAACCACTTCTATTCACTCTTGATTGCTCTTCTTGCAAAAGAAGATACACAAACTCATCAAAAGTAAACATATTTGGATTTCCTTTTGAAACCAAACAAAGTATACACCTAATGGAAATTATCTCTGAGTGTTGAACTTCATATTTCTATATTTGAGAGCTAGTTTGCATTGTTAAAAGTGAGTGTGGAAACAACATGAATAAATAATAGGTCAAGAAGGAGTTGAACTTGCTCTAATACCATTGTTGGGTGTGTGATTGAGCGAGGAAACATGAACAAAATTACACACAAGAGGAAAGAAGGAGATCAAATCATAGAGAAATAGATGGCTAGAACAGCTCTCTGTCCATAGATGATCAATAATATGAGAATGAGTGAAGTGAGAGCTATAAGTGAATCCCTAAGTACAAAGTATCACCCCATATGAATATATCATGTATATGTGTTTACATGGGGGGAAAATATAATAAGCACTAGTGTAAAAAGTGCCCATGTATAGGGAAACGGTTCACATCAAAGATACTCGAGGGACATATTAGTGTAACAACAATACTTGCAAAAATATTTCTATTTTTCTATTTTCTTGTCATCTTTGTCTTATTTCTTTGACTATCTGGCATTAACAAAGTTCTACTTACTAGTAGATGAGCTCCATTTACCTTTTGTCTTATGGCTAGCTAAGAAAGCTTGATCTACAACATGCATAATTGACATGTTCTGCTTGTATTGATCTTGCTACAACAAAACAGAGACTAACTCCTCAAATGTTAAGGTATTTGGATTTCCATTCATCATCAACCAAGGAGTAGAAACAAAAGTTTGATATGAATCCAAAAGATGGTTAAGAAGAGTCTATGCAAGTGAGCTATTTGGCAAGATTTCATCACTATCAAAAATCAACTGGTCCTTTTTTATCTTTGTCAAAAAACTATCCATTGAGTCTCATTCATTCATATGCTCACTCTTCAACTATTTTTGGAACCACGAGCCTCATTTCTTGCTTGGTTTATTGTTGCAAGAGTATAGCAAGCAATTTTTGTGGATTGTCATGAGTGAATGTGAGGGATAATGGCATGTTTGACAGACAAAGCTATCAATGCATGTTCCTCTGCATCTCTACCATCCCAATGAAGTTGCTCTATAGTAGGTGCAATAGGAACCATAGCATGACTAGGGAATCGAAGATAATCATCTTCAAGACCATGTACTTCACCTTCAGTCATTATATTTGTAGGTATAATAGGCCATTTTTCAACACCCTACACAGTATTCCATAGCCCTTTTGCTACTAATACAGATGCATCATGTTTTCCCACAATGAGTAACTAGTACCATCCAACTTATTCTCAGTTACCAACATATGGTATAATCATTGCTTTCAATCATGGCTAGTGATTAAATACATTGATGTATAAAATTGAATGTATCTCAAAAAGTTGAACAAAAACACCATGTCGAGTTCTACTAAACCTATAGCAGACTTTGAGGGGGCTTGTATTGATGAATAAAAACCTATATATATGTTTGGCACAAAAGGATGAAATTTCAAGCACAATTATTGTGATAGTGCATTCAAAGGTTGAAAAAAGCTCAAATTAAAATTTTGATGCCACAAAAGGAAGATGTTTTGAACTTCTAATTGACCCAAGTATGCTCATGAATTTTCATGTGATTTTGAGACTATGATTGGAGGGGTGTTGATGATGCAGTGACCTACTCTGATACCAATTGTTGAAGATCGAGGCCTATGAACACCCACATACGAATATCACAAGGAAGAAGATGAAGCATGGAGAACAACATAACAAAGAATGTATGACCAAGTTGATATACAAAGATAAGTGATCCATAAGGGTTATAGGTGTATATACAAGCCAATGGAAAAAGACCTCTGTTGTATAATTACATAGGCCTAAGGGGTAGAACCCTTGGGATTTATGATTTATTTACCCCTTTTAGATGGGTCTTGAACCTTAGGGTTAATTCTCTAAGGTTGAGTACCTTAGGCTTGATTGGAAGCTTCTCCTAGCCACTTGATTTGTATGTGGTGAGACCTTGGAGATTCTTCTTTTAGAACCCATGTGATTTCCTAAGCTTGGAAAGCATGTGAACATCTTAGGGACCCATGTGATGGAAGGTACACATGTCCTTTTGAGAGGGACTTATCCCCTTGGACTAGGAGCTATATATTGTAGGGGTTGGTTGGGTGGAAAGATATCTCTCTTCATTGTGTGAGTCTATCTAGTTAGTCTTCTTAGTTTGTGTGGAAGCTATGAAGCTCTCACACAACAGGAGATTCTTCTTTTAGAACCCATGTGATTTCCTAAGCTTGGAAAGCATGTGAACACCTTAGGGACCCATGTGATGGAAGGTACACATGTCCTTTTGAGAGGGACTTATCCCCTTGGATTAGGAGCTATATACATGTCCTTTTGAGAGGGGCTTATCCCCTTGGACTAGGAGCTATATATTGTAGGGGTTGGTTGGGTGGAAAGATATCTCTCTTCATTGTGTGAGTCTATCTAGTTAGTCTTCTTAGTTTGTGTGGAAGCTATGAAGCTCTCACACAATACCAAAGCCTTGTTGATTTTAGAATCCTTTTGGAATTGGGAACTTCCTCACACGAGCTTTTCCGTGGACCTCTCCGTGAGCTTTTTATGGAATTTAGGGAGTGGCAAAACCTACATCGATATGACCCCCTACTGCCCATCAAAGGGCACATGATGGGCAGCCCTCGCAGCTCTAAGCTAAAGCACAATATACGAGAGCACGAGGAGGCACTCGAAGAGCTTCTCTCCTTTATTCATCGTTGCGCAAATGCTTAGCGCGCATGCCTTACAATCATTATATATGGGATATATGGCTCACGTTTCTAAAACCACGCGAGTTTTTATCGCACGTCATTCTTGGCAAACTTTGAATATAAGAGGAGGACGACAGTCTCTTGTGCATAGGATTTGAATTTTAGATGCTTAGTTTGAGGAGAGCTTTTGCTAAGCACGTGGACCCATGACTTTGCTTAATTTAAGAGCAAAGTAAAAAGCTACGTGAATAGAATTGACCATTCACTCATCCTTTTTCTTTGAGAGGATGTAGTGAGAAATCAAAGTAATCAGGTGCGAGTGATGCATCCCCAACCTTTTCACTACTTAATTTCGGTGCATAATGTATAAGAGTTCCATGGTCGAAGATGATGGAGAACAAAGAGAGGTCTCTCTCCTTCAAAGTTTTGTGTTGAAGATACAAACCCAAACATGGAGGAGCATGCAACTTCATCAAATTGAATTCCGGGAAGTATTTCGTTGCCATTTCCCTTGTTCTTTACATATTTTAATTTTCTATTGCCTAAGTGGATGTATAATGTTAAGTATTCTCACAATATTTTATAGCTTTGAGAAAGCTATGATATAGGGAGGATACTCATTCAAGAAGCTATGAAATGGAGCTTCTTCATCACATGAATTCGGTTTTATTTTCATTTTCTTTTGTATTTATGTGGATATTGCATGAGTAAATATCTATGAAATTATGTAAAGTGTTCCTTGGAGTATTGAAATCGTTATGGGATACAGTTCTCCATTCAATAGGTCAGGAGCACTACACCATGCAGAAAAGGCAAAGGCATGGAGAAGGGCTCTTTATAAGGACCAAATAAGGATAAAGTTTGGATATTCTCCCATTAATATTGCATCCCATAGTCTCATGGCCTCTTGTACATGATTGAATGAATGGTTTATACATGCTTAGTATAAATTTTGCATACACAAAAAACAATTTTATGCGTAATACTAGCACATGCATAAGAGTATGATTTTCTTTTCTTTTACAAAAGCAACATAAACATGTGCATGACTAGGCATAAATATTGTATCCATTAGTATGCACATATGAAATCGAGGCATGGTTTTGGAAATACATGCACATATTGGGCACAAAGTAAGTATAAGTGCTCGAGAAGGAGGCCAACAATGAACAACATGGGATAGCCCAAGCCTACTTCATCACAATGAGAACACTCAAGCAAAGTCAAGGGATGGATGAAGCTTAATTTCCAAATAAGTTTTTACCCTCTTTTCTTTTCCTCTCAAACCATGAAGTGTCATGGACACAAAGAAAACCATCTTAAATCTTAGATTCCATGTCAATTTCCTATATCTCATGTTTGGTTAGGATTTTGGATAACCTAATGCTACCATTGCATCCGGAATGTGCCAAAACCCCAAGATCGACTGCCTATTCGCTCAATTTTGACACCCGGAGGTCTTGTTTCCAGTTGATGATGTCTTCGATGACATCATCAAATCGTAACCGCCCTTCAAAACCTATAAAAGGAGGGCTTGGCCACATTCATAATCAGTCTTGTGGATGCCAGTCTTGGGAGCTCAAGGGTTCATGACCGCCAAGTAAGTACTTTCAAGTTCTAGTTCAAGTTCTAGTCTCGTTCCTTGCTCTAGTCTTGTCTAGTCTTGTTTCTTGGACATCCTTTCTTGTCCTATTGTAATTTCATAGTACGAGATCCTGTCGAGTTATTTCTTGTATCTAGTTCATCTCCCTGAAGGGAATTCTTGTAATCCAGATCTCTTGTTCCATACTTACGATCCCGGGTTGTGGGATCTCTTGTATCATCTCTAGTCCAGTTTTCCATACCTATCGGTTCCGAGTTGTGGGACATATTGTATCAGTTATGTATTCTTGTATCATTTTCCCTACGTGGGTGCTCTTGTAATCAGAAGTGTATTTCTGAAATCTTGTCTATTGTAGTCAGAGAGCACAATCTAGTGCTCCCCTGACATTTTGGCAAGACTATCTTCATCAAGACCAGGTACCATGGATTCCCTATGCAAGGAGATCCAATCTACCATAAAGGACATGATCGAACATGTCCAAGAGATGAAAAGATTGCTACGACAAGATGATCGATCAGTTTCAAGCTATGCCTTGAATATCAAGATGTTATTTCATGGAACTACATATCAAGAAGACTACATGGTTAATCAGTTTCAAAGTGGCCTCAATCCTAAAGTCAAATATCTCTTGCTATCCATGCCTCAAGCAAATACCTTGGAGGATGTTATCAATCAGGCAATTCAATGTGAGAATCAATTATTGAAAGAAAGCCAAGCCAAAGAGCTAGAAGTGTTGAATAATCAAGATAATGTTCTTCAAGAATCCGAATCAAGAACTTTTGAAGAACAAAAAGTCATTGCAAATGATATGGAGTATGCATGTTATGAAGATATCAAGAAGCCAAAGGATAAGGAGGATTTCATGTTCAATCACGGAGGTGTGCTTACTCAACACTCTTCATCAAAGATCTTGGAAAGACCACAACATTCCACTAGAAGCTCAAAGGATCTATCACATGAAGAACCCAAGGAAGCTCAAGAGAGACCTAGTCCAATACCGCTGATCAAGATTGAAGATCATGAAGAATTCAAGGGCGTGTATGTATTAGATTCAAGGATCTCTTGAGGAAGATTGGAATGCCTTATTCATTGGAAAGGGTATGACATCATTGACCGTACTTGGCTACTTACAAAAAATATTATTAGAGAAAAATTCAAGGTTCATGAGTTCCATAGGAAGAATCCAATGAAAACCAAGCTACATAACATGGCCGCTCCTCGTGGAACTCGTCGCTTGAGGGGGAGGTGATGTCATGGACACAAAGAAAACCATCTTAAATCTTAGATTCCATGTCAATTTCCTATATCTCATGTTTGGTTAGGATTTTGGAGAACCTAATGCTACCATTGCATCCAAATGTGCCAAAACCCCAAGATCGACTGCCTATTCGCGCAATTCTGACACCCGGAGGTCTTGTTTCTAGTTGATGATGTCTTTGATGACATCATCAAATCGTAAACGCCCTTCAAAACCTATAAAAGGAGGGCTTGGCCACATTCATAATCAGTCTTGTGGATGCCAGTCTTAGGAGCTCAAGGGTTCATGACCGCCAAGTAAGTACTTTCAAGTTCTAGTCTTGTTCCTTGCTCTAGTCTTGTCTAGTCTTGTTTCTTGGACATCCTTTCTTGTCCTGTTGTAATTTCGTAGTACGAGATCCTGTCAAGTTATTTCTTGTATCTAGTTCATCTCCCTGAAGGGAATTCTTGTAATCCAGATCTCTTGTTCCATACTTACGATCTCGGGTTGTGGGATCTCTTGTATCATCTCTAGTCCAGTTTTCCATACCTATTGGTTCCGAGTTGTGGGACGTATTGTATCAGTTACATATTCTTGTATCATTTTCCCTACCTGGGTGCTCTTATAATTAGAAGTGTATTTCTGAAATCTTGTCTACTGTAGTCAGAGAGCACAATCTAGTGCTCCCCTGACATTTTGGCAAGACTATCTTCATCAAGACCAGGTACCATGGATTCCCTATGCAAGGAGATCCAATCTACCATAAAGGACATGATCGAACATGTCCAAGAGATGAAAATATTGCTACGACAAGATGATCGATCAGTTTCAAGCTATGCCTTGAATATCAGGATGTTGTTTCATGGAACTACATATCAAGAAGACTACATGGTTAATCAGTTTCGAAGTGGCCTCAATCCTGAAGTCAAATATCTCTTGCTATCCATGCCTGAAGCAAATACCTTGGAGGATGTTATCAATCAGGCAATTCAATGTGAGAATCAATTATTGAAAGAAAGCCAAGCCAAAGAGCTAGAAGTGTTGAATAATCAAGTTAATGTTCCTTGAGAATCCGAATCAAGAACTTTTGAAGAACAAAAAGTCATTGCAAATGATATGGAGTATGCATGTTATGAAGGTATCAAGAAGCCAAAGGATAAGGAGGAGTTCATGTTCAATCACGGAGGTGTGCTTACTCAACACTCTTCATCAAAGATCTTGGAAAGACCACAACATTCCACTAGAAGCTCAAAGGATCTATCACATGAAGAACCCAAGGAAGCTCAAGAGAGACCCAGTCCTTTACTGTTGATCAAGATTGAGGATCATGAAGAATTCAAGGGCGTGCATGTATTAGATTCAAGGATCTCTTGAGGAAGATTGGAATGCCTTATTCATTGGAAAGCATATGACATCATTGACCGTGCGTGGCTAGTTACAAAAAATATTATTAGAGATAAATTCAAGGTTCATGAGTTCCATAGGAAGAATCCAATGAAAACCAAGCTACATAACATGGCCGCTCCTCGTGGAACTTGTCGCTTGAGGGGGAGGTGATGTGATGGACACAAAGAAAACCATCTTAAATCTTAGATTCCATGTCAATTTCCTATATCTCATGTTTGTTTAGGATTTTGGAGAACCTAATGCGACCATTGCATCCGGATGTGCCAAAACCCCAAGATCGACTGCCTATTCGCTCAATTCTGACACCCGAAGGTCTTGTTTCTAGTTGATGATGTCTTCAATGACATTATCAAATCGTAATCGCCCTTCAAAACCTATAAAAGGAGGGCTTGGCCACATTCATAATCAGTCTTGTGGATGCCAGTCTTGGGATCGCAAGGGGTCATGACCGCCAAGTAAGTACTTTCAAGTTCTAGTTCAAGTTGTAGTCTTGTTCCTTGCTCTAGTCTTGTCTAGTCTTGTTTCCTGGACATCCTTTCTTGTCGTGTTGTAATTTCATAGTACGAGATCCTGTCGAGTTATTTCTTGTATCTAGTTCATCTCCCTAAAGGGAATTCTTGTAATCCAGATATCTTGTTCCATACTTATGATCCCGGGTTGTGGGATCTCTTGTATCATATCTAGTCTAGTTTTCCATACCTATCGGTCCCAAGTTGTGGGACATATTGTATCAGTTACGTATTCTTGTATCATTTTCCCTACGTGGGTGCTCTTGTAATCAGAAGTGTATTTCCGAAATCTTGTCTTTTGTAGTCAAAGAGCACAATCTAGTGCTCCCCTGACATGAAGCATGCACAACATGTTGTAAAAGAAATGAACTCAGAAGTGGATGCATAGATTCAAGTGGCCTAATTTCTATTGTCACATAGATAATTAGCCATGGAAATACGTTTCACTATGCATCCAGTTCATTGCTTTGAAAAGAAAGATTGGATGTGCATAAAAACGGCCATGGTTAGGAAGAATGCATCTATTGCAATATTGAAACTTGCATATACAAACTTTTATGGAAAATTTTGCACCATCCTTTGAATAAACAAAGTTCTGAATCGGAACTTTTGCATGCTTTAAGGAGGGGTTCAATTTTTGAACCTTATGCATGCAACACCTTTTCCAATAAAGGTGTAAATGTCTTGGCATACACTAAAGTATGCATTTGGAATGTATTACATGGGTTTGAGGTTTAGGAGGGATACTTTCTTTATTCAAGCTTAAGTATGGCTACAAGTTCCATGATCGGAATAATGGTAGTAGAGCCAATCGGCCATAAGTAAAACTACCATTCATTTCCTATATAGTTGGATTATTATAAGCCAAGAAATAGTACATTGGCAAGATACATTAAGCTTAAAGTCCCTCTTATGGAGCATCAAACTCCATAAAAAACCCATGGCATGCATGATTAGCAAGGTCAAGGAATAGGTCAAAATGTTTCTCTTAGTTAACCATGAGAGAATGATGGTAACTTAAAGTGGCTACTCGCAAGCTTTAGGAAAAGAAAATATACCATATCTATATATACATATAGATAGTGTTGGAAGATGGAAGTGTCAATTCTCTTGTTCAAGAAATTTCTTTGTTAAAAAGAACTAAAGAACTATTTGGAGAATTACATTATTCTTCCAAGCAAATGCAAGGCATGAAGAGAAGGTAAAACTCAAGGGTTGTAATAAACCCTAAGTACCATTTTCTAATATCCTAGAAATAAAGGACTATATAGTAAATGAAATTACCATTTACTTCAACATAGAGATTTGATTGGAAAGTCAATTATTCTTTCTCAGATTACTCATTATGTCAAAAAAGATAATATCTAGTTGCGATATAAACTAGCTCTAT
Organism: Ceratopteris richardii; assembly: GCA_020310875.1. Taxonomy (NCBI): domain Eukaryota; kingdom Viridiplantae; phylum Streptophyta; class Polypodiopsida; order Polypodiales; family Pteridaceae; genus Ceratopteris; species Ceratopteris richardii. The sequence continues at coordinate 104,370,644 of CM035423.1, forward strand.
CATCAAGTGACATAAAACGGATCTTGTAAAGTATATCTGAATCAAGGAATAATAAAACATTCAATTTTTTGAGACTAGTCTTATCAAGTTGCAATTAAAGACTTGTTAAGTTATAATTTCATTGTGACATCAGCAATAATTATGCTTCACATGGAAATGAAACTTACAAGTCTAAGAAGTAATAGCTCTTACTTGATTAGACTAAAACAAGGTTTGATCCAAAGATCCAAGAAAAGTTACCTTTTACTAAAACAGAAATGTAAGCCAGATGGTATGGGACGTCTAGGTTTACATTAATATTTAAGTAGATTTGGTGGTATGGGACATCGAATTTATGGGTAATACAAACTTGAAACTTTGGGATATCTGTTCAACAAGTTTTGAGGAAAGTTAAAAGCTCTGAATAGTTCTTTTAGCCAGGGGAACAATAAAAGACTGAAAATAAACCCTTTCAAATACTTTTGAAAGAGCACAATTTTCAATTTACTCTCACGTAGTTTTCGAGGACGAAAACTCTTAAGGAGGGGAGAAAGTCCCCAAGAACTTGTATCTTATGCTTTGAAAAGAGCGAATAGGGTATTGCAAGGTAAAAGATAGGCAAGAAATAGATAAAGTTGAAGTACTTCCTCGTATTCTAGCACTTCATATATCTTTCATTACATCTTCCAACTAAATGAAGTTCTCAAAGATTGGGAATTCTCAAAGAACCCCAATGCAAGAGAAGACTTGCATACACCATAAGGATTGTATAAATCCTAAGTGGATTAGGAAAAGAAGTTGGATGAGCTATAAAGGATAAACCTAAAGGTATTTTGATGCTTCATGGGGATAACATAACATACATTATGGATTCCAGTAATATAGACCTAAGGAATATGACTTCTTGTATGAAGCATAATAGCTAGATCCCAAAGTAAAACCCATGGGTAAAGCTTTGAACATGAAGGGATCTATTTGAGAAAGAGCTAGTCATATCTCTTATTTTGGCTAAAGAAGAAACCCAAAAGACCCAAGTACGGCAAAGATCAAGTCAAACTTTGAGTTTGATAAGATGAATCACACCACATCAAATGGTTAACCAAACCTTAGTCCTTGCTCTCATAATTTGGTACCATAGTATGAAGGGCATTTAAAAAGATAGAAAAGGTGGGAAGTATAGAGACAAAGTGTTCTATAATTACATGGGTCCAAGGGGTATAACCCTTGGGTTTCTAGGTGTGAAACCCTTTGGATTTATGGTTTATTTACCCTTTTTAGATGGGTCTTGAACCTTAGGGCTAATTCTCTAAGGTTGAGTACCTTAGGCTTGATTGGAAGCTTCTCCTAGCCACTTGGTTTGTACGTGAGAGCTTGGAGAGTCTTCTTTTAGAAGCCATGTGATTTCATGTGATTTCTTAAGCTTGGAAACCATGTGAACACCTTAGGGACCCATGTGATGGAAGGTACACATGTCCCCTTTAGAGGGAATTACCCCCTTGGACTTGGAGCTATATATTGGAGGGGTTGGTTGGGTGGAAACACATCTCTCTTCCTAGAGTGGTCTAGTTACTTAGTTTCCTAGTTGATTGTTGTGAAGGCTATGGAGTCCTTCCTCGTTGATTGTTGTTAAGGGAGTCCTTTCACGTGAAGACTTCAGATCGTCTCTTGCATGAGAAGATGCCGGGAGCATCTCGTCCAGCCTACGAGGATGTCTCTCTTTTGGAGGACAAAATATTCATTCATATGAAACCCCCTCTCACCGAGAGATACACAAGGCCCACCATGTGACGGGTGATGGAGAATGTTAATCTCCAAAAGAACAAGAGACTCTTGAAGTTAGAGCACCTCTATAACAAGAGTAACTCAAAACCTTCACCAATTTGGAGGATCAATGATCAATTATCAAAATTTTGAACAAACTGTGAAGAAGGTGACTACACAGAAAGTCTGCTGCACATAATTCACTCATTGACTTATCAAATGTGTAACCTTTTTTATAAAACTTTGCACAAGGGGTCGCCTATAGTTTGCGCACCTTCTCCAAGTTAAATCATTCCAAAAGAATCAATAGATCTTGAGAAATGATCTCAACAAGTCACCTATGTCTAAAACTGTTCTTTTGAGAAGTCGATTCAGACACCTGTAACTTCTAACACTTGGTTCTCTCAAACTAGAACCCGTTTATGCAAATGCTTTTAGCCATAGATGGCTTACCTTCCAATAAATTTTGACTCCTCATTTGTGCAAAACTTTACACTGTGCACTGAGAATTGATCACTTCTATGACCATCGGGATTGTGCCTGTTTCAGAAGACACTTGACATTTTCTCACATATGAATGTTCCTATTCATAATTCTCTCAGCCTGATCACAATTAGAAGCTAAAAATTTGTATAGAGGTCAGTCAAATGTAGACTTAGACTTGTAGAAAAGCATTTCACAAAAGATTCAACACATAAGGAGAATACTCAGAAAGATCGGGTGCAATTTTTCTTCATTACTAGAAAAATTTACATCTAGATGAGAGAGCTAAACTTCACACTTCTGAAGTGTCTAATTGTAAGACAATAGTTACGCAATATAACACAGGAGCAATAGCAGAGAAGATAACAGATATAGGAGAATCTCAACAATTTTCTACTAGCAACAAGTACAAAGATGATGGCGTTGTCCACCCGTGCGCTCTCAAGGTAGAGCTTAAATGGTGATCTAGACAACTCTAGATAGGGAGATACAAGGTAGAGGTATGCTGGCTCAACTCGGTGTCTTAGGTAGTGCAGAAGTCATGTATATATAGGATCATGGGTGGCCTGCCATGGACGGCTATACATGGGCGGTAGAGCGTGGGCGGCCACCGCCCGCGTAATTGCCATACACGGCTTAGACTGGTTGAACCGACCTAACAAATATAAATGATTTCTGACTCCGACAGGGAATATTCCATGGAATATTCCCTTTACCGTCGCGCCGGGGGCGCTGCCCCCGGACCCCCACCAGGGGGCCCGCTGGCCCCCTGGGACCCCCCAGCCAGGGGGCCCGCTGGCCCCCTTGGACCCCCCAGCCGGGGCTGCTCACCGCTGCCCCGGACCCCACAATTGGGGACCCTGGTAACTCCCTTTCCTTATAATATCTTACATGGTCCAATATGACCTTCATCCAACATTCAAGTTGGGATTCCCATCAATTGGGTAATGCACGCTTGGCTTCTCCTCATAAAGGGGGCCTTACAAAATGTGCATACAATCATGAGGGGTAGACATTGATCATATACTAACACTAATCTCTTCTAATTCTTCTCAAATCTTGTTCTAACACATTCTCTCTCTTTTGCCCTGACATTTTCTTTGTATATATAGGCAAATATTTACAAGCTCATGACCATACAAAAGTATAAGATGAACTGACTCTAAATTAATGTACATATGTATATACATCTTCATCTTCTGGATATGCACTTCCTTCATGCTTCATAACTTGATCTTTTCTTCAGTCCTTGACTTCCAAACCTTCATCAAAACTTCAATTGTTGATTGCCCTGCACCAACAGCTCCCCCTCAATCATCAATTGAGGTTTTCTCTAACTTCTTTATTCCTTCCATATCTTTGAACCTCTCTAGCTTTGGTCCATCCAAGCTCTTGGTTAGCATATCAGCTATCTGATCTTTTGTTGAAGTATGTATGACTTCAATCTCTTTATCCATCACCTTCTCTCTTAGAAAATGATATTGAATCTCAATGTGTCTATTCCTGGCATGAAACACAAGATTAACAGCTAAATACAATGAACTCATGTTATCTCCATGAATAGTGGGTATACTTTGAGTGATGTCAAAACTCTTCATGAGAATCTTTAGCCATATCACTTCCTTTGCAGCTTCCACCATATCTTTGTACTCAGCCTCTGTGGATGATAAAGCAACTGTGTGTTGCTTCTTTGAACACCAAGAAATTAACTTATCTCCCACATAACACAAGTATCCATATGTTGATCTCCTATCATCAGGATTAGCTGCCCAATTTGTATCACTATAAATCTTGATGTTTGTATCTAATGTAAAACCATAATACAAACCTTCTTTGAGTGTACCCTTAATGTACCTCAACACTCTTTGTCCTGCAACCCAATGTTCTTTCCTAGGACAATGCATGAATTGAGACAATATTCCAACTGCATATGACAAATCATGCCTAGTTAATGTAGCATAGATCAGACTAACAACCAAACTTTGATATAGCTTCATGTCCTTGAACTCTTCTCCTCCATATCTGCTTAATTTGTGATTTACCTCCATTGGAGTAGGTGCTACCATGCAATCATTCATCTTAAACTTGATCAACAAGTTTTTCAAGTACCTTTCTTGAGTTACATACACTCCATGTTGAGTGTAAGCTATCTCCATGCCCAAGAAATATGGCAAGTCTCCCAAGTCACTAATCTTGAACTCTTTCTCCATTGGCTTCTTTAGACCTTGAATACCTTTCTCATCTATACCTGTAAGAATTATATCATCAACATATATGTACATGTAAATAAACCCATCAGCACTTGCTTTAACAAGCAAGCTACTATCTGCTTTAGAAACTTGGAAACCAAGTTCTTTCAAGAACTTCACAAGTCTATAATTCCATGCCCTTGGGGCCTGCTTCAAACCATACAAAGCTCTCTTGAGCTTACATACATGATCTGGATACCTCCCATTTCTGAATCCTTGTGGTTGCTCCATGAAAACATCATCTGAAATATAACCATTTAAAAAAGCATTCTTCACACCTAATTGACATAATTTCCAACCTTTACATGCAGCAATGGCTATGAGTGTCCTGATGGTTGTCATCTTTGCCGCAGGACTATAGGTCTCATCATAATCTATACCATATGTTAGAGTATGATCAATGTCTACCCCTCATGATTGTATGCACATTTTGTAAGGCCCCCTTTATGAGGAGAAGCCAAGCGTGCATTACCCAATTGATGGGAATCCCAACTTGAATGTTGGATGAAGGTCATATTGGACCATGTAAGATATTATAAGGAAAGGGAGTTACCAGGGTCCCCAATTGTGGGGTCCGGGGCAGCGGTGAGCAGCCCCGGCTGGGGGGTCCAAGGGGGCCAGCGGGCCCCCTGGCTGGGGGGTCCCAGGGGGCCAGCGGGCCCCCTGGTGGGGGTCCGGGGGCAGCGCCCCCGGCGCGACGGTAAAGGGAATATTCCATGGAATATTCCCTGTCGGAGTCAGAAATCATTTATATTTGTTAGGTCGGTTCAACCAGTCTAAGCCGTGTATGGCAATTACGCGGGCGGTGGCCGCCCACGCCCTACCGCCCATGTATAGCCGTCCATGGCAGGCCACCCATGATCCTATATATACATGACTTCTGCACTACCTAAGACATTGAGTTGAGCCAGCATACCTCTACCTTGTATCTCCCTATCTAGAGTTGTCTAGATCACCATTTAAGCTCTACCTTGAGAGCGCACGGGTGGACAACGCCATCATCTTTGTACTTGCTGCTAGTAGAAAATTGTTGAGATTCTCCTATATCTGTTATCTTCTCTGCTATTGCTCCTGTGTTATATTGCGTAACTATTGTCTTTCATGGTATCAGAGCTGTAAGGTTCGAATAGCTTGAGAAGTATCATTATTTTAGCCTACTAGCAGACTAGAATATCAGTAGATTATTCGAGTGATTACATGATGGCTTCATCGTCGAACACTAGTCTTGGTGCTTCACCTAATGTTAATGCTGCACCTATTCGAATTCGTCCACCTGCATTCACTGAAGGGAAGCTGGATGGAACCAACTATACACTCTGGAAGTTCAAAATTTCTGCAATTTTGGACTCCTATGAATTACTTGACACTGTCATGGGACCGATGGGATTGGATCCAGAGCCTATACCAGTTGAAGATCCAGAAAATTCAAGATTGATGATTCAGCCAGATCCAGATCTTCTACGAGCTTGGAAGAGGCGGAATGCTGATGCATTATGTGCGATTGTCACTAGTGTAAGTGATTCTGTGCTTACTTTAGTTCAACATACTACTAAAGCACATGAGGCTTGGGGCATATTGGCTCGACAATATGAGACCAAGAACCACACTAGGATACAGAATTTAGAAAATCAGTTGGCAAATGAAAAGCATTCTGATTCTGAAAAGGCTGAAGATTTTATCAAACGGATAAAGCATCTTCAAGATCAATTGGCTGCAGTTGGTGTTGTTATAACACCAGAAGAGCTAGCTCGAAGATCTGTACGTGTTCTTCCAGCAAAGTATGATGGATTAGTAACAGCCCTTAACACTCAGGTAAGGCCAACTCCTCTTACATTTGAAGAGTTTTGTGCCATGCTTTTAGAAGAAGAGATGCGGCTGAAGAATCGGCAAAGTACAACTGATGCTGCATTCTCAGCAAATGCAAAAGGTAAAGGCTCTTCAGAGGGATCAAAGAAGAAGCCAAAGAAGAAAAAGTTCACAGGAAGTTGCTTCTATTGTGAAAAGAAAGGCCATGCCATCAAGGATTGCAGAAAGAAGCAAGCTGATGAACGGAATGGGACTGTAAAATCATCATGGAAGAACAAAGAGTTTGCAAACAACACAGAGCTGGAACTTTGGGTAGCTATTGAAGAGGTATGTTCATCTGCTCAAGCTCGTGTTGATGAGCCATGGATTTTAGATAGTGGAGCTTCTCGCCATATGACTAGTAAAAAGGATTGGTATAGTTCCCTAGTGCCTCTGCGGGAATCCATCAATGTAGTGGTGGGAAACGACTCCAAGTGTCCAGCTGAAGGAACTGGAACCATCTCTTTTATCACTTCTCCAGGTGTTGAGAAAAAGTTATCCGATGTTCTCTATGTACCTACACTCAAAAGAAATTTGTTGTCAGTTTCTGCAATAACAGATCGTGGACTCGAAGTTCACTTCAATAAGAGTGGTGCGGAAATCATGGATTCATCAGGTAATGTTGTAGGTAAAGGCACACGACGGGATAACTTGTATGAGTTAAGTGCTTTAACTGCTACAGAAGATAAAGATGTAAGCAGGTTATGGCACCAACGATTTGGGCATCTCGGATTTGCAGTTTTGAAGGAGATGCAACGAACAGGGATGGTTGCTCATTTGCCTGCATTTTCAGAGTTGCAGGAACCTTGTGAAGCTTGTATGATGGGCAAGCAACAACGAAAGGCATTTCCAAGAGAGACCAGCAATCGATCTCAAGCTCCTCTAGAGTTGGTACATGCTGATCTCTGCGGTAAAATGTCTACACCTGCTTTAGGAGGATCTTTCTACTTCTTGCTGTTAGTCGACGATTATAGTAGAAAGATGTGGGTTTATTTCATTCGAGAGAAGGCTGATGCTTTTGAAAAATTTAAAGCGTGGCATAAGTATGTAGAAAGTGAATCAGGAAGGAAACTGAAGAAATTTAGAACAGATAGAGGAGGTGAATTCTTGTCAACAGAATTCAACAATTACTGTAAGGAGCATGGTGTGAAAAGGCAACTTACCACAGCTCATACACCTCAACAAAATGGCGTTGTTGAGCGCAGGAACAGGACAGTAGTTGAAATGGCTCGTTGTATGTTAAAGGCTCAAGACATGCCTGATTCATTCTGGGCAGAAGCAGTCAATACAGCAGTCTACATCCTCAATCGAAGCTACACAAAAGCTCTGAAGGGGATGACTCCTCAAGAAGCATATTCTGGTAAAAAGCCTTCAGTTTTGCATTTCAGAATTTTTGGTTGTTTCTGTTATGCACATATTCCTGATTCAACAAGATCAAAGTTGGATTCAAAAAGCAAAAAGTGTGTCTTCCTAGGATATAGTGAAGAGTCTAAAGCATACAGGTTATGGGATCCTGAGGCAAGGAAGATTTTTGTCAGCCGAGATGTGGTGTTTGATGAACGACCACACTTAGTAGAAGATAAAGGTAAATCTACTATCTCATCAAACGGAGAAATATCTCACCTTGTGCCTATCAAAAGACAGGTTAAAGTTGAGGAGGAGGAAACATCTGATGGAGAAATTTCCTCAATAAAAAGCCAACCAATTGTAGCTGCACAGCGTAAGCCACTACCGAAGTGGGCACAACAGCTCTTTGATGATCACAATCCACATGTAGATGCACCAGAATCATCATCGGATGGATTACGAAGATCAAAGAGAATAGAGGAGCAAAGAAGAGCCTCAGAACACATTGTTAACATGGCTCTAATGGCAGATATCATGGGTTCGATAAAGGAACCTACCACCATTGAAGAAGCCATTGATGATCCAGATTGGAGAGCGGCAATGCAGTCTGAGTATGATAGTATACTCAAAAATGATACATGGGATCTAGTCGACTTGCCGCCAAAGAAGAAGGTAATAGGTACTAAATGGATTTGGAAAGCTAAGTATAAAGCTGATGGAACATTAGAAAAGTATAAGGCACGATTAGTTGCACAGGGTTTTTCACAGATTGAAGGATTTGATGTTCAAGAAACTTTTGCACCAACAGCACGCATGACAACTATTCGGACGGTACTTGCAGTAGCTGCACAAAAGTCTTGGCCTATTTTCCAGATGGATGTCAAATCTGCATTTTTGAATGGTCACCTCAAGGAGGAGGTATATGTATCTCAACCACCAGGTTTTGAGGTGCCCAATTCAGAAAATAAAGTTTGCAGGTTGAAGAAAGCTTTGTATGGACTTAAGCAAGCTCCACGGGCTTGGTACCAACGAATTGATCATTTTTTCAAAAATATGGGTTTTGAAAGAAGTACTTCTGATGCTAACTTGTATGTAACGAAAAGGGATAGCAAGCTAGTTGTTGTCATTGTATATGTAGATGATTTGATCATTACAGGAGATCATCAGGAACTCATCAATCAAACTCGGATCAGCTTGGGAACTGAGTTTGAAATGACAGACTTAGGTCTACTCCATTTTTGTCTGGGAATTGAAGTATGGCAAAGGAAGGATGGCATTTTCATCTCACAACAAAAATATTCCAAAGAAATTCTCAAGGCATTTGGAATGATGGACTGCAAACCAACTAGCACACCTATGGAGGTAAATCATAAGCTATCTATGGATGATAACATGCCTGATGTAGATGCTAAGAAGTATAGGAAGCTCGTTGGAAGTCTTATTTTTCCGTGCAACACTAGACCAGACATTTGCTATGCTGTTGGAGTGTTAAGCAGGTTTTCCAACAAACCTAAGGAGAGTCACTGGAATGCTGGAATGCGAATTCTAAGGTACATTGCAGGAACCTTGGATTTTGGTATTTTGTATACCACAGGTGATACACTCCAAGGATATTGTGATTCAGATTGGGCTGGAGATTGTGATTCTAGAAAATCAGTTTCTGGATATTGTTTCTCACTTGGTTCAGGAATATTTTCTTGGGTAAGTAGGAAGCAACCAACTCTCGCACTCTCCTCCACTGAAGCAGAGTACAAAGCAGCTTGTTTTGCTTCTTGTGAGGCAGTCTGGTTAAGGAGAATTCTTGCAGATATAGGCTTTCCATCAAATATGCCAATTGTACTCAAGTGTGATAATCAAAGTTGTATGGCTATTGCAAAGAACCCAGTATTTCATGCTCGCACCAAGCACATAGAAGTACAGTACCATTACATTCGTGAGCTAATTGAAGATGAAATTGTGGAACTAGAATATTGCCCAACAGAGGCAAATTGTGCTGACATATTCACTAAAGCACTTGGAAGAGAGCAGCTCAACAAGCATCTTCAACAGATGGGCATAGGACCGAGACCTACTTGATTTATCATCGGTAAACATTGAGGGGGGGTGTTAGAGTATGATCAATGTCTACCCCTCATGATTGTATGCACATTTTGTAAGGCCCCCTTTATGAGGAGAAGCCAAGCGTGCATTACCCAATTGATGGGAATCCCAACTTGAATGTTGGATGAAGGTCATATTGGACCATGTAAGATATTATAAGGAAAGGGAGTTACCAGGGTCCCCAATTGTGGGGTCCGGGGCAGCGGTGAGCAGCCCCGGCTGGGGGGTCCAAGGGGGCCAGCGGGCCCCCTGGCTGGGGGGTCCCAGGGGGCCAGCGGGCCCCCTGGTGGGGGTCCGGGGGCAGCGCCCCCGGCGCGACGGTAAAGGGAATATTCCATGGAATATTCCCTGTCGGAGTCAGAAATCATTTATATTTGTTAGGTCGGTTCAACCAGTCTAAGCCGTGTATGGCAATTACGCGGGCGGTGGCCGCCCACGCCCTACCGCCCATGTATAGCCGTCCATGGCAGGCCACCCATGATCCTATATATACATGACTTCTGCACTACCTAAGACATTGAGTTGAGCCAGCATACCTCTACCTTGTATCTCCCTATCTAGAGTTGTCTAGATCACCATTTAAGCTCTACCTTGAGAGCGCACGGGTGGACAACGCCATCATCTTTGTACTTGCTGCTAGTAGAAAATTGTTGAGATTCTCCTATATCTGTTATCTTCTCTGCTATTGCTCCTGTGTTATATTGCGTAACTATTGTCTTTCATGGTATCAGAGCTGTAAGGTTCGAATAGCTTGAGAAGTATCATTATTTTAGCCTACTAGCAGACTAGAATATCAGTAGATTATTCGAGTGATTACATGATGGCTTCATCGTCGAACACTAGTCTTGGTGCTTCACCTAATGTTAATGCTGCACCTATTCGAATTCGTCCACCTGCATTCACTGAAGGGAAGCTGGATGGAACCAACTATACACTCTGGAAGTTCAAAATTTCTGCAATTTTGGACTCCTATGAATTACTTGACACTGTCATGGGACCGATGGGATTGGATCCAGAGCCTATACCAGTTGAAGATCCAGAAAATTCAAGATTGATGATTCAGCCAGATCCAGATCTTCTACGAGCTTGGAAGAGGCGGAATGCTGATGCATTATGTGCGATTGTCACTAGTGTAAGTGATTCTGTGCTTACTTTAGTTCAACATACTACTAAAGCACATGAGGCTTGGGGCATATTGGCTCGACAATATGAGACCAAGAACCACACTAGGATACAGAATTTAGAAAATCAGTTGGCAAATGAAAAGCATTCTGATTCTGAAAAGGCTGAAGATTTTATCAAACGGATAAAGCATCTTCAAGATCAATTGGCTGCAGTTGGTGTTGTTATAACACCAGAAGAGCTAGCTCGAAGATCTGTACGTGTTCTTCCAGCAAAGTATGATGGATTAGTAACAGCCCTTAACACTCAGGTAAGGCCAACTCCTCTTACATTTGAAGAGTTTTGTGCCATGCTTTTAGAAGAAGAGATGCGGCTGAAGAATCGGCAAAGTACAACTGATGCTGCATTCTCAGCAAATGCAAAAGGTAAAGGCTCTTCAGAGGGATCAAAGAAGAAGCCAAAGAAGAAAAAGTTCACAGGAAGTTGCTTCTATTGTGAAAAGAAAGGCCATGCCATCAAGGATTGCAGAAAGAAGCAAGCTGATGAACGGAATGGGACTGTAAAATCATCATGGAAGAACAAAGAGTTTGCAAACAACACAGAGCTGGAACTTTGGGTAGCTATTGAAGAGGTATGTTCATCTGCTCAAGCTCGTGTTGATGAGCCATGGATTTTAGATAGTGGAGGCCACCCATGATCCTATATATACATGACTTCTGCACTACCTAAGACATTGAGTTGAGCCAGCATACCTCTACCTTGTATCTCCCTATCTAGAGTTGTCTAGATCACCATTTAAGCTCGTCCATGGGAGCGCACGGGTGGACAACGCCATCTTCTTTGTACTTGCTGCTAGTAGAAAATTGTTGAGATTCTCCTATATCTGTTATCTTCTCTGCTATTGCTCCTGTGTTATATTGCGTAACTATTGTCTTTCACCATATGTCTCAGCAAAACCTTTCACAACAAGTCTAGCTTTATATCTAGACACACTTCCATCTGCAAGCCTCTTTGTCTTGTAGACCCATTTGCATCCAATGATCTTCTCACTATTTGGTTTAGGAACCAACTCCCATGTTTGATTTTCCATCAATGCATCATACTCTTCTTGCATAGCTTTCTCCCAATTTTCCTTACCTTTTGCCTCTTCATATGTAGAAGGGTGCCATTTGTGTCTTGATGACCTTCTGAGTTCTCTACTTCTTGAAGTCTCTGGTTCATCACATTCTAGATCAAACCTTGGCACTTCTTCAACTTCAACTTGTACTTCATTGTTCTTCTCTTCATCAAATGTCTGAACCTTTGATTTACCTTTCTTTTGATTCACAACTTCTTCATCACCTGCATAAATATTGATTGTACCTGCATACCAAGTGCCTTGCTCATCAAATGTAACATCCTTTGACACAAGGAATTGTTTTGTGGATGGACTCCACAACCTATATCCCATCTGCTTATCATCATATCCAATAAATACATACTTTTCAGCTTTAGGTTCCAATTTGTGCCTCAATTGAGATGGCACATATGCATATGCCAAACAACCAAATACTTTGCAATGATCTAGAGTAGGTCTGTTACCCCACCATGCCTCATATGCTGTCATACCCTGCAAAGCTTTACATGGTAATCTAATGAACAAATATGTGGCCGTGTTTATAGCCTCAACCCACAAATAATTTGGGCAATTTTTCTCCTTCATCATGGATCTTGCAAACTCAACAAGAGTTCTATTCCTCCTTTCTGCTACACCATTTTGTTGAGGAGAGTACCTGCAAGTAATTTCCCTTTTTATACCTACATTCCACAAGTAATCACTTAACTCATTAGAGAAATACTCTCCCCCTCCATATGATCTTAGTCTCTTCAACTTATGACCTGTAATTCTCTCTGCATACACATGATAATGTTTGAATGTATTGAACACCTCTGACTTATCTTTGATCACATAGATAGTGATCCATCTGGTAGCATCATCAACATAAATACTGAAATCCTTTGATGGTTCCCACACATCTGTGTGTACCAACTCAAGCTTCTCTGAATACATAAAACCATGCTTGGAATAAGATTGCTTATGAGCCTTACCTAATTGACATGCCTCACATTTGTATGTCATATGTTGACCTGCAACATTAGGCAATCCAAGCACTAAACCATTGTTTACCATATCTTTAATACCTCTTTCATTAAAATGTCCAAGCCTTTTGTGCCAAAGATCTAACTCAAAAATCTTATGTCCTCCATAGGTTTACAAGGCATGACCAACATTACCTTGGATCTTCAATGTGAAAAATCTTCCTTCTTTCTTCCCTCAAACAATTTGTTTATACCCATTGCTAGGGTCTTCCACAAACACTCCTTCATTAGTGAACCTAACTTCATAACCTTTTTCAACAATTTGGCCTACACTTATCAGATTCTTAGGAATTGTAGGAACATACAAAACCTTACTCAAGAGAGTACTTCCATCCTTGGCCTTCACTGATCCAATTGACTTCACCTTATGTTTTGTATTGTCACCTGTTTGAACAACATGATTAGTTATCTTATTCTCCAAATCAGTCATCAATGCTATGTTGCCACTCAGATGATTGCTACACCCTGAGTCAATGTAGAAGACTCTTTGGTCTTCACTTTGCCTTTCACAAGTTGCATTCATTATCAATGTTGAATCCTCTTTCTGTTCTGAAGCATAATTATAGTAGGTATTGTTGTATTGTTGACTTTGGAATCCTCTACCTACATTTCTTTCAAACTAACCCCTACTACCTCTACCTCTGAAATTACCTCTTTGATTTCTGCCACCTCTTCCTCTTGAATTAAAGTTCTAATTATATCCACCATTACTCTGAGTATTATGCCAACAATCATTAGCTAAGTGATTTGTCTTACCACAAATCCAGCAAGCTTTGAATCCATCTTTATTACTCCTGCCTCTTCCTCTACCTTTGCCACCTCCTCTTCCTCTTAGGAAGTTAGCTTGGCTAGTTGTACCTTCATCTTCATTTGCTTGTTGCTTCCCTTTGATATGCTTCTTCTTATCCTTTGAATACATTGCATGACCTGTACTTTTATCACTTTCACCTTTGACATCCTGCTCAAAGGTTAGCATGTGTCCTAGCAACTGATTTAAATCAGGAGTAAAATGATCTAGTGATAATTCAGTAGACAAAATAAATGGCTTCCATTTGTCATCACCTCTCAAACCTGTGAGGATTTGTCTTACCAATTTATCCTCCTCAATATCTTCAGCAACTGCTCCTAATGCATATGCAATGTCTTTCATCCTTGTTACATAATCTGAGATGGACTGAGAGGCCTTCTTCTTAAATGTGGTAAACTCTGCCCACAATGATGCCTTCCTTGACTTTGTGGTTTTTTGGAAATGCTCCTCCAAAGAATTCCATATATCACTTGCACTTTCAAGACCTCTAATGTGAGGTAGCACGTAGTCATTAACTACCATATAGATGATGCTCCTTGCTTGAGCATCTCTCTTCATCCAAATCTTCAAATCTGACAATTCTTCCCTAGTTGGAACACTAGGATCTCTGAACTGAGGCTTTTCTTCTTCACCTGTAATATAACCTATCAAGTCTTTGCTCATAAGATGAGCTTCCATCCTCATTGACCATGCTGGATAGTTCTCTCTATCCAACTTCTCTATGTGAAGAGAATCTCCCATCCTTTCTTCACCTGTGTATTGAATTCTTCAAACTTTATGAGTAATAGATGTACCTTTACTTCGAATGAAGTTCCTTTTGACCTTATTGATAACTTCTCGTCTCCTTCTCAAGCTTTGCTTTCAAGCTTTCACCTTTTGAACCTTCAAGTGTTGAATTCTTTACAACTGCAGCAGTCGGGGTCCTCCTTTCTTTAGTTTTGATGCTTCCTGCTCTGATACCACTGATGGAGAGTGTTAATCTCCAAAAGAACGAGTTACTCTTGAAGTTAGAGCACTTCTATAACAAGAGTAACTCAAAACCTTCACCAATTTGGAGGATCAATGATCAATTATCAAAATTTTGAACAAACTATGAAGAAGGTGACTACACAGAAAGTTTGCTGCACATAATTCACTCATTGACTTATCAAATGTGTAAATTTTTTGATAAAACTTTGCACAAGGTGTCATCTATAGTTTGACGCACCTTCTCCAAGTTAAATCATTCCAAAAGAATCAGTAGATCTTGAGAAATGATCTCAACAAGCCACCTATGTCTAAAACTGTTCTTCTGAGAAGTCGATTCAGACACATGTAACTTCTAACACTTGGTTCTCTCAAACTCGTTTATGCAAATGCTTTTAGCCATAGATGTCTTACCTTCCAACTTAAATTTTGACTCCTCATTTGTGCAAAACTTTACACTGTGCACTGAGAATTGATCACTTCTTTGACCATTGGGATTACGCCTATTTCAGAAGACACTTGACATTTTCTCACATATGAATGTTCCTATTCATAATTCTCTCGAGCTTATCACAATGAGAAGTTGAAAATTTGTACAGAGGTCAATCAACTATAGATTTAGACTTGTACAAAAGCATTTCACAAAAGATTCAACACAGAAGGAGAATACTCGAAAAGATCGGGTGCAATTTTTCTTCATTACTAGAAAACTTTACATCTGGTTGAGAGAGCTAAACTTCACACTTCTCAAGTGTCTAATCTCTTCTAATTCTTCTCAAATCTTGTTCTAACACATTCTCTCTCTTTTGTCCCGACATTTTCTTTGTATATATAGGCAAATACTTACAAGCTCATGACCATACAAAAGTATAAGATGAACTTACTCTAAATTAATGTACATATGTATATACATCTTCATCTTCTGGATATGCACTTCCTTCATGCTTCATAACTTGATCTTTTCTTCAGTCCTTGACTTCCAAACCTTCATCAAAACTTCAATTGTTGATTGCCCTGCACCAACAACGGGCGACCATGCTCTTAACATAATAGCCCCGTTACCTTGGCAGCATGAAGAAGGGGAGAAGTTACCGCGAGCACTCCTCTCTCCCCCCAGTCTTGAAACAGTCTGTCAACGCCTTGTTTTTATAGAGGAAAACGGTTTCAAATCCCTCGTATATGGGAATTGTTCCATTGCGTTGCAGAACAACCAGAGTAAGAGTTTTCTTTTGCGTGTGAAATGTTTACCTATAAAAGAAGAAATTCAGACTTGTGAATTCTTGTAAGAGAAGTGATGGAACTAAGCACATGCACCCATGAATTTATTAGTAGTCTTATCCAAGTTTTAACTTATCAACTTGGGTAGAGTTTCCATGAAAGGAACTGATGGCTCACTCATGCTTCTTCTTTGAGAGGATGTAGTGATTGAATTCACAAAGTAGCCATTTGTGAGTGATGCATCCCCAAAATTTTCACTACTAAATTTGGGTGCATAATGTATAAAAGTTCAATAGTCGAAGATGATGGAGTTTCTTCGATATATTAGCTAGGGGAAGTATTTTATTATTTCCCTATTGTTTTTTTTTTTGCATATTTTATTATAGAGACAATGTCTTCAAATGTGCATTTTGAATTCAAAACTTTGGCCTACGAATGTGTTCCTAAATTCCCTATCTACTATCTAGCAAAACCACAACTAAGGTGTAGCTCAGTGATGAGTAGCACCTCCTTTAATGTCAATCCGGGAAGACGTGAGGATGGTATGAAGACCTCGAGCAAGTGGAGGCACAAGTGCATGAGTGAGAAGCACACAAGCATGCACACACATACACACACACGCGCACACACGGCAAGACAAAGAGGAAGAAGCAATGGAATTCTTAGTTTACTTTCAAAAAGCTCTTACAAGTTTGTTTCAATTACAATCTAACCTCAAAAATGAGCTCTCTAGCTCCTTTTATAGTTTTTGACTAGCTTTGGCCCTGTTCAGACCTAGTGTCTGGCCTAGTTAAAAATTAGGTTCCAGGGCTTATTAGAGGGCTCAAACGAGATCTAAAAAATATGAAAATTGGCAGGTAGATACTTCTAAAGCTCCTCAAGCTCAAGGACTCCTTGGCTTGCACAAAATGGAGCTACAAAAAGGTGAACATGGTATTTACGGGGGTTGTTAGTGATGAGAATCACTTTTAATTGGTGTAAAGGTTTTGAAAAATTAAAGGTTGCCTTAGTGCTAGATCTGCGTGAATGCTCGTACTTGCTTCTTCATGAAGAAAACTATTGGCCTACTTGCCAGATCTTCTTTGACTGCCATGTCTGCTTGTGCTGTCCCTTCGCTCTGATTCTCTTCGTCTTGTGGCTCCTTCGGTTCCCTGACTGCTGCCAACACCCCCCCCACTCTCGCGTCTGTCGCCCCTGACAGACCCTTGTCTAGAGGATTTTTGAACATAATATTGGACGACATCGGAGGCTAGGTGGTGTTCTTCGAGGCGCAAGCCGCGTGCTAGATCTGTGAGCAAATCATCCCAATTCACAGGTCCGGGAACATCTGGATGAGGCACCCTCAATTGTTCTGAGTAAATAGTTCTCTCCACAGCAAATAATTGGAGGAGATGTGATGGCCTGGGTATAAAGATTTCGGAGTGGTATTCCCAGAATCCTGTGATGAACATTTCCTCAAATGTCTGTTTAAAGCAAGCTGGGAGGTACTTGATTCTGGCGTGCCAAGCATATATTACTTCAATTGATGGGGTGGTACTCATATCGTACACTAGATCCTGGTTTCTTGTCACAAAGCCTGCTCCTGAGAAGTGGGGGTCCTTAATGTTCTTAAACGTCCTGAAAGTGATCAGCATTAATTCGAATATTTTCATACACATCTGGGCCATCACATCAGGATTATTGCGTAGCCGAATACTCCAGTGACGGATTGTAGAAATCATGTAGTTCACCGTGGGGGGTCCTCGTGGAGGTGCTAGATAAACGTAATTTAACCATTTTGCGCAGGCTTTGATGTCTCTGACGGCAATAGTGAATTCAAGCCAGGTGCGTCGTCGAAGAACTGGAATGTAACAAGGATTATATTTAATAAATAACGGCATATTATTCTAGGTTCGGACCATTTCAGGATATGTTTCCAAAAGCCTGATTCTCCAGGTGGGTTGATGGATGGACCCACGCGTAGCACTTTCCGGTATATCATCTGGACCAAATTGTGTAGCGAATGTGGGAGGCTTGCCGCATTGTCGTTGAATCTCGACGTTGTAATCGGCCAACAGTATGCAGTATGGCACATATTGGTCATTATTGGTGCCGATCCATCTATGATGAGACATGCTTCTGAAATATTCTGACTTTATGACAGTTTCTTCTAGGTTTGCTAGTGATTGGATCTGAATGGCCACCCGTTCTTCGTGGGTGTTCGCTGTCCTTTCCAGTGTCTGAAGCCACTCGGGTGCTTCCACTTCCAAGGTGTCTAGTCCCTCTGAGGTTCGTCGCCCGCCTGGCATTGGCATAGGAACATACGGTTCTTCGTATGAATCATCTACCTCAATAGGGACCAACTCTTCTGGCTCTGGTTCTACCACCGGAGAGGGCTGCCTCTCGTATGTCAGTAACCTCTTTTGTAATTCTGCTACCTGCTCAGTTAAGGCTTTTACTTCGTCGGAGGTAGAGGTTGATGGGACACTCTTCGGTTGTTCTTCCTGTTCCTTAAGTCTGCTCTGTAGTGTGTCACGTTCTCTTTCCAAGTCATCATGGGCGTCCAGGAGATCTGCATAGCTTTCCAAAATGGTTTTCATCGTCTCCGTGGGAACTGCTTTGAACTGCTCTGGATCTATCTCGTGGGGAGAGCCTTCCATTGCCGCTTCCAGATTCTCTTCATTTTGTTTTTGCAGTCTTTTGTTCTCTTCCAGTGCTATGGCCATATGTTTCCTGAGTAGCGCCAAGTTACGTCTGACTCGTAGGTTATCGGCCTGGTATACTTCGAGCAAGGCTTCTAGTTGTTTGATGCCTGATTCTGTCGATGGTTGGGGTGCCTCCAATAGTGTTTGGTGAGCCTGCTCAAGCGTTGTATAACGTTGATTCACATCTGCATTTTCCTCTTCCAGAATTTTAAATTGCCTTTGTAAGTTCTGGTGATGTGCTGTCAGTTGTTGATACCGGCCGTCCAGAGCTCTGTACTCATTCTGAAGCTGATATACACATTGATTTAACGCTAGAAATATACTATTTACATTAAATGATGCAGGGAGGGGTGAAGATGCAGGGGGAATGGGGGCGGGAAAGGGAGTTGTGAATGATGTGGATGCAAGTGGAGATGTGGGTGGAGGGGGTATGGGAGATGGAGGTGGCATGGGGGGAGGGAGCGGTGCAGTGGCAGGAGATGTCTCCATAGTGTCAACTGTTTGAGTGACAGTGTAGATGGGGATCGTGGGTGGGGTGGATGTGACGTTAGTGAAGAGAGTGGTGAAAGTGGGCATGGTGACTCCCCCAAATTGGATTCCCGGAGAGAGTGGAATTCCCATGACGATTGTGGTGGTAGTGGACGTGGTGGTGCTAGTGTCATGTGGTGGAGTGAGTTGTGTAGTGAGAGGTGGGGAGGGTGGTGACCGTGGTGCTTCCTGATGTTCATCTGCTTGCGTTGTCTCTCCTGGTGCTGATACATTGATATGAATTTGTTTCCCGGACCTCATGGGACGAGCGGGAACCCTTTTCTCAAATCTGTGAATGTAGGCCATTGCCTCATGAATGGCTTCATTTTGCATTGAGAAGGAGATTAATTTCTTAAAGTTAGGCTTAAGTATGATTATAAGTTCCATGATAGGAATAATGGTAGCATAGCCAATTGGCCATAAGTAAAACTACTTTTCATTTCCTATATAGTTGGATTATTATAATCCAAGAAATAGTACATTGGCAAGATACATTAAGCTTAAAGTCCCTCTTATGGAATTTTAAATTCCATAAAAACCCATGGCATGCCTGATCAGCAAGGCCATAGACTTAAGGTAGTAATACAAAAATTTTCTCTCTTAAAACCACGATACAATGGTGGTAACTTAGAGCGCTATCTTCTTAAAGCTCTAAGGAAGAGAAAATATGGTATAACATAATCTTAGTTTTGGAAGATGAAAGTATTAGTGCTTTTGTTCAAGAAAAGTTCTTTGTTTGAAAGAACTACATAACTATTTGGAGCTTTACATTATTCTTCCAAGCAAATGCAAGGCATGAAGAGAAGGTAAAACTCAAGGGTTGTAATAAACCCTAAGTACCATTTTCTAATGTCCTAGAAATAAAGGACTTTTTAGTAAATGGAATTACCATCTACTTCAACATAGAGATTTGATTGGCAAAGTCAATTATTTTCAGATTACTCATTATGTCATAAGAGATAATATCTAGTTGAGATTTAAACTAGCTCTATTATCAAGGGACATAAGAGGGATCTATCTGAATCAAGGAATCATTGAAAAAATCAATTTAAGACTAGTCTTGTCAAATTGAAAAGTAAGTTAAAATTTTCATGAGCACCAAAACATGCTATGGAAGTTACACTTACAAGTCCAAGAAGTAATAGATCTTACTTGATGAGAAGAAGGTTTGATACCAAAGTTCAAGTTAAAGTTACCTTTACTTAAGTGGAAGTGTAAGTCGGATGGTATGGGACATCTAGGCTTATATTACCACTGGAGTTGATTCGGTGGTATGGGACATCAAATTTAAAGGTAACTCAAAACTTGAACCTTGGGAAATTTGCTCTATATGCTTGGAGAAGAGAAAGCAAAAAAGATCTGAATAGTTCTTTTAACCAGGAAGGACAATAAAAGATTGAAAATAAACTCTTTCAAATACTTCTGAAAGAGCACAATTTTCAATTTACTCTCAGGTAGTTTTCGAGGACGAAAACTCTTAAGGAGGGGAGAAAGTCCCCAAAAACTTGTATCTTATGCCTTGAAAGGACAAAATAGGGTATTGCAAGGTAAAAGATATGCAAGAAATAGATAAAGTTGAAGTACTTCCTCGTATTCTAGTACTTCATATATCTTTCATTACATCTTCTAATGAAATGAAGTTCTCAAAGATTGGGAATTCTCAAAGAACCCCAATGCAAGAGAAGGCTTGCATACACCATAAGGATTGTATAAATCCTGAGTGGGTTAGGAAAAGAAGTTGGATGAGCTATAAAGCATAATCTATCTTGATGCTTCATGGGGATAACATAACATACGTTATAGATTCCAATAATATAGACCTAAGGAAAATGGATTCTTGTATGAAGCATAATAGCTAGATCCCCAAGTAAAACCCATGGGTAAAGCATTGAACATGAAGGGATCTATTTGAGAAAGAGCTAGTCTTATCTCTTATTTTGGCTAAAGAAGAGAAGAAAGCCAAAAGACCCAACTAGGGCAAAGATCAAATCAAACTTTAAGTTTGATAAGATGAGTCACACCACATTAAATGGTTAACCAAATATTTAAGTAAGATTAGTAGTGGTGTATCTAAGCACCTTAGTCCTTGCTCTTATAATTTGGTACCATAGTATGAAGGGCATTTAAAAGGACAGAGAAGGTGAAAAGATATAGAGACATAGTTATGTGGATTGGATGAAGAACCCACCGGTATGGGACGATGGGTAATGATTCCCATTGAGTACTTTTTCTTGATGGCCAGAAGAAAAAGGGACTCCTGATCCAATGGAATACATTTGGAAGAACAAGTAAAATAGATTTCAACCAATATTTAAATTAATCCCTATGGATTCTAGTCCCTTAAAGTGGATTCTCAAAACTACGTAAAGTTTTGAAAGAACGTTAAACCCACTTTTGGTAAGCTATTCTCTCTAAAGATAAAGAGGATGTTATATCCTCTTAGAATTAGATATAATCCACCTATACCATTCTATTGGCTGGGCAAGGAATCATAAAAATAGATTCCCCTCTATGTTTAGAGGCAAATTTTAAAATAGGAAAATCCACCCATTTTACTAAGCCTAAAGGTACAAAGTATGTGTACATCTAAGAGAAAGTGGTTTGGGAAGGGATTGTGTAATATTCATCTTCCTTTTTAGAACAAGTTGGATTCTGACTTGATAAATGAATCTGATAAGGAAACCTTAAGTAGCATTTACCTATTTTGCTAGGTCCATGCACAAGTGGTGCACAACAATAGACCTAGAAGTAATTTAGCTGAAGTCACTTTGTATCCACCTAATTCACATGTTTGAGCTATGGAGAGCCAGATGGCACATGGCTTAAACAAGGAAATGGGCAAGGATGTTCTCTTCCACCCTTTTCATTCTTTCCATACTTTGCATTCGACTCAGTTCTTTTTCATATGCAAACTAGATGGAACTTTTATGATTGGGGTAGGGAATTAGACCACACATGGATTTTAAGATTCAGTCAAGGTAGAATTCCCCTTTCAAATTAAGAGGCGGACTTAGAGAGATGAAAACCATGATATTTGAGACTGATCATGGGGCACGGGGGAATACCCCAAGGTATATATCTCCACTCATTTCCGAGGATGGAAATGTTTTTAAGGCGGGTAGAATGTTGTATAATTACATGGGCTTAGGGGGTAGAACCCTTGGGTTTCTAGGTCTGAAACCCTTGGGATTTATGGTTTATTTACCCCTTTTAGATGGGTCTTGAACCTTAGGGTTAATTCTTTAAGGTTGAGTACCTTAGGCTTGATTGGAAGCTTCTCCTAGCCACTTGGTTTGTATGTGAGATCTTGGAGAGTCATCTTTTAGAAGCCATGTGATTTCATGTGATTTCCTAAGCTTGGAAACCATGTGAACACCTTAGGGACCCATGTGATGGAAGGTACACATGTCCTCTTGAGAGGGAATTACCCCCTTGGACTGGGAGCTATATATTGGAGGGGTTGGTTGGGTGGAAAGACATCTCTCTTCCTTGTGTGAGTCTATCTAGTTAGTCTTCTTAGTTTGTGTGGAAGCTATGGAGCTCTCACACAACAACCTCCTAAAGAGGGAAAAAATTATTGTGGTGGTTTGAAGTATGTTTGCACACATCAATACCAAAATATATCAACATGATTGAAGTTTCTTAGAATATGTTATAAAAACCACCCACTCCCATTCCGGAGAGCAAAATCCTAATGAAAAACTCCAAGAATGTTTGAAAGTTAAACAACGTAATACATTACCAAGAGAGAAGTCTATTGGCACTAGTCAAGAACTAGTAATAGAAGCTAAACATAGTGACATCAGCTGTTTGATCCTTGAAGTAGAGGTGTTGTGGCCACAAGATCTTTGGGATAAGGTCTAAGGGTTTAGATGGAAGAAGAAAGAGGTAGGGCAACCTCCCTTACAAAATTTGATGCTTCTAAAGATCATTAGATGACAGAGTGAGATCAAGATTTGGAAGAAGGATTGAATCCAAGTGTGGAGGTGGAAGATGTAATCAGTCCATCACACTAGATAATTATATAGGAGAGAGTATTGCCACTCCCATGGGCAAAGGTGTATGGTTGATTTTTCATGATGTTGGAGATGCATTGATGCTGTTCTCTATCAGCAAAATTTTGGATCCTTGATTTATTTATGCATAACTTGATGTATTATTGAGTTTTCTATCTCACAGATGACCAGTATATGCATTAACCATGTATGAAGCATTGATAGGTGGTTAAGCAAATCCTTCTCTACTTGACTAGGTCCCGACTACTTTGGATTATTTTATCCAAAGGGGCGATCATTATCGTAGATTCACATGATTTTTTGACTCAAATTGGGCTAGTTTCCATGACACTCATGTATCTACCAGTGGTCTTAGTAGGTCATGCATATCTTGTTGACCAACAAGCAGTCTATTGTGGCCACTTCTAGTTGTGAGGTTGAGTATAGGGAAACTCTCACAACAGCTTTTGAGTGTGTGTAGCTCAGATGCCTTTTGGCTGATTTGGATGTTGGCTAGTCTTATGCACCACCATCTTTACCGACAGTCAAAGTGCATTGGTAGTTGCAAAGAGACTTTTGTTACATGCTCGCATAAAGCACATTGAGGTGCATTATCATTATGTCAGGGAGAGTCTCTCTCTTAGAGAGATCAGTTTGGTTTGTGTGCCCACAACAGGATAATGTTGCAAACCTTTTCACAAAGGCTCTACCTAGGGAGAATTTTGAAGCTTTTGGCTTACTTCCTTTTGTGGACTGATTTCATTCTGGATAGCTTGGCACTTCCTTATACACGTGCCGACTCTTTGTTCTCTATATCACTCCTAGGGGGATTTGTTGATATATTTTGGTAATGATGTGTGTGAACATACTTAGGACCTCTGAGGAAATTGTTTTCCTCTTTAGAAGGTTTTTTCCCCATGCTTTTATACATGCCTATAACGCTAATGGGTCACTTATCTTTGTATATTCACTTGGTAATAGATTTAGTATTATGTTTTTCTCTAATCTTCTTCTTCATTGTGTTGTTCATGTGCTTCTGCAGACCTTCAATTCCAACAAATAGGACTAAACACATTGAGATTCATTACCATTTCATCAGGGGAAATGAGTTATCAGAGGATTTGGATGCATACCACATTGGAACCAAATATCAAATTATAGATATCTTGACAAATTGACTTAATAGAGTGAAACTAAGTTCAAAATAAAACTAGGCATGAATGGCTTAGCATTTTTTATGAATAAACTAGGTGTGAATCACCTCTTATGGTATTTATGGGCATGTGGCCATGTAGCACTCATGCAAGGATTGCATGGAGAGAGAGAGAGAGAGAGAGAGAGAGAGAGAGAGACTATATTTAGTTGTATTACTGGGAGGTAAAGAACAACACTTCTCTCAAACAAGCTTAGAGGTAAAGAACAAAACTTCTCTCAAACAAGCTTAATATTCTAGTTGGTGTATCCTCGTTAGTCCATGCGATCGTTGGGAGGCATGTGTAGCATTGGTATCTCAGCCACGATTCAAGGGGACATGCGAACCCACGTGAATGATGACTACAAAACCAAGAACGAATGCAAAACGGCTACAAAACGGAGAACATGCACGAGTGCCCAAGAACAGAGAGCCAAATGCTCTTGTTCTCCTCATCCTCCCTCTCTTATCACGTGATAGTTAAGGAGGAGTTCAGCTTCTATTTATAATCCTCTTGAATTCTCAAAAAGACAAATATATCTACATGTGCACGCTTCTTTTTCTTTTGGAGAAGAAGGAAGAGGGACTCAACGCAGCTTCAGAAGGGAGGTTAAAGCATTTGATTAATTTTTTTTCATTTTTTCACAAGTATTTTGAAGAGCTTCCTATTACAAAGGATCAAGAAGATTGCATATACATGCTCTTTGGAGTATTTTATTTGAGGATTCATCATCCAAAGAATCTTTTGGCATCAACATACCACCTTTTCAAAGCTCCAAAGTGACCCCTTTGGCAAGGTTGGACTTTTAATCTCCTCTTTTAGCCTACACCTACACCCTCAACTTCAACTATGCATTACTCCCTGTTTAAGTAATGAATTGCCACATTTTTTATTGAACCTTGAAGCTTTTATTTCAAGGTTTCTAAAAACACCAAAAATATTAGATTTAGACACTTTTTTGCAGGTCAAAAAGTCTTTGCAAATTCTCTACAGATTCTAGGAACAACTTCCAAAGCATCATTTGCACACTATATAAGTTCAAAATTCATTTTTTCACTTGGATATGAATTTTCAAGTCAAGATCTAGGTGTTGGACATCCTTTCATTCTTTGGAAAGGACTAGTGAGAAACCAAATTTGTCCAAATTTGGTACATTTTGACTATCTTGAAGACTCTTTTGGTGATTTTGCTGCATCCCAAAGCATCTATTCGCTAGTCGAACATTTTGCATTCATTTTTGGGACAGGAGAGGATCAAGTTCAGTGGATAAAAGCTTGGATGATCCTTTCAAATTTGCTTGCAAAGCTCTAGAGAACATCATGGATGTGTATTTGAATTATTCCTTTTTCTTTGAGTACTTGATTTGCTTCTTTCAATTTCATTTTCAATCAGTATTGTTCAACTATGGAATCCTATAGAAAAGCAAAATCAAATCCCAAATTTAAATACTCCTCAAGATATTGAAAACCGAAACAAATTAGAAAAATAAGAAAAACCATAAGAATTAGAGATGCAAGATGTTGAAGAAGAGGCTGATTTATATGATGAATTCATCACTGCTTTACTTGATAACACAAACAATTTAGAATCTATTTTAGAGAGCATGACATCAACCTTTGAACAATTAAGAACCCAATTCATCACTCTAGAGGCTAATATTGCTTCTTTACTTACCAAATAAGAGCTTGCGCGTGAATTTTCTCACAAAAAATTTTATCATGGTTAGAAGAGAAGAGCCTACACCCAGCATGCCTTTTACAATATTAAAGGACAAGCATCCTAAGGATACCCATTTACTTAAAGACTTAAAGGCACCTATATTTATGGGGGTTGATAGAGATAGAAATAAGGATGTAGTGTACACTTTTGTACAAAAGTGGACTCATTTGCATCAGTTAAAAGGAACCCCTCATGAGTATCGAGTGCTCGAAGTGATTCTTTCGCTTGGACCACATGCATACAAATGGTGGATCAATCTCAAAGAATCAAAAGCTATTCAGGATGTTTGATTAGTGGGTTTTGAGCTCAAGAATCTAGAACGAGCTGAGAAGATTTACTTCATCTTTGAAGAGGAGTTGTATGAAATTGCCTATGCTTTGAAGAAGTGGCATCATTACTTACATGGTGCCATGGTTACGATGGTGTTTGATGAAGAGAGCATCAAGTGGCTATCTATGCAAATAGAGGCTCGATGGGAAGAGACCCTTCAAAATTTGATTATAAGCTTAGGTATAGGAAGGGAAGTTTAATGTGGTGGTTGATTCACTTAACCACATGCCTATGCTCAATGGATTGAGTTTTCATCAGATCACTAGTGAGCCACTTGAGTCCATTAGAGGGAAGTGTAGGCTTGATCCTACATATTATGAGATTTGGGAAGCCATAGAGAAAGGGGACCCTGATACACAAGTTTCCAGTGAGGATGGAGTATTGACAGGTACTCAAGAAGGATTCAAGTGGAAGAATTATAGTATCCATGATGGATATCTATCATATAAAGGTAAGGTGTGTATCACTAGAGACTTTGAGATGAGAGGAGACATTTTGTATGAGTGTCGTGACACACCTAGTGTGGGACAACCAAGAATTAACAAGACTTATGATCTTTTTAAGACACCTAAGTTGATTAGGTTATTTGTGGAGAACCTATATCGATTATATGGTCTTCCTTTAGACATTGTTTCTGATTGGGATAGGAAATTCACTATCCACTTTTGGAGAGTAGTCTTCAAAAGGTTGGATACTGAACTTAGTTTGAGTATGACAGAGCATCCATAGTTGGATGGGAAAAGAGAGAGGGTTAATAAAATCCTAGAAGATATGCTTTGGGCATATGTAAATAAAAGGCAAACTAATTGGAAAGAGTACTTACCTATAATATAATTTGCATATAATAGTGCCAAGCACTCTTTCACAGGACATAGTCCACTTATTCTTATGTATGGGTTTCAACCAAGAGCCCCTTATGTAGTAGCCTTATAGAATGAGAAAGTACAAGCCCCAAAGGATTTTTTGGAAGAGATGAATGATATGCTTAGACACTATAAAGACAACATTAGGAAAGCTTAGAATAAAGCTAGAGCCTATGATGATGCTCAAGGGAGATAAATCAAATTTGAGGTAGGAGAACAAATCTATCTTAGAGTTCCCTCTAGGTGAAGAAAAGATTGGGTGAATTCATCAACTTCATTTCATATAGTGAGATAATAGAGCCTATTTTTGTTCAATCTGTTCCACATGAGCCAAAGAGCATACTATATACTCGAGAAACATGAACGAGGATTCATTTATATAAAGAGTATCTAGTAAAGTGGAAAGATAATTCAGAGGAAAGTGCAATATGGGAGCAGGCTAGTACCCTTCAAAGACGGTTTCCCACCTTTATGAAGACTTTCCCAAGAGTCTTATTAAGGGAAAGGATGTGGGAAACATTACAAAGAGATGACCATGTGCACCAGGTGCATGAGGTTCAATGGGAACAACAATTATATTCTTTATCTTTCTCACCTATGCCTTCCATGATCAGGTTTGAGGACAAACCTGAACTTAAGGGAAGGAAATGTTATGAATAAAATAGGTGTGAATCACCTCTTATGGTAGTTATGGGCATGTGGCCATAAGGCACTCATGCAAGGATTGCAAAGAGAGAGAGAGAGAGAGAGAGAGAGAGAGAGAGAGAGAGAGAGAGAGAGAGAGAGAGAGAGAGAGAGAGAGAGAGAGAGATAGAGAGAGAGAGAGTGTAGTCGGTGTATTCTCCTTAGTTCACGAAGTCGCCTTCTTCATTTATCGTGGAGAGAGTTTTCTAATGCAAAAGGACAACGAGAATGTCATCAGGAGGCATATGTAGCAACATTGAAGCTCAATGAGTATTTGAAGAGAGCAAGCTTTCAGTCGTATGGGGAAAGGATTAAAATCAACACCATATACAACCTAAATGAAGCATGAAGAAAGGGGGGATTTAACAACATGTCCAAGTCATCACCAACAAATTCTATCGTTCAATTCGCACCTTAAAATTTAACCCTACTTTATAAAAAGAGTGTTACTAGATTATGGGTCCAACATAATCTGTCCAATCATGTATAAACTTGTATCCTGCCTATGGCCTCTCATACCACATAGGCTTGCCCTATTGTTAGAAAAGGCATGAAGTGTGAGAGCAATCCCCATCCACCATTTTTGTACTTAGAATTTCAGTCGATCTATTATCTCTTTCTTCTTATTCTTGTTGTTGAGCCAACTTGGAGGACTCATCCCTCTGTGTAAACTTGTCCACTTTAATGAAATATTTCTTCCAATTTAATAGAATATTTCTTCCAATTTAATAGAATATTTCTTCCAATTTAATAGAATATTTCTTGTTGGATTCCTTTGCAATTATATGTGTTTCATTTATTCATTGGTATGTGTAGAGGAAACAACTCAGATTGTATCTCTACATGATAGGAATACTCTTTCAACTTGTATCTCTACATGATAGGAATACTCTTTCAACAACATGTAGGAGTTAAAGCACACTTCAATAAGTAGTGTTGAAGCTTGAAAGAAATTGAGAATATGCGTGGGGCCACATGTGAACATGATGGCAATAGGTACACAATTTCTAATGGTAAATGCCCAAAATCTGTAATGCGTGCTTACTATGTATATATTATAAAGTTGCAAATATGTATGTGTTCCTTAGATCATGTGCATGCATGTTTGTATGTATGTGTGTATGTTATAAGTCATGTGCATATGTGCACTATATATTTGTGTGTAATAAACAATACTATGCACTATATGTTGTACACAATACTACACATGTATGTAATATCTCTAATATATGTAACGTGTGTCTACATTGTACTATGTGTGGATGGCCTATTCAAGTCAAATGTATGTGTGTATGTTTTAGGTTATATTCTTTTGTGTACAAGGTTATCTCATACTAAGTAGAATTGTTGATAGGCCTTGAAAAGAATTGCTGGTTTGGTGTAGAACTTTGCAAGCTTCAAGAATGAACCTTGCCCTCTATAGAAGATGCAAGGAGGTGTCCATGTCCTATAGGGAAATTGGTTTGGCTCTGGCCTCTTGAGGTAGAGGTCCATGGTTCAACTCCGGGGTTGGACATGTAATGGCTTAGGCCATTTAAACTAGTTGGAATCAAGTTGTCTTTTTGTCTAACTCTTGCTTTGTAGGATAGAGAAGTCCTCCGAGCACTATGCTCATTCACTTGTAGAGTTGCACTTTCAAAGTTAAAACTCGGGGAGTAGACTTCGAGTCAAACATAGAAAAAAAGAAGATGCAAGGAGGTCACTCTATCATAGGGCGAGGCCGGAATTTCTTTTCTTCACTTTTTTCCAGCATCTCGATGTTTGGAATGTAGCTTTCATTGTCTGATTATTTTTTCCCCTTATCGACCTTCAGAGATCCTGCAGAGGCGCTCATTTCGGAACCCTATTCCGACGCTGTTCTCTGTTGCAAAAGAATCATCACAAATAACAAAGCATCGTCATCATTCACCTTTCATCTACGTTTTTATAGGACAGGATGGGAACACGCGGTAGATGTGCTCTTCCTGGATGCAACAAACCCGTTTCGCCCTCATCACCTGGCCGCCATGGATCACACTTGACCTGCGGAGACCTACATCATCAGCTACTGATGGCAGGACGATTCAATCCATTCTCACCAAATCCAAATCTACACATACTTGATCGTAATGCTGCAGGCTTCTGTGCTTTACGCTCTTGTCATAGACCTCCCTGCCCCGGGCATCCATGGTGCTCCCGCTCTCATTATATGGAATGGCTGTTTGATTTCACTTCCGGCCTTCAGCCAGATCAGTTTTGCAAGCTGGATGGGTGCACGCGCCATGTCTTTGTTGAGGAAGAGTTTACAAAGCGGGAGTTTTGCGGGAAGACGCACAGAGATCAATATGTTACACTTTCTGCCCTGCGAGCGCGGTTACAACTGTCTTCTCCTTCTCCTACTGAGAGCCTTATTTCCTCATCAGGATCCGCGGAAGGGGTATGTTCTGCGTGATAGCAGAGGTGCATTTTTCTATATTTGCTGGACATTGGAAGCACTCCATGCCAAAAAGTGATGAGCATGATTGTTTACTGATAAGAAGATGCCTTCTTTCCTACTCATACATGTGCACAGTACTTTTGCGTGTTTGGTGAAGTCACGTAATCGCATTTTCATATTAGTGTGTAAGTTCAGCCTGCAGGTATCTAAATTTGTTTGACAGAGGGGCCAGAACAATGAAAAATTTGCAGAAAAGAGGTTCATGCCTCACTTCCTGTGGTTTCTTCTCCTTCTTATATGCAACCTTGGTTAGGACTCAGTATGGCAAACAGGTTTTCATTGGTGCAATCTCGTCATGCTGGATTTTATAAGTGAATTTAGAAGGGGAAGATCCTTTGTCCAACTGCGATTGGCTATGTGAATTATGGATTTATCGACTAAGTTAGGGATTGGCAATTCAGAGGAAGTCAATGAAAAAGGCCATATTAAAACGTTTTTCCTTTTTCATGTGAAGGTATTGCTGGGTATTGCAGGCTAAACACGTTCATATGGTTTTTGCAGAACTTTTCATGATATGTCGAGGCCTAATTCATCTATTCAAAGGGTGACAAACAACTTTGAAGTAGATGAGAATGCCCATGAGAGGCTTAGGGAGGTAGGCTCCAATGCTTTCTATATGATACAAATGACTGTGAATGTGATGAGAGTTGCATCATTAACATATGCTTTTTCTTTTTATTGTTTGTTGTCTCATGACCATTATTGACAGGGTCCAAGAGTTCCTGACAATTGTATGTGTTCGTTGCAAAAGTAAAGGAAAAGGAGTACTAAAAACAAAAAAGCATTTACTATTAGATGCAACAAGGTAAGTGCGTGATATGGGATTTCATTACGTCTGTATTGTTGAGGTTTACATCTTATAGATTTGCCTTCATTGTTGAGCATTGGAAATATTTCGTAGCATTACTGTCTTTGAAGACACATAGCCTATCTTCAACTACAGTTGGCTATGTGAATCATGAGTTAATCGACTAGGTTAAGACATGTAACGATTGACAGGGATTGAATATGAAAGACAGATAAAACTTACTTCCTCATGCAAAGATGTTGCAGTCCAAGTGCATTCATATGTCATTTTCAAAGCTTGTCATGATATGAGAGGGAGCAACTTCATAATAGTCTGTAGATGAGAATTTCTTTTATCAATGTCAATGGGAGGGCTTGAGAGGTAGATGCTGATGCTTTCTGTGATTAAGGACTGTGAATGCATTTAGAGTTACATTAGGAACATGTTTCTTTCTTTTATTGTTTGTTGCTTCTTGCTTGTTTTTATGACCAGGAACATCTGATAATTTGTATGCTTCAGTTAGAGAAATAAAGGAAAAAGAGATCTGTAAACAAAAGAGTGCATATTATTTTAAGCAACAGAGGAGACCAGTTGTCGAGGACAATTATGTTATGAAGTACTTTCAATGCTCAACAATGAAGGGCAAATCTATAGGATGTAAATCAAAACAATATAGTTGTAATGCAATCCCATATCACTTTGTCGAAATTCTTGAGAGTGTGCAGCAGCAAATGTAGAGGATGATACAAATCACTCTATTGTTAATCTCACTAAGAGGTTAAAATGTAAATCCCTTACGTATCATATAATGCCACTTGGTGATGAAGCGTTATTTTGAACATTTAACTGTCATTTACCTGTTTTTTCAATGATTGTTACGATTTCAATGTATACTTGGCACTGTAATATAGAAGTCAATGCATAAATTTTATATTGATTGTTCATAGTATATTTCTCGAATCGTATGGTTGACTGCTCTAAATGATCCATGAAGGCATCAGAAGTAGTTTGTGAATAACGTCATGATTTTTTTCATGTCAGCTTATTGCTACTTTATGTTGCATCTGAAGTACTATACAACGATTATTCCATGGTGATTGCTATATAAATGATTCTTCTTCATTATTATCAATGGCTTTGAATGAGGTTTTTAAGCTTGGTTGTGATGCTCCAAATTACTCCAATAGTGAGAAATGGCAAATGATTGTTGTTTGACACTCGCTTCTAGACCTTCTATACCCTTTTGATAGATAGTCTCTAGTCTCATGACATGGTGAAAGTCCCAAAGATTGTCACCCTTCCACTTTTGGGTGGCTTGGGATTAACCCTTGAGTTTTGGATGTTATGCTTGAGCCTTGTTTGCTGTGTAGATTCTTGTTTGATATGCACATCAAGTGATCGAAATCTCTATATCTAGCATACTTTCCCTCTTCGAAGTATAAAATGTCCCCAATGATTGTTTAAGAGTGAAGGTTTGTGAACTAGTTTTTATGAACTTGTTCATGCATAAGGCCATAGAGAACTAACTTAGGATGCTATGGGCTCTATCCCATAGCATACACGAAGGTTATTTAGAACAAATTCTAGTTAATATGATATCAAGCTATGTAGACCCTATCCCTTAGTGCACACCAATGTTCATTGAAACCAAATCTACTTGGAATGAGGTTCAATCTCCCGTTTGTTTAAAATCTTAGATTGGATAATGAGCTTGCATTTTGAGATTGAATCCTCTTGCAAGCTAGCATCTAAGAGCCAATGCATTTCAAAGCTTAGCAGACTTGGATTGCCTATCTATTTTTCAAACCTTTATAATTTCATGAATTAGCATTTATGCCCAATAGACTTTCTCTTTTTGTTTTGTTATTTGACTTCGAAGAAGCATATAATAATGAGGATTGAATAAGCAAGTTTTAATGATAAGAAGATGAGGAAAATTGTACTTACATTTGAAGTGACTTGTCTGAGAATGAAGAAAATCAACTTAAAGAACTATTTCAACAATATAAAAATGTGTTTTCTTGGTTGTGTAAAGATCTGAAAAACATCGAACTTCATATTTTTGTGTATAAAACTATACTTATAAGATGAAAAACATCGAACTTCATATTTTTGTGTATAAAACTATACTTATAAGATGTATATTTGGCTAAAATCAAAGAGGAAATAGATAAACTCTTAGAGACAAGATTTATATTTAAATGGATCATATAGGTATCCCACATTATTTTGATAGAAAAAAGAATGGAAAACTAAGAGTTTGCATCAATCTAGAAAGATTAATGATGCAGCCATTAGGGATATTTATTCGTTATTGATTATCGATCATCCCTTGGAAAGCGTACTAGAAAAGGAAGTGTTTAGTCTTCTTGATGGTTTTTTTTGTGTTATGGTCATGTTGCAAATGTGCCATTAGTTTATCACGAAATTGACTTCGCTATTGAGCGGGGAATCATTAGGAAAATTTTGAGGTCTTTAAAGGCCACTTTATCTAGCATATTAGTGAGAATTGCACTTGCTTAATTTTTTAAGCTATATTTTTTTGAGTAGTTTTTTCTTGGTTTCACATGGTGAAGGTGATTTTTGGACTATCTTTTGAGAGGGAAAGGATCCCAATCCAATGCAAGAGAGAGATAAGTCACTTGTCGAGAGAGATATGGTTGATATTAATGATAACCATTGGATATTGGCATTTATATGAAGTTCCATTGACAGGATCCTTTGAGAGGATTAAACAAAATGCACAAGGGCCATTGAAAACCCCTCTTATCAAAATGACTCATGGCTAAAATCACTTTCCATGATAAGAATCGATCCCAGCCATTAGAGCATCTTGTGGATCCAACATTCCATGCCTTCCAATGCGATGAAGATGATGTTGATGCATTTTAGCAAGACTTTGCACATTGTACATCTTCCATCATTGTAAGACTCCCAATTCTTGCTAGAACAAAACTCTTGCATAGCTTTGCGAGAACATTAGACATACCAATCATTAGAATATGGCCTCTATTTCTTCCTTGTTGGGCTACAACACCCCATACTTGTATTTGATGGTCATAAGTAGGTTAACTTTCAAAATGCTCTCATAATTATGCCACTTTCAATGCCCTTTATTGAACGTAAAAGAGAATTCAACTTTCCATATACAAAAGCATTTCTTTAAGAGTCATCATATGAATTTTTACTTTGATAATCTAGATTATACATGAATTTGGATGATGCCCATCATCACAACAATTCAGATAATGAAGATCCAAAAAGCAATGCTTTTAGACCTAGTGCACAATGCCTGATGGTGAGTGAGCACATTATATTAATGATGTGTGAAGTGACTGTGGGATTTGGAAGAGGAATGTGACATCTCTTTGGAAAATATATAGTATGCATAGTTTTCTTCTCTTGTTGAGGTTGTGGTTTTTTGGGTATCCACTTTGTATGGTCTTAGATGTTTTCTGTCGTGGTTGTTTTCTCTTAGTGGTATGAGCCTTCCTTTGTTTCTTTAACCTTGGGTTCTTAGGTTTCTTTGGGATAGGTAAATATTTAGTCGTAAGGATAGATTTGGGAACCCATACTTGATTGTAATGATTCATGGTTGCTATAATGGTCTTGGATAACCAAATTTATGTGACTAGTTGGTCTCGCTCACTCAATTGTGCTCTAGATTCTCAAATTGATTTTATATGAGAGGCTTGTTTCTTGTGATTATGAGGAGATTCCTTAGATTGTATTACCAATTTCGTGGGCACTTGTATGTGTTTTTGTGAAGCTTGTGCTTCCAAAAGAGACTTGGGTAACCATGGTTATTTAACCACTTGAGAGTGGTGTCTTTTCGATGGGTTCTAGATATATTATACTCTCCTAATTATCAAGGACTAAATCCTTTAGATGTTATTGTGCTTTTCTCATCCATAAATATTCTTTCACAACCTGTTGAAATTGTTCTTTCTTCTTACAAAGTTGTTCTTGTCTTTCTTGAAGTTGCTTTTCCTTTTCTTGGGTTTGGTTCTCATTATGAGATTTAACTGCTTTTTGGCAATATCCTTCGGTTACACATATCGGAAGAACAATGCTAGGAACTTTTTGTAGTGTCTATTGAGCTACTTCTATCATCTATTGACACATGGCTAGCCATTCCTTTTCTAGGTCCCCCCTTGGGTAGCATTTATCATGATGCTATTGATGATCCTACTTAAAGTCTATCATGGTAGGCTCTCGAAAATTCTTCTAACTCAGAAGTTAGAGGATGGGCAAGGACCGATCAAGGCTGAGGCCAAGGATTCAGGTAATGGGATGGGTAGGGTGGTGGATAAGGATGTGAGCATGGATGTGATAGTGATGGTGCACTATGATGTTGCATTCTCAATGTTCGATGTTGAATTTGCTCGTGTGAGTTGATCTTGCTTTTGAGAAGCTCTTCTTCTTTCTTGGTCAACTCATCTTGCTTAACCTTGAAGGAATCCTCAAGTTCGACCACTATCTTTTCTTGTTTCTTGACTTGTCTACCTCTTTTAATCTTCCAAGTTCCCTTTGCAAGTTGAGAGTCCTTAGGAGGCTCATCTTCCCCACTCTCCCAAACTACTTCGATCAAACACTTTTGTACCTTTATCTCTCTTTTGAGTCTTGTCTTGGGCTCTAGTGACTACTTGCATAGGTGTTACCTTCACTTTCTCCTCTTCAACACTAGAGCTAGAGGGGAGCATCGTGATCATATTGATCATTGTTGCTTTGTTACTATCCAGATTTTGAGGACAATATTTGTACATATGTGTCTTCACCCAATCATTACAAGACTTCTTAGGTGGTATCAATGGTAGTTGGGGAACGCGGGCACATGGACAATCTCTTGCACCTATAGCATGGACCCCTTGGTTATGTAGATCTAAATTGGGATCTAACCTAGTTTGGTAATGGGACAATTGTGTAATACACTTGGCTATACTCTGGTTCTCTGTACCCATGAACATAGCAGGCCATAATAATCCTTATATCCACTTGAAGAATCTTGATAAACCGAATAGTGAGAGTATTGGTTGTTATAGCGGGCATAAAGATCTTGTTGAATTTGTTCAAGAGAACTTGCATACCCAACGAACTCTATAATAATTAGAGTTGATGGCATCATAGCATGCTCCATATGCTCTCATTCATGTTTGTAATTAGCTGGAATTACATATTGAAGAGTAGGTGGTTGTTGACTCAACATGGGTTTGGCTAGGTATGTAGGGTACTCCAACATTAGCCTAGATTGATATTGCATTTATTGTTTGACCCATTACAAGTATCATGGAGGATACTGGTATTATTGAGCAAAGGGCCTTGAGACTTGATAATTTCCCATAAATGATAGATTTTGATACTGTCATTGTTGTGTGGTATACTATTGATATGTAGGAGGAGGTGTTCTTCTACTACACATATAATGCGGATGCTTTCCTCTACAGTATAAACACCTTCTAGGTGGAGGCCTAGAAGCTTTCATGTTCAATATCCTGGAAACAACCTCTGTCATTCTATCAATCAAAGAGGAACCTAAAGACACACTTTGAGTGGAGTCTACAATTGGTGAGAAGAAGAGAATCATCCAAGTCATCCTCAATCCTTATGCATTTTTGTATGCAACCCTTCAAGGTGGTAGGACGCAATAAGTATGCTACAATACATAATTGATCACGTCACAAACCATCAAAGAAATGTGCAATAAGTTTGAATGTAGATGGTAGGCCCTCAACAATGCATCGAGCCATATATTGCTTGTAGCGATATGCAGCTAACCTCAAGTCCTCATTAGCTTCATGTTTGAATCTCGTTATGATTTTTGTGGTATCACACATTGCTCTTATTTTAGAAACTAAGCTATGAAAGCTTTCAAGACTTGATTAGCATTTTGGAAATTATGTATGCTTAGTGGTTGGAACCATGCTAGGGAATTCCCTTTCAAGGTGAATCCAAATGCTTCATACTATGTAAAGAAGTGCTAGACTTGTTCTGTATGCAACACTTGTCTAAAATCATCTTCACGTGCACGAGGTTCACCTTTTCCTTCATAGTACTCTTGCATACATTTTGCCAGTTAAGAAGGTCAAAGCCTTCTTCCAAAATTTGGGCTTATAATATTATTTTGTGGGATTGAGGTTGTTGTGCCAAACCTTGAGAAACAAGATTGGCTTGTGGCACTATCAATACTTTGGCCAATAGGGAAAATTGGATTTTGCAATCGTGGTGGCCATTGTGAGAATGTGGATGGTATAGTAGGTTGACGTTGTGGTGGCATACCTAGCATGGACATTGTTCTAAAAAATAAAGCGGGCACATGTTGCCATACAATGGTTCCAATTGTGGGTACATAT
Source organism: Ceratopteris richardii (assembly GCA_020310875.1). Taxonomy (NCBI): domain Eukaryota; kingdom Viridiplantae; phylum Streptophyta; class Polypodiopsida; order Polypodiales; family Pteridaceae; genus Ceratopteris; species Ceratopteris richardii. The sequence continues at coordinate 104,408,270 of CM035423.1, forward strand.
TTAGTACTAATGATAGATGTAGAGACTGATGAACTCTGAGTCATTGGAATGCATGAAGCTGATTCATATACAAAATTCATCTTTATGCTTTGACATCCGATCCACTTGCATGTCGCCATTGCATCGATTTCGCTCTCGGAATCACTCGATGTCTCATATCTTCTCCTAATCGAGTCTAACACTCTTTGTAGTAGACATGGTACTATGCTTTATTAGTTTCAATTAATTTTCTAGAATGTAGAATCATACATACACATTTTAACAAACAATACACAAACTTTGCAATACAAAGATTCTTTTCCTCTATCCAATTTAGATAGAAATTGACTCAAGATGATAAAGCCATACTTGATGGTTGCATATAATAATTGCAATGGTTATTGGGCTCTTGGTGAGGTCTCCTTATATATCATATATGTTAAAATATCTATATACTTTGATAAAAGAATATTCTATAAGGTTATATACACTTTAAGAGAGTATGAATGGAGCTTTTGGGAATGGATGGACTCGTAGTGAATGTATTAATTAGGATACAATGTTCTCTAGAGTGGAGAGATGAAAAATTCCCCCTTCTTAGAGGAGGTCTACTTCTCAAAGCCCTTTTGGTCTTAGATATGACCTAACTTCAAGTCCCTTTTGGTGGTCTTTTTATCTCCTTTTTTATGGTGGAAGCTCTTTATAGGCTCTCTTGATTTCCCAATCTCACTTGAAGGTCAACTTTAAAATATCATATCTTAAAATGAACAGATGATTTTTTAGAAAAACAAATTTGATTGTGTAGGATTTGAAACGATCTCTAGAACTAAAAAACAGATTTTTGACAAAAAAAATTACATCAATTCAGTACCATGGGGGTCAAAATACAAACATTATTCTTCAAGAACTACTACAAAAAGAAGGGTTTTGGATGATTGGAGTTGCAATTTTTCTTAAAGTTTGATTCTTGACTAACCTATGGAAATTACAACCTTATGCCAAGTCTGGGATACAGGAACACTATAACTCACTTCAAAATCACAAATATCCCCATATGATTTGCTTAATAGGTAGACCAATCATGGATAGCAAATAAGAACTTTCCTTAGTGATTTTGGGATCTTGTGCACTTGTTGTTGATTCCCTAAGGGTATGGAAGACCACTAGCTGGTGTTTTCTTGATTTGAAGCTCAATTACTCAAGGATGATTGCTCTAAATTTTCTTATGCTACGACAATTGTGTCTTGGAAAATCTCGTTTTTTGCTTGATTTTCTCGGTGCCCAATGGTATTCCTAAGCATTAATAAGTTCCTTAGCTAATCAACATGCCCAAATAAGTCTCAAATGTGTCTTATCTAGAAGACAATTGCTTTGCCAATTAGAACAATTGCGGGCTTGTTTGTATGGTTTTCTTGTTTTTGCTTCCTTGGTAAGGGTGAAACTATGGTTTATAGAGCTTAATTTCATGCACTTCAGCCCAATTGATGTCAAATTCTCTCAATTTCTTTAGATGATGGCCCTACAAATCAAAGAAACCATAGTCTATTTGGATGGACTTTTTTTGTGCCTTTTCTTGCCAAAGAGTAATAGAACACTATCCAGACTTTCCCAAAGTTCAAAATACCTAAAAAATGACTTCAGACCTATAGAATATTTCCCAAAGTATCAAAGTAGTCATGGATAGAAAAAAATGGATTTTGGCAATTGAACTTTTCCAATTACTTCCTATAAGGCTTGTGCAACTCTTGATTTCATGAGGAGTTCAATATGAGCTTGAAAAAGGATCTAAGTCCTTTACATGATTGATATGCTTAGAGCAATCATGGATGTGCCAAAATGAAGTTTTTAGCAATCTCTTTGTTTATTGTGAATTGGCTTTGCTCATGCAACATTCTTGAACAAAATCAAGTTCAAAACCACTCCAATATGAGGTAAAATCCTCTAGACGATTGCCTTGGGAGGTAGAGAAATTGTGGGCTAATTTTGAGATCAAAGTTGATGTTTCTTGTCTTGAACTTCTTTTTTTACTCTCATAAGGTCTAAGGTTATATAGTACTCGAGGAATAATACCCAAAAATTCTACCTGAAGCTCATATCCTCAAACAATTTCCCTAATACTTTGGCAAGTTTGGCCTTTTTTGCAAACATTTTGGGAATTTTATCTTGGGCTTTCTTTATAAACCCTAAGCACTTGTGTGTCAGCAATATTTGTGCACAAATCCCAATTTGACTCGCTTTTCAAAAAGTGATTTCTCTAGAGAAATTGTTGGTGGGGTTTGGGATTTACTTGACCATGTTCTTGCCCCTCTTTTGTTTGACACCATTCTTTAGGTGTTGGCAACCTCGCATCTTCAAAAAATTCACAAAAATCAATAACATTCTTTTGACATTTGCCTTGGTAACCTAGGGAAATCATGGTCAATTTCTTGGCTTTAACTACGTTTTTTTGCTCCAATTTTTTTATGTGCATAACTTATGACTTGCAAAATCCTATAATCCTCTTCACTTTTGCTTTTAAGCACTTTGGAGAGGAATGATTGCCTTGCCAACCTAAGGCAATAATTGGTAATATCTTGAGTTTTTTTGGGCCGTTTTTGTTGAACAATGTTAACCTCCAAAAGTAGAAGTTATCCTTGATGTTAGAGCACCTCTATATCAAGAACAACTCAAAACCTCAACCAATTTTGGAAGACCAATGTCAAATCATCAAACTTTGAACTAACTGTGAAGAAACTGATTACTCAGAAAAGTCTGCTACACTTAAACCACTCATTGACTAATCAAATGTGTAAAGATTTCAATGAAACTTTGTGCAAGGTGTCTCCTAAAGTTTGCGCACCTTCAAGTTAAATCTTTCCAAAAGATTAAGTAGATCTTGAGATTTCCTTCAAACAATCTACCTATGTCTAAAACTATTCTTCTATGTAGTCGACTTTGACACCTGCAACTTCTAATGCATGGTTCTCCCAAAGTAGACCTCGTTTATTCAAATGGTTTTAGCAATAGGTAGTTTACCTTTTCAACTTAAAGAATGAGTGCTTATTTGCTAAAAAATTTACATTGTGGAGGGAGATGTGATCAAAACATTGACCACCAGGATTACGCCTGTTGATTTCTTCACTTCTTCACATTTATACATGTAAATGTTCCTCTCTTCAATTCTCTCAGTCTGATTACAATTAGACTCTCAAATTTTGACCATAGATGCATTAACTATGGACTTAGACATCTACAAAAGGATTTATGAAATGATCAAGCACAGAAAGAGAAATGGAGAAAAGATCACGACTCAAATTTCAGAAGTTTTCTTTTATTCTCATGAAAACAACTGATTTGATGAATCTCATTCATTCATCACATACATTCTTCTTCTACTCATCTATACTTGGTCTATATCTCTCTTCTCATATTGTCCCGACTCTATACTTGTATATATAGGCATATGTGTACAAACTTGTCACCATTACAAAGGTATAAAAGGCCTATTCAGGAAATTTGGGAATTATTCAAGTCCCATTTATGTTACTTACTATGTTAACTTCTTAACTTTCAGCCCAAACTTGATACCTCACTAATAATACAATTATCCTTAATATTAAAGTATTAATTTAATATACCCCAATCAAGAGATAATAACATGTTGTGTGTGAATGAGTGAAAACGTAAAACATTGGGACGAAAAGAACTGTCTCAAAATCCTCTGTAATTCCCATTTTTCCTGAATAGGCCTTATAAGTGAACTAATTTAAAGCTTAATGTACATGTATATACAAGTCTTCATCTTCTAACCATGCTCTAATCTTCAAGCTTCAGAATTTGATATTTGCTTTATTATTTGACTTCAATCCTTGTCCAAATCATCAATTGTTGATTGTCTTGCACCAATAGCTCCCCCTCAATCATCAATTGTGATTTTCTCCATCTTCTTTATACCTGCCATTGTTATATTCTAGAGATGTACATGCTTGGAGGAACGAGAAGTTCCTTGCTCGGGGGATAGCCAAGGCCAAAAGCCAGAGAGTTCATATGAGGTACCTACTCATGATGGCCATATGAGTAGAGGAACTTTAGAGAGAACTCTAGATTGTGACTAGGCAAGGGCTATAAATAGGTTGGGAGGTGACTCCCAGGCATGTCATTCTCCACTTCTCACATTTGGTAGTGTTATATTCCGGAGATGTACATGCTTGGAGGAACGAGAAGTTCCTTGCTCCGAGGATAGCCAAGGCCAAAAGCCAGAGAGTTCATATGAGGTACCTACTCATGATGGCCAGATGAGTAGAGGAACTTTAGAGAGAACTCTAGATGGTGAGTAGGCAAGGGCTATAAATAGGATGGGAGGTGAGTTCCAGGCATGTCATTCTCCACTTCTCACATTTGGTATCAGAGCCTGAAGGAGAGAGAGATCCATGGAAGACAAGATAGAGATGAAGATGGAGGGTTCTCATGAGCAAGAGATGATCTTTTTCTTGGCACTTGCAATGCTATCTAGTCGGCTTCTTCCTCCTTGATCATGATCCTTATCACGATTGCTGTGCGTGGAAAGAAAAGGAGAATTCGGTGGCCTCGTTTGACATGTAGAAGGTGGGTGCAACAACGAACAAAACATTTAAGCTTCGTTTTCATCATACGATCACATTTCAAGGTATGCGTGGACTTAATTTAATAGAATTTCCTCATCGCAAGGAGGCGGAAATGAACTCCCGACCTCTTGCAACCAAGTCGGCTGCTCTATCCAACTTGCCAACGCCACTTGTTGGTGTATGTATCGCAAAGAGAGAATATAATTTACTATTTGTAATAGTTAAGCTGCACCGCCCAAGACAGAGGTTAAAAAAGAAAAGAAAAAAGAGAGAGATAGAGGGAAAGAAAGAGAAAGAGAGGGAGAGAAAAAGAGGATGAAGAGATAGAAAGAGAAAGAAAGAGAAGAGAGAAAGAAAGAGAAAAAAAGAAAGAAAGAGAAACAAAGAAAGAAAGAGAAAAAAAGGAAAGAGAAGAAAGAAAGAAAGAGAAGAAGGAAAGAGAGAAAGAGAAAGAGAAGAAGGAGAAAAGAGAGATATAGAAAGAGAGGAGCCAAGAGAGAAAAAAGAAAGATTGGAAGTAAGCGAAAAAAGAAAAGCAAGATTAACATACCTACCTTAACAAAAGTGGCCATAACTCTCTCATATGAAAACCCAAATTGGATGATTCCACTTGGTATATAAAGTATACCTCAAGGGCTTTCCAATGAATGGCTGGAAGCTATGATTGGATAATTATAAACCACCTGTAGAGAGCATTTAATTCTCTGCATATCTCTTCAAAGAGGCATGCTGCCCACTCACCTAGCTTCATTGTTTTGGCCATAACTTCCTAATAGAATATCCAAATCAAGAAATTCAACTTGATCTAGATTCTACACTTCAAGATCTTTCTTTGCACTGGTCATAATCCATATTTTGACAATTGGAAGCCATCTCTGCACAACCTTTTAGATGGCTGTTGACTGGCAAGGAACCCTTTTTGAGTGAATTGAGTGTTCGATTCTAATAATTAGGAGTTTTTTTAATCATATTTTGAACCATTTTGGATAGGAATGGACTAATTTTCATACCTTTGCATCATAGTTTATTCATTTGAATACCTATCGCATCAAAGTTTATAATTTTGCGTTGTATTTTCTTCGGACGTTATGAAAATAACATGGGAATGTGCATGAAAGTTAGTTTTTTACAAGAAGTTATCTATGCACATGAAGTTACACTAACTTATGTTGATTCATAAAAAGATTGCAGGATAGCACCAACTGAATCACAAATTGAGCAGATATGGAGGAGAAGAATTCAAGGACATGAAGCTATATCAAAGTCTGAACATTGGATTGTAGGACAAAGGGTGTTAAGATACATTAAAGGTAGACTCAAAGAAGGTTTGTATTATGGATTCACATTAGATACAAACAACAAGATATATAGTGATACAGATTGGGCAAGTAATCTTGATGATAGGAGATCAACCTATGGGTATCTATGTTATGTGGGAGATAAGTTAATCTCTTGGTGTTCTAAGAAGCAACATACATTTGATTTGTCATCCACAGAAGCAAAGTATAAAGGTATGGTTGAAGCTGCAAAGGAGGTTATATGGTTAAAGACTCTCATGAAAAGATTTGACATTGTATTCATGGAGATAATATGAGTTCATTGTATCTAGTTGCTAACCTTGTGTTTCATGCCAAGACTAAACATATTGAGATTCAATATCATTTCTTGAGAGAGAAGGTGATTGATAAAGAAATTGAATTCATACATACTTCAACAAAAGATCAGATTGCACATATGTTAACCAAAAGCTTGGGTGGACCTAAGTTACAAAGGTTCAAAGACATGGCTGTGAGAAGTGGAGAATGACATGCCTGGGACTCACCTCCTAGCCTATTTATAGCCCTTGCCTTGTCACCATCTAGAGTTCTCTCTAAAGTTCCTCTACTCATCTGGCCATCATGAGTAGGTACCTCATATGAACTCTCTGGCTTTTGGCCTTGGCTATCCCCTGAGCAAGGAACTTCTTGTTCCTCCAAGCATGTACATCTCTGGAATATAACACTCTCTCCCCCTTCTAAAGATCATTGTCCTCAATGATATAGAAGGAGCTATAAACCTGGGAATCAAAATATGTGATTCCAAATAATAAAAGTAGAGTGTGGTAGGTGTCTGAAATACTAGATGCTCAAAAAGTAGACAACTAGTCTCTGTGCTTTATATCTAGCATTTCCACCAACAAATAGTAGTCCTTTCCTTGGGCATACTATAGGAATCCCTATGAGGCCCAATGAGTCCATATGTGCCCAACATAAGTACTCGAAATATCCTCGGACTCCCTATGCCTAGACCTTGACCACTAACTTGTGACGGCTTGTCACTTGTAGAGACCTTGGAAACTTGCCCTTATCTCCCTGAAATACCCATTGAAAGCTTTTCATATGGTATAATCATGAAAAATCACTTACTCCACTAGAGTAATGAAAAAATACTATGCTCATTCAAAACAATGTGACTATGTCCCAACTCTCTGTGGCAGTTTTACACTAAAGATAACTGGCAATCTTTTCCAAATAGTATTTTATCTCTAAGCTCAAGTAAATCTGCTTGATTTAGTCACTGTAATGAAATAAAACTCAAGAAAATCTCATCATGATCCAAACTATGAATCCAAGATGACAATCTATCAATGATCCAGACTATGGACCAAGATATCAATATGTCAATCTATCAAGTATGGATATGAATATATCAATCTATCAATGATCCAAACTATGGACCAAGATATCAATCTGTCACATCCAAACTATGGACTAAGATCTCAATCAGTCATATCCAAACCATGGACTAAGATCTCAATCAATCACATCCAAACTATGGATCCAAATCTCGATCTATCATATATAAAACTATGGATCAAAATATCTCTCATACAAAATAAATCCTAATCCACTCTCTGGAACCAAGTCCATCATGCCAAGTGAAGACGTGCTAAGAAAGTCTAGCAACAAGTGGAGCTACCACCGCCTTCTCAATAATAACATGTAAGGTGTTCCAAGTGGATGAAACTTGCTTTATTTTTTTACCAGCATCTAATCATCACTATGATCAAATCATTCCCAACTAGGAATGAGGTGTATCTGGTAAACTACTGTAATAATCTGGCACTCCCAGATATAATGAGAACCATAATGTAAGTCCACTAAATACATTGAAAAATGGTAAGTAGATGTGTGCACACTCATAGGCTATAGCCCACTAGGCTAAGCATCTAGCTCACCTCATACACAATATGTATGAACCATGGCCTATTCTCAGGCATATCAAATAAAGTAGTACGTACTCTGTAAATTTCTTCTCAATGCAATTGCCTATTCATAGTTCTTATGTGCAAACCTTCCCTTTCCGCTTCTAGGTTGCTGGCCTACAGACTTGCCTTGTTTGTGATCACATATAGAGTGACTGTCTCAACTGCCCCTTTGTTGTGTAATAATAAGATGATACCAGAAGATCATATAAATGAACTCCAAATCATATAAAAAATACAATCTCATAGACTTCTCTCCCATACCATCTGTCCTACACCTAGGTAGAATACAAAGTTTGATGTCCCATACCACCAATTTTATACTCCACATAGATGCGTGTATGAGATTAAAGTCGAACACTTCTCTCAAGAAAATGATAAGAATAACTCGGTGAGTACTCACAACCATGAATAATAATAAATGAAATCATGAAGTGTTCCTGAAGTGTTTCCTTCCGTCGATGGAAAGAAGAGACTCATTCCTATGACTCTATCATGCATACTATCTGTAATGTCAACTCATCTTGAGTTGAGAAATGAGAAACTATACAATAGATCAACTCAACTAGAGTTGTGAAGGATGCAGCTTGCATCAGATATCAACTCATGTGAGTTGAATAAAATATTGAATCACAATAAATTGGAATTTATACAACTTGTATGAATCCGATTATATGAAATGAGAACAACTAGCAAAGTTCTCCTGTTCCATGCTCTCTTGGCACTATATATATTCTTGAAAATTTCCACAGAGTCTCCTTTGTCCTACTGAGAATGGTCACCGTAAACCAATGCTCAAAAAAAGAAAGTATCTAGGAAATATCTAGCCCATGGTGATCACACCATCTCAAAAAATATCATAAAAAACCTGTGAAAAGTCTTTTCCTTTCCACAATGTTTCCTGCATAAACAATTTCCAACAACAGCAGATTAAATCTTAATTTTAACTAACTTCTACTCATTCAAAATCTATGAAATCCTCCAACCTTTTGTACCTTTTCTCAAGATTTTATTAGGCACAAAAATCACTTGATTTGGATATTTTCTCAGAGTTTTATGAGCATTTTACTCGAAGGGTTGAACACTTGACGACCAACTCTAAAAATGTACAGGGTCATCTTCTTGAAGCCCTTAGATTGATCAAACAAATTCCAATTTTCATTTTCTTTGTGCCCAAATCTAGATCACCTTATCTAGTTTGGTCTCACAAAATTTCAATTCAAAATCAAATCAAATACTCATTGAAAAATATAATTCTATCTCTGCTACACCTGCACTTATGTGAGCCTAGAAACAATGCTGCTGCACTTTTATAATATCTTCTAACTATGAAGATAAATTCCAAAATCCTTGAATTTTGGCTATGTCATAAGGTCTATACTGCAGTAGCTTCTCCAAGAAAAAGTTTTGAAATTGGAGTTTCCAAGATGAAAATATCATATGCTCATCAGACAAATGTACCACTTTTTGGAAAATCCTCGCTAGAGATTGGTCTGAGAAGAATAGATAATTTGACCTATCAAATGATGTCCAATTTCTTCCAAATTTTAGTAGCATATAGCTACTACTATTTTAATTTACTGAAATAAGTTTGATAGTATTTGGAAATTTGCATATTTCACAATGACCAAAATACTAAGCCTCTATACCTGCAAAATTGTAAAACTTTGCAGAGACTAACTTTTACTCTTTTCTTTATATCTCCTCAATGGAGAAACATTTCATCTTGAAATCTTATACGCACCACTTGGAGGTCTGTAGCTAATGGCAGAAACAAGAATCATTCAATTTGAGTAAATGAGCTAAGAGAACCAATCACCTCTAGGTGACATGGTCTCTGTTCATTTCACAAATTCCAAAGGCTTCACTTTCATGTGCAGAGATTATTTGAACTTTTAAATGATCTCTAAAAATAATGAAAATTGGTATGCACAAATTGCATCTAGCAAGCTTTCATTTCCAACAAAAATAAATCCATTTGGATCTACCAATCAAGAGAAATGGCCTTTGTAACATGCCTATGTCACTTGTTTCAGGCCTCTACCTCTACTAGCATCATGTTTAGTGCAAAGGTCATTTGACCTATCAAAAAATTTCCAAATTACTTGAAAATTTGTCAGATTAAAGAAAAGGCTAGGAGCTACTTGCCCTCCAAAGTTCAATAAATTTGGGCATTCCCTCAAAGAGTAGCATCCAAATCTCTATGAGGCTGCTACCTCACTAACTATTTGATAGATCATTTTTTTCCAAACTTAAAAATGACGAGACATGTTAATCCTTATGATTAAACAAAACAACTCATTATCTTGGATGGATTATGTCATGGAGATATATCCATGCATATAATGATCATCTAGATCAATGCAAACCAAATAATAATCCAAATCGTCTCGTTGAAAAATCAACTTTTTACATAGTATCCACCTTTTAGTGAAAGTGAACATCTATGGACATCATTCTATTCATTGTGCTTCTTGCACATTCATTAATCTCATCGCAAGCAATCATATACAAGCACTTAATACTCGATTGATGATAATAATCATAGCACTCTTGTGCGGACTCGAAATAAACGTCTATATCAAGTACATAGACTCGCATGAAAAAAATTAAATTTGATTAGCAAGTTCTTCAAATACCTTTCTTGAGTCACATATACTCCATTTTTGAGTATATGAAATCTCCATGCCCAAGAAATATGATAAGTCTCCCAAGTCATTGATCTTGAACTCTTTCTCCATTTGCTTCTTAAGACTTTGTATGCTCTTCTCATCAATACGTGTAAGAATCATGTCATCAACATATATGCAAATGTAAATGCACCCATCATCACTTGCTTTAACAAGCAAGCTACTATCTGCCTTAGACACTTGGAAGCCAAGCTCCTTCAAGAACTTCACAAGTCTATAATTCCATGCCCTTGAGGCCTGCTTCAAACCATACAAAGCTCTCTTGAGCTTACATACATACTTTGGATATCTTTTATCCTTGAAACCTTCTAGTTGCTCCATGAAAACATCATATGAAATGTAACCATTTAGAAAAGCATTCTTCACATCTAATTGACATAGCTTCCAACCTTTACATGCAGCAATAGATATGAGAGTCCTTATAGTTGTCATCTTTGCCACTAGAATATAAGTCTTATCATATAATCTATACCATATGTCTGAGCATACCCTTTCACAACAAGTCTAGCTTTATATCTAAACACACTTCCAAGTTCTTATAGTCGACTTTGACACCTATAACTTCTTAAGCTTGCTTCTCTCAAACTAGAGCCCGTTTAATCAAATGATTTTAGTCATAGGTAGCTTACCTTCCAACTTAAAGAATGAGTGTTTGCTTGCTCAAAACTTTACACTGTGGAAGGAGAACTGACCAAAACATTAGCATCAAATTTTGCACCTCCTGCAACTTCTCTTCTTTTCATTTACACATGTAAATGTTCCTACACTCAATTCTCTCAGCCTGATCACAATTAGAAGCTAAAATTTTGTACAGAGGTCAATCAACTATAGACTTAGATTGTACAAAAGCATTTCACAAAAGATTCAACACAGAAGGAGAGCTCTTAGAAATATCGGGCGCAACTTTTCTTCATTTCTGGAAAACTTTACATCTGAGTGATGAGAGAGGTCTTACTCACTTCTAAAGTGTCTAATGACTCATACAACATCTAATTTCTCTATTCACATGCTCTCTCATATTTGCCCCGACATTTTTACTTGTATATATAGGCAAATATGTACAAGCTCATAACCATAAAAAAGTACAAGTGAGCTATCTCTAAATTAATATATATATGTATACACATCTTCATCCTTTGAATACATGCTTCATATCTTGATCATTTCTTCAATCCTTGACTTCAAACCTTCATCAAAACTTCAATTGTTGATTGCCCTGCACCAACAGGTCCCCCTCAATCATCAATTGAGGTTTTCTCTATCTTCTTTATACGTGCCATGTCTTTGAATCTTTGTAGCTTTGGTCCATCCAAGCTTTTGGTTAGCATATCAGCTATCTGATCTTTTGTTGAAGTATGTATTACTTCAATCTCCTTATCCATCACCTTCTCTCTTAGAAAGTGATACTGAATCTCAATATGTTTAGTCCTGGCATGAAAAACAGGATTAGAAGCTAAATACAATGAACTCATGTTATCTCCATGAATAGTGGGTGTACTCTGGATGATGCCAAAACTCTTCATAAGAGTCTTAAGCCATATCACTTCCTTTGCAGCTTCAATCATACCTTTGTACTCAGCCTCTATGGATGATAAGCAATTGTGTGTTGCTTCTTTGAACACCATGAAATTAACTTATCTCCCACATTAGGGGAAAATATGTGCCCCCTTTGGGCCTTGTAAGGAATGGGATTAAGCTTCTTAATTTTCATGATTAGGGAGCCACGCGAAACTACTAGTGGTTTTAGTTATTAAAATATTATTTCTGAAAACTATGCTCAGTTTGAGGGGACTCGTGGAAGTTCTTGTCCATTGGACCTTTGTCATGGATGGTGAGGATTGTGATGGGAGTGTCTGGCACAAAAGGACAAAATTTTTCCTCTTTAATGCCTCATGTGTAGAGAAGTGACTGAGAGAAGATGACAACGGTGTGGTGTAGTCCACGAATTTTCCTAGCAGAAAACGACGAAATAGGAGGTTGGGAGTCGCATCATCTATTTTGGAGGGAAAATCAGAGCCGTCCGCATCCTACTAGATCCAATGAATCACAATATACTTTCTTGACAACCATTAGATGAAGCCACAAATCAATGGCTGTGATCAAATGCACACACGCCTGACAAATAATGACAAAACCTTGTTGAAATTGTGGCGAGGAAGAACGGGAACCGTTCGATGCATCATCTAACCAACGGTAGATCTTTGATGGAATAATTATCTTTTTTAAATTTAAAGAGAGTCATTAGATTTTTGTTGCATCCAATGGTCTAGATTGTACACGACTATTTAATTGTGATTTAACAATAGCCTTTAGATGTTCATGCCAATCCAATGGTTATGGTTAAAAGTTGAAGCCTCAAAACCCAGGTTTCAAGACGAAATAGTGGTTTCTATCCTTCAATACCATCTTTGACCACATAAAAACAAGCGAACCCTATATCTATTTTAGGGGATTAGTGAACTAGACTGTGGCCACTGCTCACATCCTATTGGTGGATCACTAATCACTCCTCAAGCTAAAATGCCCAAGGAGGGTTCATTTTTTCCCTTAATGACATAACACAAGTATCCATAAGTTGATCTCCTGTCATTTGGATTACCTACCCAATCTGTATCACTATATATCCTGATGTTTGTATCTGATGTAAAACCATAATACAAACCTTCTTTGAGTGTACCCTTAATGTACCTCAAAACTCTTTGTCCTGCAATCCAATGTTCTTTCCTAGGACAATGGATGAATTGAGATAATATTCCAACTGCATATGACAAGTCAGGCCTAGTTAATGTAGCATAGATTAGACTACCAACCAAACTTTGATATAGCTTCATGTCCTTGAACTCTTCTCCTCCATATCTGCTCAATTTGTGATTCACCTCCATTGGAGTAGGTGCTACCCTACAATCATTCATCTTAAACTTGATCAAAAAGTTTTTCAAATACCTTTCTTGAGTGACATACACTCCATGTTGAGTGTATGAGATCTCCATGCCCAAGAAATATGACAAGTTTCCCAAGTCACTGATCTTGAACTCTTTCTCCATTTGCTTCTTTAGGCTTTGAATGCCTTTCTCATCTGTACCTGTAAGAATTATATCATCAACATATATGCACATGTAAATGAACCCATTATCACTTGCTTTAACAAGCAAGCTACTATCTGCTTTAGATACTTGGAAACCAAGTTCCTTCAAGAACTTCACAAGTCTATAATTCCAACCCTTGGGGCCTGCTTCAAACCATAGAAAGCTCTCTTGAGCTTACATACATAATCTGGATACCTTTCATATCTGAATCCTTGTGGTTGCTCCATGAAAACATCATCTGAAATATAACCATTTAGAAAAGCATTCTTCACATCTAATTGACATAATTTCCAACCTTTACATGCAGCAATAGCTATGAGTGTCCTGATAGTTGTCATCTTTGCCACAAGACTATAGGTCTCATCATAATCTATACCATATGTCTGAGCAAACCCCTTCACAACAAGTCTAGCTTTATACCTAGACACACTTCCATCTGTAAACCTCTTTGTCTTGTAGACCCATTTGCATCCAATGATCTTCTGACTATTTGGTTTAGGAACCGAATCCCATGTCTGATTCTCCATCAATGCATCATACTCTTCCTGCATAGCCTTCTCCCAATTTTCCTTACCTTTTGCCTCTTCATATGTAGAAGGATCCTCATCTGCCTTAACCATATAAACATAATCTTTGGTAGCCAGAAAAGAAGTGTCATAGCTATACCTTGTAGGTTGCCATTTGTGTCTTGATGACCTTCTGAGTTCTCCACTTCTTGAGGTTTCTAGTTCATCACATTCTGGATCAAACCTTGGCACTTCTTCAACTTCAATCTGTACTTCATTGTTCTCCTCTTCATCAAATATCTGAACCTTTGATTTACCTTTCTTTTGATTCACAATTTCTTCATCACCTGAATGAACATTAAGTGTACCTGCATACCAAGTACCTTGCTCATCAAATGTAACATCCTTAGACACAAGGAATTGTTTTGTGGATGGACTCCACAACCTATATCCCATCTGCTTATCATCATATCCAATGAACACATATATTTCAGCTTTAGGTTCCAATTTATGTCTCAATTCAGATGGCACATATGCATATGCCAAACATCCAAATACTTTGCAATGATCTAGAGTAGGTCTCTTACCCCACCATGCCTCATATGGTGTCATACCCTGCAAAGCTTTACGTGGTAATCTATTGACCAAATATGTAGCTGTATTTACAGCCTCAGCCCATACGTAATTTGGGCAATTTTTCTCCTTCATCATGGATCTTGCAAACTCAACAAGAGTTCTATTTCTCCTTTCTGCTACACCATTTTGTTGAGGAGAGTACCTGCAAGTAATTTCCCTTTTGTACGTGCATTCCACAAGTACTCACTAAACTCATTAGAGAAATACTCTCCCCCTCCATCTAACCTTAGTGTCTTCAACTTTTGACCTGTAATTCTCTCTGCATACACATGATAATGTTTGAATATATTGAATACCTCTGACTTATCTTTGATCACATAGATAGTGATCCATCTGGTAGCATCATCAACATAAATCACATAATACCTTGAACCATTGATACTAAAATCCTTTGATGGTCCCCACACATCTGTGTGTACCAACTCAAGCTTCTCTGAATACATAAAAACATGCTTGGAATAAGATTGCTTATGAGCCTTACCTAATTGACATGCCTCACATCTGTATGTCATATGTTGACCTACAACTTTAGGCAATCCAAGCACTGAACCATTGTTAACCATATCTTTAATACCTCTTTCATTAAAATGTCCAAGCCTTTTGTGCCAAAGATCTAACTCTGAGATCTTATGTCCTCCATAAGTGTACAAGGCATGACCAATGTTACCTTGAATCTTCAATGTGAAGAGTCTTCCTTCTTTCTTCCCTGAAATAATTTGTTTATACCCATTGCTAGGGTCTTCCACAAAAACTCCTTCATTAGTGAACCTAACTTCATAACCTTTTTCAACAATTTGTCCTACACTTGTCAGATTCTTTGGAATTTTAGGAACATACAAAACCTTACTCAAGAGATTACTTCCATCCTTGGCCTTCACTGATCCAATTGACTTCACATTGTGCTTTGTATTGTCGCCTATTTGAACTACATGATTAGTTACCTTATTCTCCAAATCAGTCATCAAAGCTATGTTGCCACTCAGGTGATTGCTACACCCTGAGTCAATGTAGAAGACTCTTTGGTCTTCACTTTGCCTTTCACAAGTTGCATTCATTATCAATGTTGAATCCTCCTTCTGATCTGAAGCATAATTGTAGTAGGTATTATTGTATTGTTGACTTTGGAATCCTCTACCTGCATTTCTTCCAAAGTAGCCTCTACTACCTCTACCTCTGAAATTACCTCTTTGATTTCTGCCACCTCTTCCTCTTGAATTAAAATTCTGATTATATCCACCATTATTCTGAGGATTATGCCAACAATCATTAGCTAAATGATTCGTTTTACCACAAATCCAGCAAGCTTTGGATCCATATTTATTACTTCTACCTCTTCCTCTACCTTTGCCACCTCCTCTTCCTCTTAGGAAGTTAGCTTGGCTAGTTGTACCTTCATCTTCATTTGCTTGTTGCTTCCCTTTGCTATTCTTCTTCTTACCCTTTGAATACATTGCTTGACCTGCACTTTTATCACCTTCACCTTTGACATCCTGCTCAAAGGTTAGCATGTGTCCTAGCAACTGATTTAAGTCAGAAGTAAAATGACCTAGTGATAATTCAGTAGACAAAATGAATGGCTTCCATTTGTCATCACCTCTCAAGCCCGTAAGGATTTGCCTTACCAATTTATCCTCCTCAATATCTTCATCAATTGCTCCTAATGCATCTGCAATGTCCTTCATTCTTGTTACATAATCTGAGATGGATTGAGAGGCCTTCTTCTTGAATGTGGTAAATTCTACCCACAATGATGCCTTCCTTGACTTTGTGGTGTTTTGGAAATGCTCCTCCAAAGCATTCCATATATCACTTGCACTTTCAAGACCTCTAATGTGAGGTAGCAAGTAGTCATTAACTTCCATGTAGATAATGCTCCTGGCTTGAGCATCTCTCTTCATCCAAGTCTTCAAATCTAACAATTCCTCCCTAGTTGGAACACTAGGATCTCTGAACTGAGGCTTTTCTTCTTCACCTGTAATATAACCTATCAAGTCTTTGCTCATAAGATGAGCTTCCATCCTCATTGACCATGCTGGATAGTTCTCTCTATCCAGTTTCTCTATTTGAAGAGAATCTCCCATCCTCTCTCAACCTGTGTAGTAAATCCTTCTAGCTGTATGAGGAATAAGGTTACCTTTGCTTCAAATGATACTCCTTTTGTCTTCCTTGATATCTTCTGGCCTCCTTCTCAAGCTTTGCTCTCAAGCTTTCACCTTTTGAATCTTCAATTGTTTAATTCTTTATGACCGCAGCTATCTGGGTCCTCCTTTCTTCAATTTTGATAGTTCTTGCTCTGATACCACTGATCAAGAGTATTAATCTCCAAAAGAACAAGCTACTCTTGAAGTTAGATCGCCTCTATATCAAGAGTAACTCAAAACCTTTACCAATTTAGAGCATCAATGATCAATTATCAGAATTTTGGATAAACTATGAAGAAGATGACTACACAGAAAGTCTGTTGCACATAACTCACTCATTGACTTATCAAATGTGTAACATTTTTTATAAAAAATTGCACAAGGTGTTGCCTATAGTTTGTGCACCTCCTCCAAGTTAAATCATTCCAAAAGATTCAGTAGATCTTTAGAAATGATCTTAACAATTCACCTATGTTTTAAACTGTAGTTCTTTACAGTTGACTTTGACACCTATAACTTCTTAAGCTTGGTTCTCTCAAACTAGAACCCATTTAATCAAATGCTTTTAGTCGTAGGTATCTTACCTTCCAACTTAAAGAATGAGTGCTTGCTTGCTCAAAACTTTACACTGTGGAAGGAGAACTGACCAAAACATTAGCATCGAATTTTGCACCTCCTGCAACTTCTCTTATTTTCATTTACACATGTAAATGTTCCTACACTCAATTCTCTCAGCTTGATCACAATTAGAAGCTGAAATTCTATATAGAGGTCAATCAACTATAGACTTAGATTTGTACAAAAGCATTTCACAAAAGATTCAACATAGAAGGAGAGCTCTCAGAAATATTGGGCGCAACTTCTCTTCATTTCTGGAAAACTTTACATCTGGGTGATGAGAGAGATCTTACTCACTTCTAAGGTGTCTAATGACTCATACAACATCTAATTTATCTATTCACATGCTCTCTCATATTTGCCCTGACATTTTTACTTGTATATATAGGCAAATATGTACAAGCTCATAACCATACAAAAGTATAAGTGAGCTATCTCTAAATTAATGTACATATGTATATACATCTTCATCCTTTGAACACATGCTTCATATCTTGATCTTTTTTTCAATCCTTGACTTCAAACCTTCATCAAAACTTCAATTGTTGATCGCCCTGCACCAACAATAGCGTTCTCCAAATTTTCCTTACCTTTTGCCTCTTCATATGTAGAAGGGTCTTCCTCTATTTTCACCATATAAGCATAATCTTTAGTGGTAAAAATGAGGTATCATAGCTATACCTTGTAGATTGCCATCTGTGCCTTAATGATCTTTTGAGTTCTCCACTTCTTGAAGTTTCTGGTTCATCACATTCTAGATCAAACCTTGGCATTTCTTCAACTTCAACTAGTGCTCCATTGTTCTCTTCTTCATCAAATATTTGAACCTTTGATTTACCTTTCTTCTGGTTCAATGTTTCTTCATCATTTGCATGAATATTAATTGTACCTGCATACCAAGTACCTTGCTCATCAAATGTAACATCCTTTGACACAAGGAATTGCTTTGTGGATGGACTCCACAACCTATAACCCATCTGCTTATCATCATAACCAATGAACACATACTTTTCCTAAGGTAGGTCTCTTATCCCACCATGCTTCATATGATGTCATACCCTACAAAGCTTTACATGGTAGCCTATTAACCAAGTATGTGGCTCTATTTACTGCCTCAGCCCACAAATAATTAGGAAAATTTTTCTCTTTCATCATTGACCTTGCAAACCCAACAAGAGTTCTTCCTCCTTTCTGCTACACCATTTTGTTGAGGAGAGTACCTGCAAGTAACTTCCTTTTTTATACCTGCATTCCATAAGTAATCACTGAACTCATTGGAGAAATACTCTCCCCCTCCATCTCACCTTAGTCTCTTCAATTTTTGTCCTAAAACTCTTTTTGCATACACATGATAATGTTTAAATGTATTGAACACCTCTGATTTATCTTTGATCACATATATGGTGATCCACCTGGTAGCATCATCAACATAAATCACATAATATCTTGAACCATTAATGTTGAAGTCCTTTGATGGTCCCCACACATTTGTATGTACCAAGTCAAGCTTCTTTGAATACATGAAACCATGCTCATTATATGATTGCTTATGAGCCTTACCTAATTGACATGCTTCATATCTGTATGTCATGTGTTGACCTGCAACATTAGGCAATCCAAGCATACTTAATACGTCTTTCATTGAAATGTCCAAGCCTTTTATACCAAAGATCTAACTTAGAGATCTTATGTCCTTCATAAGTGAAAAAAGCATGACCAACATTGCCTTGAATCTTCATTGCTAGGGTCTTCCACAAAAACTCCATCATTAGTGAACCTTACTTCATAACCTTTCTCTACAATTTGCCCTACGCTTATCAGATTCTTTGCAATTAGGAACATACAAAACCTTACTCAGAAGAGTGCTTCCATCCTTGGCCTTTACTGATCCAATAGACTTCACATTATGCTTTGTGTTATCACCTGTTTGAATTACATGATTACTCACCTTATTCTCCAAATCAGTCATCAAAGCTATATTGTCACTCAGGTGATTGCTACACCCTGAGTCAATGTAGAAGACTCTTTGATCTTCACTTTTTCTTTCACAAGTTGCATTCATAATTAAGGTTGAATGTTCCTTCCTATCTAAAGCATAGTTGTAGTAGGTATTATTGTAGGATTGACTTTGAAAGCCTCTACCTACATTTCTTCCAAAGTAACCTCTACTACCTCTACCTCTGAAATTACCTCTCTAATTTCTATTACCTCTTCCTGCTGAACTAAAGTACTGCTTATATCCTCCACCATTCTGATTATTATGCCAACATTCATGAGCTAAATGATTAGTTTTACCACAAATCCAGCAAGCTTTGACACCATCTTTATTGCTTCTGCCTCTTCCTCTTCCTTTTCCACCTCCTCTTCCTCTTAGGAAGTTAGCTTGGCTAGTGGTGCCTTCATCTTCATTCAAATGTTGCTTGCCTTTGTTAATCTTCTTCTTTTCCTTTGAATACATTGCTTGACTTGTACTTTTATCAGCATCACCTTTGACATCCTGCTCAAAGGTTAGCATGTGTCCTAGCAATTGATTCAAATCAGGAGTGAAATGATCTAGTGACAATTCAGTGGATAGAATAAATGGATTCCACTTATCATCTCCTCTCAAACCTGTGAGAATTTGTCTTACCAATTTGTCCTCTTCAATACATCTGCAATGTGAATCCTTCCTACATAATCAGGAATAGATTGAGAAGCTTTCTTTTTGAATGCAGTGAACTATGCCCATAAAGATGCCTTTCTTGACTTTGTGGTGTTTTGGAAATGCTCCTCCAAAGCATTCCATATGTCGCACTTTCAATTCCTCTAATGTGAGGTAGCAAGTAATCATTGAGTCCCATGTAGATAATGCTCCTTGCTTGAGCATCCTTCTTCATCCATGTCTTCAAATCTGAGAGCTCTTCCCTAGTTGGAACACTAGGATCTCTAAATCCTAGTTTTTCTTCTTCACCTATGATATATCCTATCAGCTCTTTGCTTATAAGATGAGCTTCCATCCTCATTGAACAAGCAGGATAGTTTTCTCTATCCAATTTCTCTATCTAAAGAGAATCTCCCATCCTTTCTTCACCTGTGCAATAAATTCTTCAAGCTTTGTGAATAATGAATGTACCTTTACTTTGAATGTAGTTCCTTTTGATATTCTTGATAGCTTCAGGCCTCCTTCTCTAGCTTTCACTTCAAACTTTCACCTTTTGAATCTTCAAAGATTGATTTCTATATAACTGCCACAGTCGGGGTCCTTCTTTCTTCAATTTTGATGACTCCTTCTCTGATACCACTATTGGAGAGTGTTAATCTCTAAAAGAACAAGTTATCCTTGATGTTAGAGCAACTCTATATCAAGAACAACTCCAAAACTCAACCAATTGTGGAAGACCAATGTCAAATTATCAAACTTTGAACTAACTGTGAAGAAATTGATTACTCAGAAAAGTCTGCTACACTTAAACCACTCATTGACTAATCAAATGTGCAAAGTTTTCAATGAGACTTTGTACAAGCTGTCTCCTAAAGTTTGCACACCTTCTCCAAGTTAAATCTTCATCAACTGCTCCTAATACATCTGCAATGTGAATCCTTCCTACATAATCAGGAATAGATTGAGAAGCTTTCTTTTTGAATGCAGTGAACTATGCCCATAAAGATGCCTTTCTTGACTTTGTGGTGTTTTGGAAATGCTCCTCCAAAGCATTCCATATGTCGCACTTTCAATTCCTCTAATGTGAGGTAGCAAGTAATCATTGAGTCCCATGTAGATAATGCTCCTTGCTTGAGCATCCTTCTTCATCCATGTCTTCAAATCTGAGAGCTCTTCCCTAGTTGGAACACTAGGATCTCTAAATCCTAGTTTTTCTTCTTCACCTATGATATATCCTATCAGCTCTTTGCTTATAAGATGAGCTTCCATCCTCATTGAACAAGCAGGATAGTTTTCTCTATCCAATTTCTCTATCTAAAGAGAATCTCCCATCCTTTCTTCACCTGTGCAATAAATTCTTCAAGCTTTGTGAATAATGAATGTACCTTTACTTTGAATGTAGTTCCTTTTGATATTCTTGATAGCTTCAAGCCTCCTTCTCTAGCTTTCACTTCAAACTTTCACCTTTTGAATCTTCAAAGATTGATTTCTATATAACTGCCACAGTCGGGGTCCTTCTTTCTTCAATTTTGATGACTCCTTCTCTGATACCACTATTGGAGAGTGTTAATCTCTAAAAGAACAAGTTATCCTTGATGTTAGAGCAACTCTATATCAAGAACAACTCCAAAACTCAACCAATTGTGGAAGACCAATGTCAAATTATCAAACTTTGAACTAACTGTGAAGAAATTGATTACTCAGAAAAGTCTGCTACACTTAAACGACTCATTGACTAATCAAATGTGCAAAGTTTTCAATGAGACTTTGTACAAGCTGTCTCCTAAAGTTTGCACACCTTCTCCAAGTTAAATCTTCATCAACTGCTCCTAATACATCTGCAATGTGAATCCTTCCTACATAATCAGGAATAGATTGAGAAGCTTTCTTTTTGAATGCAGTGAACTATGCCCATAAAGATGCCTTTCTTGACTTTGTGGTGTTTTGGAAATGCTCCTCCAAAGCATTCCATATGTCGCACTTTCAATTCCTCTAATGTGAGGTAGCAAGTAATCATTGAGTCCCATGTAGATAATGCTCCTTGCTTGAGCATCCTTCTTCATCCATGTCTTCAAATCTGAGAGCTCTTCCCTAGTTGGAACACTAGGATCTCTAAATCCTAGTTTTTCTTCTTCACCTATGATATATCCTATCAGCTCTTTGCTTGTAAGATGAGCTTCCATCCTCATTGAACAAGCAGGATAGTTTTCTCTATCCAATTTCTCTATCTAAAGAGAATCTCCCATCCTTTCTTCACCTGTGCAATAAATTCTTCAAGCTTTGTGAATAATGAATGTACCTTTACTTTGAATGTAGTTCCTTTTGATATTCTTGATAGCTTCAAGCCTCCTTCTCTAGCTTTCACTTCAAACTTTCACCTTTTGAATCTTCAAAGATTGATTTCTATATAACTGCCACAGTCGGGGTCCTTCTTTCTTCAATTTTGATGACTCCTTCTCTGATACCACTATTGGAGAGTGTTAATCTCTAAAAGAACAAGTTATCCTTGATGTTAGAGCAACTCTATATCAAGAACAACTCCAAAACTCAACCAATTGTGGAAGACCAATGTCAAATTATCAAACTTTGAACTAACTGTGAAGAAATTGATTACTCAGAAAAGTCTGCTACACTTAAACCACTCATTGACTAATCAAATGTGCAAAGTTTTCAATGAGACTTTGTACAAGCTGTCTCCTAAAGTTTGCACACCTTCTCCAAGTTAAATCTTCATCAACTGCTCCTAATACATCTGCAATGTGAATCCTTCCTACATAATCAGGAATAGATTGAGAAGCTTTCTTTTTGAATGCAGTGAACTATGCCCATAAAGATGCCTTTCTTGACTTTGTGGTGTTTTGGAAATGCTCCTCCAAAGCATTCCATATGTCGCACTTTCAATTCCTCTAATGTGAGGTAGCAAGTAATCATTGAGTCCCATGTAGATAATGCTCCTTGCTTGAGCATCCTTCTTCATCCATGTCTTCAAATCTGAGAGCTCTTCCCTAGTTGGAACACTAGGATCTCTAAATCCTAGTTTTTCTTCTTCACCTATGATATATCCTATCAGCTCTTTGCTTATAAGATGAGCTTCCATCCTCATTGAACAAGCAGGATAGTTTTCTCTATCCAATTTCTCTATCTAAAGAGAATCTCCCATCCTTTCTTCACCTGTGCAATAAATTCTTCAAGCTTTGTGAATAATGAATGTACCTTTACTTTGAATGTAGTTCCTTTTGATATTCTTGATAGCTTCAGGCCTCCTTCTCTAGCTTTCACTTCAAACTTTCACCTTTTGAATCTTCAAAGATTGATTTCTATATAACTGCCACAGTCGGGGTCCTTCTTTCTTCAATTTTGATGACTCCTTCTCTGATACCACTATTGGAGAGTGTTAATCTCTAAAAGAACAAGTTATCCTTGATGTTAGAGCAACTCTATATCAAGAACAACTCCAAAACTCAACCAATTGTGGAAGACCAATGTCAAATTATCAAACTTTGAACTAACTGTGAAGAAATTGATTACTCAGAAAAGTCTGCTACACTTAAACCACTCATTGACTAATCAAATGTGCAAAGTTTTCAATGAGACTTTGTACAAGCTGTCTCCTAAAGTTTGCACACCTTCTCCAAGTTAAATCTTTCCAAAAGATTAGATCTTGACATTTCCTTCAAACAATCTACCTATGTCTAAAACTGTTCTTCTCTATAGTCGACTTTGACACGTGCAACTTCTAATGCATGCTTCTCCCAACCTAGACCCTATTTATTCAAATGCTTTTAGCCATAGGTAGCTTACCTTTCAACTTAAAGAATGAGTGCTTACTTGCTCAAAACTTTACATTGTGGAGGGAGATTTGATCAAAAGATTGACCACCGGGATTGCACCTGTTCATTTCTTCACTTCTTCACATTTACACATGTAAATGTTCTCGTCTTCAATTCTCTCAGCCTGATTACAATTAGACTCTAATTTTGACCATAGATGCATTAGCTATGGATTTAGACATCTAAAAAAGGATTTATGAAATGATCAAGCACAGAAAGAGAAATGGAGAAAAGATTGTGACTCAGATTTCATAAGTTTTCTTCTATTCTCATGAAAACAACTGATTTGATGAATCTCATTCATTCATCACATACATTCTTCTTCTACTCATCTATACTTGGTCTATATCTCTCTTCTCATATTCTCCCGACTCTATACTTGTATATATAGGCATATATGTACAAACACATCACCATTACAAAGGTATAAGTGAACTAATTTAAAGCTTAATGTACATGTATATACAAGTCTTCATCTTCTGACCATGCACTAATCTTCAAGCTTCAGAATTTGATCTTTGCTTTATTATTTGACTTCAATCCTTGTCGAAATCATCAATTGTTGATTGTCCTACACCAACAATTTTGTGCCAAATTTTGCATTGGGTCTTGTTATCAATTGGATAAATCAAATATGAAATTAGTTTTCAAAATTGATAATTTTACAAAGACTGATTGCTTTGCACTTAATCTTCCTCACCAAGCAATTGCGAGTGGAAAATCTTGTTCATATGTCATTTTTTCTTACAATAGCCTCTTCTAGCCTATATAAGTCCTAGGAGGCTATACCACACTTCAAACTTGAAAAATACCCCCTTTATGGAGGATGATTGCTATACATTTTTTTGCATTTTTTAACTTATTTGAGCTACATTTTACCCTCTCACCTCTTAGATCACTTATTCTACTTGCCTCTCACTTAGACCTATCTTGCCCTACCCTTTTAGCAAGCAAAACAAGCATGAAATTCCAACATCTCTTTCTGCATGAGTAGTTGCTCTACCACCCATCTCCTTCAATACTTGCAACAAGCTCTCAATGCACCTTGTTGATCTCAGATCTTACTCTCCAAAGCTTCGCCAACTCAATGGCCACTAGTCTAGCCCATGAATGTGTGTAAAAAATGAAGAAAAGAGGGACACAAAGTGTAAAAAAGTGTAGCAATGTGAAGCATAAGAAGAAGAAGAAGAGGAGGAGGAGGAAAATTGACTGTTAATGGAAAACTGAAAGAATTTAACCCAAGATATGATTTTTTCTTATTTCTGCCCATCTCTCTACGTAATTAGCTATCTAAAATAATGAATAAAATGTAGAAGTACCTAGAACACATGCAGAAACACCAAAAGCAGATACATCATGCAAAATCTTACCATCCCACATGTTTGACAATAAATTTCCCTAGTGGCATCCTATGAAGTAGAGCATCAAATTGGTTCATTGCCATGTCTGTATGTGCCCCCTTGCTGCTCTTGTACCTCCATCATGCACCTTGCCCGTGCCTTACTCCCACCTAGATTGCCTCCCACCCCTTCCCCTTCCCAGTGGTACTCCCTCCTCCCCCTCCCCCCCCCCCCCCCCCCTCTGCTGCCCTTGCTTCCTAGCCCACCTCCCCTCTTGAGTGGCACCTTCACTGTCCAAACCTCCCTGCCTTTCTTCTTCTTGGTCAAAAGTAGGTTCCCCCATCCCTCGCCCCCTCTCCCCTCTCTCCTCATCTGCGTCAAAACCCCTCCACTTGTTACTCTTCTTGAGTCCTTCGTAATGGGAAAGGGTTTTTGAAGTTTTATTTTTCCTTTTCTTGGACTTCCACCCTTAGTAGGGTTCAACTCAGTGGAGTCTTTTGGTCCTCTCCCCTTCCTCTTGTCACAACAGACATGAATGGCATCAGAGCCCACCCCCCAGAGGGACTCTTTTGAAGCCTCCTCACTCACTCTGTCACCCATTCAAATCCTCCTTATTGATGAGGGTAGAGCAAGTTCAGTTTTAGAGGTTGAGTGCCTATAGGCCTCTTTGATCATCTCCAAGGTCATCACCTTGCATGGTGAACTCAAGGAACTCCTTCAGAGTAGCTTTGCTTTTTGAAGTTGGCAAACTGGTTGATATTCAAACCTTGGGTCGTAACTTTTACTAGGTGGAGTTAGAGACTCTTGAGACAGTCGCATGGATGATTGCATTGGTCCTGATTGCAGCATGGGCTGGCCGAGCATATGTTTGTCCATGGAGACATGGTTTAAATCCTATGACAACTACTCGTTTGGAATTTATTCCTCGAGAAGCACTTGGCTTTCCTATGATGGCTTGCTTTCTAGGCCTTCATTGCGAGTATATTTCTCTTTTGCCTCAGATGGTGGATCACTTGGCACTATTTTGGAGATGGAGATTTTGTACTCAGCTTCCTCTGTTGTGGTTCAGGTAGTGGGCCTTTGGTCAGTTTGGATCCTCATTTCTGATCCTGCATAGTTGCCAATTAGAGATTGAGCTTTGGCTTTTATTTGGAGATTGGTTGATTCAAGGGGTTGAGTATTCTAGCCTTTCGAATTAGTGCTTAGCTTGTCGCAAGTTTTGTCATCTTGCAAAGGCATGCCCCTCGAGATCCGATTTCCAAGTTAGACATTGGTCGCAATGGGCCACACACTAGCCTTCCATGCAAGCATTCCAACCACCCTCTTCCACTTTGACTTTCCCGAGCCATTGTTGGGAGAGGGTGTGGGTGGAAAACTCTCCTTTATCTTGGTTGCTCGGACTGATCCTTCCTCATTTTCTATTGGCTAGCAATAGCTTGGATGAGAACAATAGATGGGGAAACAACATAGACTGGTGGTCCAACAAGTCTTGGTTCCCATTGGGAACCAATTTAGTGCACTTGGAGGATTTTCCTGTTGCAACCTGCTCTTAGTTAGATCAGGAGCCCCAGTTCCAAATTCTTCTTCCACAACGTCCTCCCTCGTGTCTACATCCACTCCACGACGCCCTCACTCACCTAATGTTGTGCCCTCTGGCACTCAATGCTCACTCATTAATGACTTCTTGGTGAGTTGGGTGGCTTAGGAGGGGTGCTCGGCTCAGAGAACCTTGGTGGCAATTTCTACCTTTTCCTTTATGCTATTCCACCAGGGCTAGTGAGTTTCGATTATCATTTGTGCGGAGAGCATTTCAGCTATGAGTTCTCTCGCTTCTTTGGAGCGCAAGAGGAATGGACCTCTTCTAGCATTCGGGTCCATGCGATGGCTCTTGCTTCTCATAGCTAGATTGCTTTGGACTTGATAATTGCTTTTTCATTCCCCTTTTTGTGGAGCCTCACAATTTGATTGGTCATTGGGGGAGGCATTGCACTTTGTTCGTGCCCAAGTTATTGAGTTCTCCCATCACCTTGGTGAGTTGGATCATACTGATTTATTTATCTGAGCATGGTGTACAACACAATTCCTTTTCATTCCTGGTCCTCATGAGAGTTAACTCATCTTGTATGTGGTTGTAGACACTCGTATTGACCTTGTTATATATTATATATATATATATATATATATATATATATATATATATATATACACACACACACACATACATACATACATCCACACACACACACACACACACACACACACATATATATATATATATATATATATATATATATATATATATATATATATATATATATATATATATATATATATATATATATATATATATATATATATATATATATATATATATATATCCATGAGGAGATACATGCCTAGGAGAAGGATCTTGGGATGGGAGAGTCTACTTGGTTCAACCTTTTCCGTGTTCTCACTGAGCATTTGGCCTCTTATAGAGGACATCTGTACTCAAATTATTCTGCATCCAAACTAGTCTCGAAGATGACCCAATTTACTACTGTTGTAGCCTCTTGGTTTGCTCAGTGTCCATAAGAGTCCTTTCATGGAATGTTCAAGGACTCGAAGGCCCAAACTTTTGATGGTATAGGGTTTGTCTAAGGCAGGAGCTTTGATAGTGCATTGTTGACAGGTGTATTGACATTTTGATGTTACAAGAGCACCATCTTTCTTTGGGACACACTCGATAGTGTAGACAACTTGTACAAAGACATTGTGAGGTCTTTTGGTTGGTTGGATATGGAACGAATGGGTCCTAGAGTGGTGAATGTACTTCAATTGGGGACTCAATGTAGAGTGCAATTGCAAATATAGGGGGCATTGCTCCTAACAGGGCCATATGGATTATTTTACAGTCGAGAGGCCTCAAATATAGATTTTTGAATCTCTATGCTTCAAATCATGAGAGTGCACATGCTTTTTTTCGTCATAGATTACTGATGCAGTGCCTAGTATTGATGCTTGGTGTGTTGTGGGTGACTTCAACATGATTGAGGAACCTGAGGACAAATATGGTGATAGCCAAGTCACTGTGAGTGGATCTGAGCTCATGAACTGGGAGAGATTACGTTTGACATTAAGGCTACATGATGTATGGCACATTGAGGGATTTGCTAGAGAGAGAAGTAGCCTCCTCTTCTCGGGCTTGGACATATGCCTTGGTGGGGTGAATCTCTCCTTGATCGATCACAATTATGTGAGTGATGCCTTGGCTGATTGTGGTGGTATGAATGATATTGTGGTGGGCTCTTGCATGTTTGATCATGTCACTATGGTTGTCACCTTTAGGGATGATGCTACTTAGAGCTTCCCTTTCTATCACATTCTTGAGCACATTCAAATTGATGAGAGCTTGACTGACCAGATTGTGATGATTTGGAGCTAGCTTCAATGGCAGGAGGGTTACGAGGCTCAGGCCTTTGCTGAGGTCTTTAGCACATTAGTTGCTTCTTACACAAGGTGAGCGCTTTGCAACTTGCTCAACTCTGGGGAGGTAGCACTGTGCCTTCATAGAGGGGTTGTCTCTCTTCAACATATCCTTGAGCATTTCCCTAATTTTGAATGGGTGGGTGCCAAGCTTTCCCATGCCCAGCAAGAGCTTCTTGATATCGAGGATCGACAATCTGCTTTCTTACACCTTATGCAGTCTTCTTAGTGGAATCAGGTTGGTGATTGTGTTTCTAGGGATTTCTTCTCGGCTACTAGGCCATGACACTCACGAAGAGGAGTCTTTGTTGGATGTTGAGTTTATCAATGATATTGTTGTTTACTTACATGGCCATGAGGCCAATATCTCTAGATTCAAGGATGCTTTCGATAGGTTTTGTGATTCTTTTGGTGCCAAAATCAATTGGTATAAGTAGTGTGGGTTTTGGGTTGGCAGTGATGCTCTATCTAGGTGGCTCCCTTGTGCCTAGTTTCAGTGGATTCCTCTTAGAACTCTCACACATTACCAGGGATGCCATATTGTCTTAGAGCTTTGGGCTGAGCAGCAGGCCTCACCTCTCCTTTTGACTATCAAAAGGAAGTTGATGCATTGGAGCATTGCTCATCTATCTTTGGACGGGAGGGCCATAGTGGCTAACTAGATACTTATGGCCACGATGTGGTATGTCACCTCTTGCTAGATTTTGTGGAGCTCTTGTATTGGCCATATTTAGTGGCTAACCAGGAATTTCTTATGGTCAAGGGATATGGAATCCCCACTTGGACTAAGTTGCTTGGCTAGTCATAATCCTCCTATGGAGCATGATGGCCTTGGGATTATTGACCCCCCTTGTAAAAGCAGAGCCTTGTTGGGAAAGTTTGTTGTTCACAATTTGCTTCATGGCTTGGAGCCATGGAAGGATTTTCTTCCTCAGATACTTGGCATGTGTGTGCCTACTATGGGTGGGTTGCGCGGCCTGAGGTCAGATGGATCTTTGTTGAGATGCAGCATATTGGGTTCTTGAGGAGGATTGAGGATTGTTTTTCTTGTAGTATCCTGAGATCGTGGGCACAATTGTGTCTTGCTCTTATTTAGCTTTTGCCCTCATGTATTGAGGAGTAGCTCTGACAACCTTTGACCTAAAATCTTCTTCTTCATATGGGGAGAGGATTCATGGTTGGTTCCCATCTGCATGTTTCCTAAGGGGCATTTTCCAGGGGTACAAGGTTAAGTGTTGATGATTGGCTCCATTTTAGGGGGCTTAATGAGGCGCAACAACAAGACAATTGTATTGGGATGCATGGGATTTCTTAGACGATTAGAGATATTGAGGTCGTCATCCTGAGGGATTGGGGGTCTTAGGCCGGCTATTTGGTTGGAGCTTTCACTCAGAATGAGATTTTGATTGCTGTCGGAGGTTTTACTCAAGATGGGATTCTCTTCTTTGAGATTTGTGAGGATGGTCAGATGATTAGCATGGCTAAGGAGTCCGAGATCATTGCCAACTACACTCTTCAGCAAATTAGGGTGGTTAGCACCCATAGTCGAGATTCACATATTCATCTTGATCATGAGGAGATTCAAACTGATTGTGATTGGCATCTTTGGGCCTGGGAGTTCGGCCTTTATCCTGCTTATAGTGGGATATTGGAGAGTGGTAGTGGAGGGATCTTCTATGCCTTCCCATGGAGTCCAATTTTTCCTTTCTTTCAATATACTGTATGTTTGGGCCATAGGGTCCTTCAATCAGGCCACCCTGCCATCCCTGCTGTAGTCAAGGATTGGTAGTGACATGGTGTCTTGTTCGAGATCTGTTCCTCCTTTTGGTGGTGCATTTGGAGTAGCTAGCAACCTCATTAGGTAGTCCTCTTCTAATGGCTTGTTGCTCATTGGGGCACTATGGTGCCCTTGGTTGAGTCATGGGGGCCATCGTCTTGAATCCATGGTTTATGGATATCACAATAAGTTACAACGACACTATTTATGGGACCACAAGCTAGCCCAACAAATTGGGTTGAGGATCTCGAGGCTTATGACTTGGAGGGAGGGACATCAGCTCATCTCTTGGGGGGAAATTGCTTGGGGATCGCTTACTGACCCACCTCTTAGTTACTAGCACATGGTCGATAGTCTATTTTGATGATTTGGGATGGGTAGATTTCCACCACTCAGGACCTGATCATTTCTTCTTGGAGGAGCGATGATGATGATTACTTGGAGCTGATCAGTAGCCTTGCCATTTGGTTTGTTCAGCACATCTTTGAGTAGCAATGAAGAGTGTTTGGGACTTTTTGCTTGAGTTGATGCACACTCTTTAGGGGCATCTCGACCATCTCCAAGGTGAAAAAAATGGCATGAATCAATGGTGGATTGCTTTTTATTTAGATTTGGAAGAAAGGCTCT
Organism: Ceratopteris richardii; assembly: GCA_020310875.1. Lineage (NCBI taxonomy): Eukaryota > Viridiplantae > Streptophyta > Polypodiopsida > Polypodiales > Pteridaceae > Ceratopteris > Ceratopteris richardii. The sequence continues at coordinate 104,439,433 of CM035423.1, forward strand.
TTCTTTACCTCTCACGGTGATACTATCCGATGGAACTACTATCTATATGCTTGGCTTTTCTCCCCTCTCTCTGTGCCTTCCCCCAAGGGTTAGAAAGGCTTTTTATTTAGATTTGGAAGAAAGGCTCTTTCTTTACCTCTCACGGTGATACTATCTGATGGAACTACTATCTATATGCTTGGCTTTTCTCCCCTCTCTCTGTGCCTTCTCTTTCCGTGCATTGGGTGGGTGTGTGGGGTGGTATGTCCCCGTTGTATTAGAACTTTTATCTCACCCCTGGCTAGGTATGTAGACCTATGGGTGTTTTCTCATTAATGAATGAATGGATCTCTTTTTCGGGGAAAAAAATTATCCCCAGAAATGGCGTCAAACGTGTAAATCTCTCATCATCATAGTCCATAAGTGCACACAATAAGAAGGATTTGTATCCATGAGACGACCAATTGACAGGTATGAAGGCCTACATGTGATGAGATAAAAAGATGCATACCTACAACAAGAGCAAGGTAAGCACACATGGATGCGCACATGCATATACACACACACACTCACGAATAAGCAAGAGATATTATGCTCTAAGAAGCTCACTGTATTGTAAAATTATATATACATTGCACAAAAGAGTTCTCTAACCGAGAAACCCCAACAAATGAGAGTTCTTTCTCTTTTATGGATTTTTTACAAGCTTTGTCCACCTTAGAGTGTCAGACCTAACTTTAAAAATAGTGTCCAAAATCCTATTGGAGGTTTAAATTGTGTCAAAAATATACGAAATTCATTGTGTCTATTCTACTCATGCCCTTGAAGCTTGATTATTGCCAAAAATAGGAACTTATGCCAAAATACACATTTCTACATGTATTTTGGGTAAAAAATGGGAATAAAACCATATTTTTAAAGATGGATTTGAGATGAGAAAAATTTTGAGGTCCTTTCTCCTTTACTTCCATGCTCAAGCTTCCCTTCTGTTGCATTCTTCATCCTTTAACTGGGCTTTGATTGCTTTGAATTGATGGTTTTTAGGCTAACTTATGAGCTTCCTCCAACAAATGGCCGATGCTTGTCACACGATAAAGTTGCAAAGCAAAATCTCAAGTTTTGTGAGAACCATTGATGCAACAAAGAATCCAATGGTTGATGCCTCTCATGCATTAAAGCATGGTTGATGAATTCTATATCATTGGTGAAGAGGAAATCAATGGCCAAGAATCCACCAAGTTTGTAGAGATCATTTCATTGCTCATATACATTGGGGTAAGTCCAAGGTCAGAGATTTATTCCTACTCCCCAAAAATTCTTTTCAATTTATGCCATCAATTCAAATAAGATTCAAGGAAAAAAGTAAATCAAATATGATTTCATTTTTCCCTTGTGGTTTTCCAACCATATAAGACAAAAACAACAATCTATTGATTAGAAGCGTAAACTACTGAATGTTCTTTCCAATGTGTCAAAAGCCTATTGGATTGATCATCAATAAAGTTTTTAATTTTGTGGCAGATAAAGTGGCCCTTGGAGACCTCAAATTTTTACTAATGCTTTGCATTTAAAGTGATGCCATTAGGATTGAATTATGCCCCTACAACTTTTTGGAGATTGATAGGTCATGTTAAAAAAAATCAATGGAAATGCTTAGAAGTATATGTGGATGAATTATGTGCATACTCAACATGAAAAATGAAGCACATCCCTATATTGGAGAAAATATTTGATAAATGTAGACAATAAAAAATCTCATTGAGTCCAAAGAATTGTGCCTTCATGGTCAAACAAGGAAAGATTTTGGAACACATTGTGTCCAAAAATGGCATATCCATTGATAAAGACAAGATCAAAGCTATAGTGAACTTTTCGCAAACAAAAAAATATCCATTAAGTATATGCATTTATGGGAAATAGTGGTTATCATCAAACATTTTTTACATGTAATATGCGGTTACACATCCTTTATATGCTTTGATCACTTAAGTTTGAGTGGAAAAAAGAGTGTGATAAAGCCTCTAAAGATCTTACACATCCACTTGTCACTATGCCAATTTTGAAAGTGTGTGACTGGAATAAAATTTTGTTAGGCTGCTATTGTCTAAGAATTATCAAAATACTTTTGATGAAATTACCAAATTTTGCTTTAGGTGGTTGGATTGTATGCAAATGAGCTTGAAAAAGGCATGTTTGATTAGATTTTCATGGAGAAAGAGTGAATGAATGTCACTTATCCGTTTTAAAATATCCTATTTTTTTTTTTTAAAAGAGGAGTCTTCCTCATGATCATAGAAGCTAGGATAATTTTTTGAGAGTTTTAGAGCTTTACTTAGTAATTATTTTTAGCCTAGAAAGTTTAAGGACTTAATTTCAAGTGTGAAAAAGGACACTTAAAAAGATATGAAAGGAAATTGAGACTCTTTGTAAGTAACTTTTTGTGTCATTTTCTATTATACAACCTTGGGGAGCTCTTACAAAGTGAATATTTTCACTGTCTTTTCAAGGTGGTTTTACAATGGTTTTTGGGATTGTTTCCTTGGATTTACATAAAAGATTTGTTTAATTATGCTCCTCTAGTCTATTCTCAATTTATACTCGAGCTTCATAGGCATGAGTAGAATTTCCATACCATACCAAATTTTAATATTTGATATTGTTTCGATCTCAAAATAGCATATGGACACTATTTTTAAAAGCTAGGATGGACATAACAAAGTGGACAGAGCTTTTCAAAAATAGACAAAAGTGAAAGAGCATTCATTTGTTGGGGTTACACTCTTTGGAGTTAGTTTTTTGAGTTGAGAACTCTTATGAGCTTTTGTATCCATTCTTGAGCAATAGAGAGCTTCTTTGATCATATTGCCTAAGTCTATGCATTCATGCATGCCTATGTGTGTGTTTGTATCTCTCTTGTTGTATATGAATGTACTCCCATCTTGTCCCATACATTCCTCATACCACTAGTTGGTCGCTCCGTGGATATGACACGCTTTTATTCTATTACATGTGCAGGCTATGAGGACATGGGGAATAAAAACAAGCTTGTCAAACGTGCATGATGCTAAATGTTCACATGAACTATGTGCGTTTGCTTCTCATTGCTTGTGTTTTGGGTACATTCCCTTCATCTTTACATTATTGGATAGTTTTATAGGTAGTAGATAGCTAGAAATAGGTAAAAATTAGGTTTTTGAGTTAGGGTTTAGTAAGGTTTCCATTAAAGCTCATTTTTCCCTCTTCTTCTTCTTCTTCTTCTTCTTCAATTTTCTCCTCTTCGTACGCTTTTTTTCTTGTTTTATTTCTTCTTCACATGAGTGTGGGGGTTGAAGTAGTAGTTCTTGAGGTGTAACCATAATTTTGAAGCGACATGTGTTGCATATGAAAAATTTGAAACATGTGGAAATTTCAAGATGAAAAGGACCATGTGGAACACGTTCGAGATAAAAAACACATGTTAAATGTGCACAAAAATGTGGGTTTGACCAAAATAAAGAAAAAGATGTGGAATTTGGTGAAACTAATGCACATATTGAGTCTAGGGGTGTCGAGAAACATGAAATTGCTCCAAAATTGCAAAACCTATCCATATGAGGTGCAATGTAGAGCCAAAAGGGTTTTTCAAGTAGAAATTAAAAAAAACGACCAGCACCATAGGATAAAATATATACTATGGTCTAGGAGGCGGAGAGAGAGAGAGAGAGGGGGGAGGGAGGGAGGGAGGGAGGGAGGGAGGGAGAGAGGGAGGGAGGGGGAGAGAGAGAGAGAGAGAGAGAGAGAGAGAGAGAGAGAGAGAGAGAGAGAGAGAGAGAGAGAGAGAGAGAGAGAGAGAGAGAGAGAGAGAGGGAGGGAGGGAGGGAGGGAGGGAGGGAGGGAGGGAGGGAGGGAGGGAGGGAGGGAGGGAGGGAGGGAGGGAGGGAGGGAGGGAGGGAGGGAGGGAGGGAGGGAGGGAGGGAGGGAGGGAGGGAGGGAGAGAGAGAGAGAGAGAGAGAGAGAGAGAGAGAGAGAGAGAGAGAGAGAGAGAGAGAGAGAGAGAGAGAGAGAGAGAGAGAGAGAGAGAGAGAGAGAGAGAGAGAGAGAGAGAGAGAGAGAGAGAGAATTAGAGAGAGAATTAGAGAGAGAAGGAAGAGAGAGAGAGAATTAGAGAGAGAAGGAAGAGAGAGAGAATTAGAAAGAGAAGGAAGAGAGAGAGTAAGAGAAGTAGAGAATGAAGGTAGACAGAGAGGGAAGAGAAGAGTAGAGAGAGAAGGAACACGGAGGACAGACAGAGGTTTTTTTAATAATAATAAAAAACAAGGGGGCCTTTCTTTGAAAATATGCCAAAAATAGAGAAAGAATCAAAGAAAATACCAAAAAATTTCAAAAAATCAAGAAAATTTCTCAAAAAATTGTCACAACTTCTAGACAATTTTCCACACTCAAAAAATTAGAGATCTTCATTTTGATTCTATTTCAAGAAGAAAAAGAGCACTAAAAAATAGAAATGATTCCCCAAAAAAAAATCCTAACAAATTCTAAAAAATTCCAAAAAAGTTTAAGGCTATCCAAGCAGACTCCCATGACTTAGGCAATAAAATGACCTATAGAATACATGAAAAAACTTAAAGAAGAATCTTGAAAATTGATGAAACTAAGAAAATTAAGCAAAGAAAATGGTACGAGAAGACTTATGTACAACCTTGATAGATTTTGCAAGTTCCAAGTGATCCAAAAGACTTTAGTTTCATTGATGATAAAACTTGAGACTGCATAATGATAAACCATTTTAATTGTCTTCATATTGGGAATAATGACCCTAGAATAGGGCACTCTGAATGCTCCACTGGAATAATGATTCCAACATCCTGTATCTTTTGTATCTCTATGTAGACAGCTCCAACATCCTTTGGATTATAATTTTTATCTTTTCCCTCTTAATTTTTTGGCTCCTTGAGTCACTAGAATCCTTAGCCCATCAAAATTGGCAGGTATTCCTTCCAAATCCTTATAATGCCATGTGAATATACCCACATATATTCTCATAAGAGATGTTATCCATACTATTATCTAGAACTAGGTGGCCACTAATATGGGACATGAATCAGCTTCATCAATGTTGCACTTCAGTGGTTTCTTCTTCCCTCTTCTATGGCCTCTCATCGGTTTGCCCAATCAGCAACTTGAATGATCTCCTCTTTTCCTTCATTAACTTCCTCAATATGTGGATTGTTTGGAAAAATGCCATAGCACGAAGATGAGTCTCCTCCTTGCCGCCAGGCAAGCATGTCCCCTTTCTTCATACAATTCCAAATCTAGGTTGTCCATCATATCTTTTTCAATACAAATACCAATTGTCTGCATCATGCTCGTATGTCCCTTGTTGTCTGGACCTTCTTGTAAAAATGTATGTTTCAACTCTCTTACCTCTTGTTTTACCCACATAGTATCCTTGCCCCAATCATGCAACGCACTGGCATGCCTTAGCCAGGGTCTCCCAATCAATAGAGGAAAACTTCCATCTACTTGTGGTAGTCATAATACAACAAAGTCTAAAGTAAAGATGCTACCTTGTACCTCAATTGGAACTCCAAGGACAACTCCCATAGGTTTTATTGTGCTTTGTTCACACAATGTGAGAGTGAAGTTGGTTGATCTTGAAGGTTAGAGTGTGAGCTTTTCCATAGTATGTTTAGGCATCAAGTTAATGTCTAAGCTACCATCCAAATGTCTGAGCTACCATCCAATATAAATCCTTATAGAAGTTGTCCTTTAACTATGACAATGATTCATGGACTCTTATAACCTATAAGGGGGGCTTCCGCTATCACTTTACCCTCACCAATAGCATTAGCTTTTGCAAGCAAAGTGGATGTGGAGGCTTCATCAATGATCTACATAACTTTTGATATGAATTTCACATCCATTTTTAATAGATAAAAAATACTAACCTCCTTTTTAATGGATTTAAGTAGACTTGAAGCCTCAGATTTTGTAGGAGCATGGGCTATTTGTGATTGTTTGAACTCCTTTGGGGCCCTATTGAATGCATGTCCAATGGCTTCATTTGTGCTTGTTAGATCTTCTTTTTGTTGAGTCTCTTCACTTGGAATAGGTCTATCCTCAAGTGTCCCATTTTCCTTGTTTAGTTCATTTATCCTTAACTCTCGATACATTTTTGTTTGAGGGGCTTACCCTTTGCTTCTTGTCTACATAACAAAAGAGTCAATCTCTTCTAAATGTACCACTCTAGTAGATGGCACAATCTTTTCTTCTGACGCTCTTGCCTTACTCATAGAAAGCATCTAAATATGAGGCCTTGATGTGGATGCCTTGTTCTTTGGGCAAAAAATTGTGTAGCGATCTCTAGATTTTGGACGATTTCTGCAAGGAGGAGAGTTCTCTAGAAGACATTTGCTTTGATAATGTCCACATTCTCCACACCTAAAGCAAATGATTGGCCTTCTCGGTCCATTTCCAAAATTGCCCCGAGGACATGGGTTTTATGTGTCAGCTTGACTTGGTGCAGCAACCATTACATTTGTTGGTGGTTAGACTCCTCCTTGTCCATAGTATGCATGTGCAGGCATTCCTCTTGAGTGCCACTCATGGGCGTCATGGATGATTTTCTTGCATAACTGGCAAGTCACACTTAAGAGAGGCATTCACTTACCACACGACCTTGTTTGCTACACAATGCACCATAGTCCACTTTTGATGCCACTTCCATGAAGTTCTTGTAGTCCTGTCAAAGTTGTGCCACTTGTTCTGCTTGGGATTCCTCTTCCTTTTGTAGTTTTAATGCTTGAATTTCATGCCTTAGTTGAGTTAATGCACTCTCTTCTTCTTTATGGGACTTGTTTCTTTTTGAGATCTCAATGTCTTTCCTCAATTGTGTTACTAGGTCTTCAAGTTCTATAGGGTACGATAGACTAGAAGAGCTAGTTCCATATTGGTGTCTAATTTGTTCTATCCTGGTTGCTATAGAAAAAATTTTTTCAATTGTTGTTATGGGGAGCACTAACTCCTTAATCTTGTAGTGTGCTAATATTGGAAGTGGTTTAGTAGCCACTTTTTGACAAAGAATTCATGGGGAGGGTCTTGTAATTTAGCCATAAGTGCTTTGGCACTGGTGATAAATTTTGGAAATGTCCTCCCAATACCTAGGCGTAGGTTTTCTAATTCTTCAATGATATGCTCTGGTGTATTTCCTTGTAGCAACTGTGTCTTGAAGGCATTCTTCTTAAAGTCCCAAGTAGTAAAATGGTTGTCGACAAATTGGCTAAACCATTTGTTTGCTAGACCATCTAATGTTGTTGGGAATAGTATAAGAAATGCATCTTTCCTTCCTATTAATCCCCTTGTTTTACATAGGGCTAAAAATCTTCTGACATGCTTGTTAGGGTCTTCATATGCTAATCCTCTAAAAGGTGGAAATTTGATATTCAATCGTGAAAGTAGAGTTTCTAATCTGCTTGAGTGGCCATGTTTCTTATTGATGTTGTAGATGAAAGAGGGTTAGCTAACCTTCGATGGCGTTCCTTCTTGTTGTTTTGAAAGGCACTCCTAAGGTTTCTGACTAGGTTATGGTCATGAGTTGCGCATCCTATTCATTAGACTAAGATGAATTCCAAGGAAAAGGGAAAATTAACTCTTCAATATTGTCCACACCTTTGCACTTCTTCTTCGCTTTGTAATATTGGTTCTTGAATGCTCAAGCTGCCTTGTCCCACCGGGCATGCCAAATTTTGTTGGAGATACTTTAATTGAAAGGTGCTTAAGTGTTTGTAGGAGAAGAATGGAGAAAAGGAAGACAAAAAATTACATAAGAAACCTCTATGCCTTGATTAATCATAAAAAATACAATAGGTTTGTCTAGAATGAGACAAAAATGCTCTATATGTGATAGCGCTTAGGCACAAGAGCACATACACGACTGTATAAAATACCACAATAAGTGCACTCAACCTCCTCTATGCTAGTCCTCCACCTTGTCTAGTAGCTTGCCCTTGTGCACACCTTGCACTCAAGCTTCCGATAAGGTTGAAGGAAGGGTCACTCTCTATCAATGTGTAGCACCTCTCTGATGTTCCTTTGCTCCAATTTTGTTGCTCTGTGTGCATTCTCTCTGCATACTTCTTAACCCACTTTGTCACTTTCCTTGCACACCTTGCTTCTTAGTGCTCATATTGTTGAAGTGTTGTTGAGAAAAGGGGAGCAACAACCCTAACCGCCTCACATGGAAGTGAGAAGTTTCTCCAAGTTTGGGCAAAGAATGAGAGGAGAGGTTCACCCACGCTCATGGAGCAATGGCAACAATGGCCAACGTCACAAGGAGCAAAGGGGAACATCCTCCCAACCATGCACACACACATGCAAATCCATACACCAAGATCATCGCCTTGCACACAAGGAAACAGGAGAGTAACAAATGACACCTTCTTCCATTACCAAAATGGAGGCCAAGACCATGGCCAAGGGACCTCCCTTTTACAAAATGAGCTCCTCCTTATATAAGAGGGGAGGAGGAATCCGTTGAATACAAGTGGCCAAAAGGCTTCATTAATTTGAGAGATCTAAAAATAAAAGGTAGGTGGGAAAATCAAGGAGAGAATCTTTCAAGAGAGAGAGAGTCTTCTTCGTGCGTTTCCAAAAAGGGCTCCTATTTCTAAAATAAAGCAAGAGTTCAAAAAGAAGCCTTTTCCAAAAAAAGAAGGTAAGGTTGAGTTTTTATGGGTTTTCTCAAAAAAGGAAATAAGAGAGAGTTCCTATGAAGAACTTGTATACAAAAGGAAAAAGTGGAAATTTGAGAGACTTCCACACAAGGCTTTTAACCTCCAAGTATCCTTAGCTTCAAGGGAGGTCTCCAAGTACTCCATGACCTTCATAGCCTCATGGGTCCTTCATAACTTCACAGTTCCAACAAGTGTCTTGCTCTCTCTTGCTCCTTAGTCTAATTCCTTAGTCCAAGAATCATACTTTGGTTGTGTGTCAGTTCTCCTTTTTTGTACATCACTTCAATTTCTAGTGTATCTTGGTGCTCTCTTTGATGTTGCAAGAACCACCATGTGTAAGGCCAACAACTTCCTATTTTTTCCTATGGCAACTTTATGAGAAACAAAATTTTTAAAGAGGGGGCCACACATAAACTCTTGCCTATGGTCTTCACTTCATCTCTTTTCCACTTTTGACCTTCAGTTCTTCAAGATGTGTGCATAAGGGAGGTTTCACATGAACCATCCAAAACACTTAGAACCCTTGAGAACCCTTCAAAATGACCTTCTTGCAACCTGCATGCAACTTTTCCTACAAAACCATTGTGAACAACTATTTGTGCAATATCTAGGCAGCTATGTTCTCGGCCACTTGTGCACCACTTTGCACTTGTACACCACCTCTACAACACTTGCAAAGTCACAAATGTGACCAGTTCAACACCAAGGAATCGAAAGGTAATTGGATATGGATGGGTGTATAAAACAAAAAGATTTGCAGATGGAAAAGTCTCTAGATAAAAATCTAGACTAGTGATCAAAGGATATGCTCAAACACAAGGTGTGGACTATGATGAAACTTATAGTCTAGTGGATGAAATGTCCACCGATAGCTATTGCAGCTTGCAAAGGATGGAAGTTATCACAATTTGATGTAAAAAATGCTTTTTCAAATGGATATATTGTAGATGAAGTAAACATGGAGCAAAGAGAGGGATTCAAAAATCTGAACGAGATTGTGTGTGTAAACTCAAAACACATTTGTATGGTTTGAAGCAAACCCGAAGGGCTTGTAACTCTAGACTTGTGAGTTCTTAAATGAACTTGGATATTAAGCTTCAAAGGCAGATAATAGCTTGCTAGTGAAAGCAAGTGAAGATGGGTACATATATATTTATATCTATGTTGATGAAATTATACTTATAGGAACACATACTCAAGGAATCAAAAAGCTCAAGAAGAAAATGGAAATAGAGTTCAAGATAAGTGACTTGGGAAATTTATCTTACTTCCTAGGGATTGTTGGAGTTAGATGTCTATGGAAGCACACGAAGAGCACAAGGAAGAAGAAGAAGCTTGGAGCACAACACATGACTGAATGTATTACCACTAGCATGTACAAAGATAAGTAGCCCATTAGGGCAATAGCCATATATACAAGCCGGGGGAAAAACCTCCTAAAGAGGGAAAAAAGTGCCATGGTGGTCCTAGAGTTTTCACACACATCACTACCTAAATATATCAACAAATACACCCTCAAAGTGATGCGATGAACAAGGAGCTAGCACTCATGAGTCATGTATAAGGAAGTGCCAAGCTATGTGGAATCAATCCACAAAAGAAAGTAAGCCCAAAGCATTGCGAAAAGCTTCACACTTCTCCCTAGGCACAACCTTCATAAAAAGGTCTGTAATGTTCTCCTGCGTGGGCACATATGCCAAGCTGATCTCCCCAATAGAGAACCTCTCCCTGGCATAATCATAATGCACCTCAATATGCTTAGTGCGAGCATGGAACACAAGGTTCCTCCCAACTGCAAATGCATGCTAACTGTCATTGAAGATGGTGGTGGCAGAAGACTGACCAACACCCAAATCAGCCGTAAGGTTTTTGAGCCACATACACTCAACAATCATTGTAAAAGCTACCTTATACTCAGCCTCACAACTGGAAGTGGCCACAATGGGTTGCTTCTTGCTCAACCAAGATATACATGAGCTACCAAGCATGAAGCAAAAGCCACTAGTGGATACAAAAGAGTCATAGCAACCAGCCCAATCACTGTCAGAAAAAGCATGCAAATCTGGCGGTAACGATCCCCCTTGGGATAAAAGAATCCAAGTAGCCGGGTACCACTCAAGTAGCGAAAGATGCACTTAACCACTTGCCAATGCTCAACACTTGGGAAATGCATAAACCTACTTATCTATGAGACAAAAAACTAAATATCTGGCCGAGTAATGCATAAGTAAATCAAGCATCCAACAGCCTGCTATAGAGAACAACATCAAATGCATCTCTAGCATCATGAAGACTCAATTCTAAACCTGTCCCCATTGGAGTGGCAACATGCTTAGAGTCTTCAAGGCCAAAATGCTGCAATAGTGTGTTAATATATTTCATTTGGTACGAAGCCATTCCACCATCAACTTGCATAAACTGAATGACCAAATAGTGATGCAAATGCCCCAAATTAGACACCTCAAATGGGGCATGCAAATCAGCCTTAAAATCAGCAATAGTCATGTCATGAGGACCAGTGAGCAGCATGTCATCAACATACACAACAATGATCAGAAGCACATCATTAGCATGCTTAACATATAAGGTGCTTTTAGTTGGACTATTCTCAAAACCATGTGCAATGAGATATGCATGTATCTTTTCATACCAAGCACGTGGTGCTTGCTTTAAACCATATAATGCCTTCTTTAACTTGCACACCTCGTTTTCATGCTGTTTCTACACAAAGCCATGGGGCTAAAAAAAATACACTTCTTCATGCAAGTCACCATTGAGAAATGCTGTTTTAATGTCCAACTTATGTACATTCCAACCATGATGAGCTGCAAGTGCACACATGCTACGAACAGAAGTCATTCGGCATGTAGGTGCAAAGGTCTCATCAAAATCAACGCCTCTTTCTTGCACATGAACCTTTGCAACAAGCCTAGCCTTATACCTATCAATAGTTCCATCAAGTTTATGCTTCAGCTTGTAAACCCACTTAGTGCCAATGGCGTTCTTGCCAGGTGGAAAGTCACATAAAGACCAAGTACAATTTTTCATGTAGCATCATATTCAGATTGCATTGCAACTATCCAATGTTTAGAATTTTGTGCTTCATCAAACAAAACAGGCTCAATCTCATCACAAAGACTAGATGCAGCCATAACATAGAAATCTGAAGCAAAAGAAGCACTATGAGAACTTGAACGAGTACGATATGACAAAGGTGCATCTAATTTACTATCACGCAAAGTCTGCAGTAGCCATTTTGGCATAGTTTTTTCCTGCTCAATATCAGCTCTCTCATCAACAAGTGCATCATGTAAATTTGCATGAGAAATGGAATGATCTCCATCATCACATGAAACATGTAAAGACTGAGAAGTTGCCTCATTAGAACGAGCACTAGACTCCACCTGTAAAAAGAGGCAGCAAAGTATCATACATGTCTTTGGAGCTAACAGATGTCTCCTTCATACATGAAAGTAAGGGCTGAATAGAAGCTTCCACAAAAACAACATCACGGCTAACCAGAATGTGTTTAGTCTGTGGATGATATAGACAATAGCCTTTGCTTTTAGAACTATACCCAACAAAAATACATTTCACTGCTTTATCATCCAATTTTCTGCGATGTTGTTCAGGCACTAATGCATATGCCAGACAACCAAAAACATGTAGATGAGCAACAGATGGCTTGCAACCATGCCAAGCCTCATATGGAGTGATAGACTACAGTGCTTTAGTGGGACACTTGTTAAGTACATATGCTGCACACATAACAACCTCAAGCGAGAAACTATGTGGTAAAGCCTGACTCTTGACCATACACCTCACCATCTCCATAAGTGACATGTTCTTCCATTCAACAACTCCATTCTATTGAGGTGTATATGGCACTATACAATGATGTTTTATCCGACATTCAGCTAGAAATGCATTAAAGTCAGAAGACGTATATTCCCCCCTTCGATTAGAACAGAGGGTGCTCATTTTACATGCTGACAAATTTTCAGCCAAAACAAAAAACTATTTGAAGCACATAAACACTTCGGACTTTGCTTTCGATGGATATACCCATGCATGCCCGGAAAAATCATCAATGAAAGTCACGAATGAAGGATAATTTCCAAAAGAGGGTGTCTGCATAGGACCACAAACATCATTGTGAACAAGCCGCAATTTCTTAGTAGCTCGAACTGAACCACCTTTTTGAAAGGAGAAAAATTTCATTTTTCCCAAAATACAGCCTTCACATACATGTTACCGGGTGCCTCAAGTTTATGCAAAGAGGGCACCATTTCAGATTTCTGTAGGTATAGCAAACTAGCAAAATTCAGATGACCAAAGCATGCATGCCAAAGCTTTGCATCTGACACAGCCTGAGAATCATGTACTCCACATGCTCAATCATTCACAAATCTTTCATAGTCTATGAGCTTATACAACCCACAACATAAAATGCTAGAAGCAATAATCATGTTGCCATTTGAGAGATCATCAGCTGTACACCTGTCATCAATAAATCTCACAACCAAGCCAATCTTAGCTAAAGCCAAAACTGATAACATATTCTTTTTTATCCTTGGCACAAATAAAGCATGTGACAAAGTGAAACAACCACCATCAACACTAGTCAGAATGATCTTACCAACTCCCATGAAAGGATAAGAGGAGTTGTTGGTGCATGTGACAGTATTCCATGTAGGGGCAAGCTCGAGTGAAGTGAAGAAACTACGATGCAAAGTAATATGTTTGGTTGCCCCACTATCAAAGTACCAAACATCTGAGTCTACTGCAGACATACACTGCCCATGAGAAGATGGGTCAAAACTACAAATAGTAGTAAAACTGCAAAGAGTAGTAAACACCCATTCTTCATTCTACACTAGATTAGATGACTCTATTTTTGGTGTGGATGCCTCTACAACAACCATTACAGCCTCCTTCTTCTTTGCCTCTTTAGCAACGAGTTTGGAGAGCTCTTTATAACATGATCATTTGCTTTAAAGTATTTACAAAAAAATTTCTAGTTTTCTGATTCCTTCTCATCTTTATCTTGCTTCTTCGAATGTGCAACATTTTCAGATTTTTGCTTACTAGTAGAAGAGCTCCATTTACCTTTGCCCTTCTGACTAGCCAGAAAAGCTTGATCTGCAACATGCATAATAGACCTATTCTTTCTAGACTGATCTTCTTGTAACAAAACAGAAACTAACTCTTCAAATGTTAAGGCATTTGGGTTGCCTTTCATCATCAAACAAAGAGTAGAAGCAAAACTCTGATATGAGTTGGGAAGACCATTCAGAACAGTCTACACAAGTGAATTGTTAGGAAGGACTTCATCAACATAAATAATTGCTCCTTGAAATCCTTGATCTTTGTCAGAAAACTGTCCATAGAATTGCCTTCATTCATGTGCTCACTCTCCAACCATTTTCAGAGGTAAGCAACACGAGCCTCATTCCTAGCTTGGTACAATGTGGTAAGTGTATCCCAAGCATCCTTAGCTATACTACAAGAGAAAATGTGAGGAATAATGGCACGTTTGACAGACAAAGCTATCAATGCATGTGCCTGAGCATCTCTACCATCTCAATGAATTTGCTATATAGTAGGTGCAATAGAAACAAGAGCACGAATAGGAATCTGCAGAATATCACCATCTTCAACACCATCTGCATCAGCTTCAATACGTGTATTTGTAGTACCTGTGTTCGCATGTGTGATAGGATGTTTTTCAACACCTTGCATAATATTGCACAATCCTTTTGCAACCAATACATGACACATCATATAAGCCTACAATGGATAATTGGTACCATCCAACTTATCCTCAACAACCAATATACAGAATACATCACTGCTTTCAGCCATGGCCACTGACTAAAATACCTTGATGCAAAAAAATGATTGTATCTAAAGAAGTTGAACATAACTACCCAAACGAGTTCTGCTAGATCTATAGTAGACTTTGAGATGCTTATATTGGCGAACCAAAACTAGTATATATCTTTGGCATAAATAGACAAAATAGCGTGCACAAGCATTGAGATGGTGCATTCGAAGGCCGAAACGAGCTCATATCATGTTCGGACATCCTAATCACCTTGAGTATGCATACCAAATTTCATGCGATTCAGAGACTTCGATCGAAGGAGTGTCGATGATGTCGTAGATGAAGCGAGGACTTGCTCTGATACCGATTGTTGGAGTTAGACATCTGCGAAAGCACGCGAACAACACAATGAAGAAGAAGAAGAAGCTTGGAGCACAACACACAATATTGAATGTATTACCACTAGAATGTACAAAGATAAGTAGCCCGTTAGGGTAATAGGCATATATATATGCCAGGGAAAAAACCTCCTAAAGAGGGAAAAAAGTGCCCCGGCGGTCCTAGAGTGTTCATGCACATCATTACCTAAATATACCAATAAATCCCCTCTGGGAGTGATGCGTTGAACAAGGAGCTAGCACTCATGTATAAGGAAGTGCCAAGCTATGTGGAATCAATCCACAAAAGGAAGTAAACTCAAAGCTTTGTGGAAAGCTTCATTTACATTCAACATGGAGTGTGTGTTACACAAGAAAGGTATTTAAAGAACCTACTATTGAAATTCAACATGGAAAATTGCAAACCTTTAGCAACTCCATTGGAGATAAATCATAAGTTAAGCAGGTATGGAGGTGAAGAATTCAAAGACATGAAGATGTATCAAAGTTTGGTAGGTGGTATAAAAAATGATGCACTTACAAGATCAGATCCTTCATATGCAATTGTTGTTTTATCCCAATTTATGCATTGTCCAAAGAAAGCTCATTGTATTGCAACACAAAGAGTGCTAAGATACATCAAGGTAACTTTTAATAAAGTTTTTTACTATGGTATCACTTCTCACACTAGAATTAACATGTTTAGTGATGCAGATTGCATAGGTAGTACAAATGATAGAAGATCTACTCATGACTAATTATGCTACGTTGGAGATAATCTAATATCATGGTGTTCAAAGAAGCAACATAGAGTTGCTTTATCATCCATAGAAGATGAGTATAATAGCATGGTAGAGGCAACAAAAGAAGTCATATGGATGAAGGCTTTGATGAAGCATCTTGGAATTGCGCAAGGTGTTCCAATTATACATGGTGATAACAAGAGTTCACTCTACTTGGCAACTAACCTTGTTTTTCATGCCAAGTCTAAATACATTGAGATTTGATATCATTCATTGAGGGAAAAGTACCTGATAAAGATATTGAAGTCATCTACACTCCAACAAAAGAATAGGTGGCAAAGATGCTAACCAAGAGTTTACATGGGCCAAAGTTGCAGAGATTCAAAGAGATGGTAGGAATAGAGATGAAGAACATAATCACAATTAGTGATTGAGGGGGAGCTTTTGGTGTAGAACAATCACAAATTTATGCTTATGAAGATAATAGAAGCCAACCAAGTATTTGACACAAGAAAAAGAGAAGGTTTGTTGTAGACAAATAACAAGAAGAATGAAGATAGTCATGAATAAAGAATTCGATATATTACTATACATATATTCACTTCAAAGGATCCTAATTAGTGTAGCATAGAAATAACTTAGAGTGAATAAAAATGTATTAATCATGATCAAATTATGAATTTGTGGCTATTTAAGTCAATCAAGACATTAGAAAAAGAAAGATTTCATTTTCATAGTGAAAATAGATGTGTCAAGGAAATCAATAGTTTAAGAGCTTAGTCTAATTCACATTTCTCTCAAGATGATCACGTGGATAAAAAATCCTTGTACATAGATCTAGTTCAATAGTAAATCAAGTTTTGCCTAAATTTTTATGTCTTTATTACTTTCATAGCATGTGTCTGATTCATAGGAACATTCACATGTCAATTCTCTAAAGTCAAGACTCAAAAATGGCGCATCTCATTAATCAGTGCTTTGCTTAGCTCTCAATGGTGTGTGTAAAGTTTTTTGTGTTTAAGCATTAGAAATCTAAGTTGAGAGATAAGGAAGCCATGTCTAAAAACATTTTTTAAAACGGGTTGTATTCTTAGAGAAATCTATATTAGAAGTCACCTATGTCAAAGTCTCCATTTTTTAATATCAGTTTTAGGTAGATTTTGATCTTAGTGATCATAGAAAGATTTGATGAGTGTAATCAAGTGTTTGTTGAATCTTAGGGACGCACAAGGTAATGGAGAGTGTTAATCTCCAAAAGAACAAGCTATCCTTGATGTTAGACAACCTCTATATCAAGAATAACTTTAAACTCCAACCAATTTTGGAAGACAAGCACCAAACTGTCAAGATTTTAACTAACTGTGAAGAAAGTCATTTCACAGAAAAGTCTGCTGCACATTATTGATTCATTGACTAATCATTTGTGTAAAGTTTCTGATGAAAGTTTGTAGGATGTGTTGCCTAGAGTTTTCGCATCTCCTCCAAGTTAAATCACTTTAAAAGCTTAAGTAGATTATGAGAAATGTTTCAAACAATCTACCTATGTCTGAAACTGCCTTCTTGTAGAGTCGACTTTGACACCTGCAACTTCTAACACATGGTTCTCCCAAATTAGAACCCATTTAAGTGAATGCTTTTAGCCATAGATGGCTTACCTTCCAACTTAGATTTTGACTCCTCATTTGTGCAAAATTTTACACTGTGCACTGAGAACTGACCATTTATTTGACCATCGGAATTGCACCTGTTTCAGAAGACACTCAATACTTTCTCACATATGAATGTTCCTACACAAAATTCTCTCAGCCTGTTTGCAATTGGACTCTCAAACTTTAACCATAGATAGATTACCTATGGACTTAGATGTGTACAAAAGGATTTTTGATAAAATCAAACACAGAAGGAGAACTAGAGAAAAGATCGACACGCAATTCTCTGAACATTCTTTCTATTCAACTCTTCATACATCTGATGGATGATACATCCACTACACATCATCTATTCATCTATATTTCATCTCTCTCTTCTAATACGACCATCTACACATATCTATATATACATATGAGTGTTGATTCGTCATTACTTCAAGTATATTGAAGTATTTACAAAACTAATGTACATATGTTTGAAGAACTTTGCTTCCTGAATCTTCACTTCACTTCATGAAGTTGAACTTCAATCTTTTTCCTCATATCTTCACTTCTACGCTTCATAATCACCAATTGTTGATTGTCCTGCTCCAACAGCTCCCCCTCAATCATCAATTGTGATTACCTGCATCTTCTTTATTCCTGCCATATCTTTAAACCTCTACAACTTTGGTCCATCTAAACTCTTTGTCATCATATCTGCAAGTTGATCTTTTGTAGGAGTATGCATAACTTCTATTTCTTTATCAACAACCTTTTCTCTCAAAAAATGATACTGAATCTCAATATGTTTAGTTCTAGCATGGAATACAAGATTTGCTACCAAATATAAAGAACTCATATTGTCTCCACAAATGATAGGAGTACTCTGAACAATATCAAAACTCTTCATAAGAGTCTTTAATCATATTACTTTCTTTGCAGCTTCTACCATGCCTTTGTATTCTGCTTCTGTAGATGATAAAGCAATTGTATGTTGCTTCTTAGAGCACCATGAAATTAGCTTATCTCCCACATAACACAAATATCCATGTGTTGATCTTCTGTCATCATAATTACTTGCCCAATCTGCATCACTGTATATCTTGACTCTTGTATCTGAAGTAAATCCATAATACAAACCTTCTTTAAGTGTGCCCTTGATGTACCTAAGTACTCTTTGTCCTGCAATTCAATGTTCTTTTCTAGGACAATGCATGAATTGAGATAGAACTCCAACTGCATATGATAAGTCAGGTCTTGTTAATGTAGCATAAATCAGGCTACCCACCAAACTCTGATAAAGCTTCATATCTTTGAATTCTTCTCCTCCATATCTACTCAATCTATGATTCACTTCCATTGGAGTTGGTGCTATCCTGCAATCTTCCATTTTAAATTTGGTTAGCAAATTTTTCAGATACCTTTCTTGAGTTACATATGCTCCATGTTGAGTATATGAAATCTCCATTCCCAAAAAGAATGACAAATTTCCCAAATCACTAATTTTGAATTCTTTCTCCATCTGCTTCTTAATCATGTGTATACCTTTGTCATGTGTTCCTGTAAGAATTATGTCATCAACATAAATACAAACATAAATAAATCCATCCTCACTTGCTTTGACTAGCAAGCTACTATCTGCCTTTGATGCTTGAAATCCAAGTTCCTTTAAGAACTTTACAAGCCTATAATTCCATGCCCTTGGGGCCTGCTTCAACCCATACAAAGCTCTCTTGAGCTTACACACATAATTTGGATACACTTGATCCTTGAAACAATCTGGTTGTTCCATATAAACTTCATCTAAAATATAACCATTCAGAAAAGCATTCTTCACATCTAATTGAGACAATTTCCAACCTTTGCAAGCAATAATTGCTATGAGAGTCCTTATGGTTTTCATTTTTGCAACAGGACTATAAGTTTCATCATAGTCCACACCATATGTCTGTGCATATCCCTTTACAACAAGCCTAGCTTTGTACCTAGATACACTTCCATCTGCAAACCTTTTTGTTTTGTAGACCCATTTACATCCAATGATCTTCTGGCTATTTGGTTTAGGAACCAAATTCCAAGTCTCATTTTCCATCAATGCATCATATTCCTCTTGCATAGCTTTTTTCCAATTCTTCTTCCCTTTGGCTTCATCATATGTGGATGGATCTTCATCTGCTTTTAACATGTAAGCATAATCTTTAGTAGTCAAGAATGAAGTATCATAGCTATACCTTGTAGGTTGCCATTTGTGCCTAGATGACCTTTTGAGTTCTCCACTTCTTGAAGTTTCTGGTTCATCACATTCTGGATCAAACCTTGGCACTTCTTCAACTTCAACCTGTACTTCATTGTTCTCTTTTTCATCAAATATCTGAACCTTTGATTTACCTTTCTTTTGATTCACAACTACTTCAACATATGCATGAACATTAAGTGTTCCTGCATACCAAGTACCTTGCTCATCAAATGTAACATCCTTAGACACAAGGAATTGCTTTGTGGATGGACTCCACAACCTATAACCCATTTGCTTGTCATCATAACCAATGAATACATACTTCTCTGCTTTAGGTTCCAATTTATGCCTCAATTGTGATGGCACATATGCATATGCCAAGCATCCAAATATTTTACAATGATCCAAGGTAGGTCTCTTACCCCACCAAGCTTCATATGGTGTCATACTCTGCAAAGATTTACATGGCAACCTATTGACCAAATATGTGGCTGTGTTTACAGCTTCAGCCCACAAATAATTAGGGCAATTTTTCTCCTTCATCATTGATCTTGCAAACTCAACAAGAGTTCTATTTCTTCTTTCTGCTACCCCATTTTGTTGAAGAGAGTACCTGCAAGTAACCTCTCTCTTTATACCTGCATTCCACAAATAATCACTGAAGTCATTAGAGAAATACTCTCCCCCTCCATCTGACCTTAACCTCTTCAATTTTTGACCTGTAATTCTTTCTGCATATGCATGATAGTGTTTAAATGTGTTAAACACTTCTGACTTGTCTTTGATCACATAAATTGTGATCCACCTGGTAGCATCATCAACATATATGACATAGTATCTTGAACCATTTATATTGAAGTCCTTTGAAGGACCCCACACATCTGCATGTACCAATTCAAGTCTTTCTGAATACATAAAACCATGCTTATTATATGATTGCTTATGAGCCTTACCTAACTGACATGCTTCACATCTGTATGTCATGTGTTGACCTGCAACATTAGGCAATCCAAGCACTGAACCATTGTTAGCCATTTCTTTGATACCTCTTTCATTAAAATGTCCAAGTCTTTTATGCCAAAGATCCAATTCAGACACCTTTTGCTCTCCATATGTAAACATAGCATGTCCAATATTACCTTGTATCTTTAATGTGAAGAGCCTTCCTTCCTTCTTTCCTGTAACAATTTGTTTATACCCTTGACTAGGGTCTTCAACATAAACTCCATCATTAGTGAACGTTACCTCATGTCCTTTTTCCACAATTTGTCCTACACTAATTAAATTCTTTGGAATTGTAGGAACATGTAGAACTTTACTCAAGAGAGTACTTCCATCTTTGGCTTTAATTGAACCAATTGACTTTACTTTGTGCTTTGTATTATCACCTCTTTGAACTGTGTGATTGATTGCCTTATGATCTAGATCAGTCATCAAAGCAATATTTCCACTCAGATGATTGCTACATCCTGAGTCAATATAAAATACTCTCATGTCTTCATGTGAGGCTTCACATGTTGCATTCATAAAAGAGTTGAATCTTCTTTCTGATCTGATGCATAATTGTAGTAGGTGTTATTGTAGGATTGATTTTGGAAGTTTCTTTCTCCACTTCTTCCAAAAGAATTCCTACCACCTGTACCTCTGAAGTTTCCTCTCTGATATCTGCCACCTCTTCCTCTTTGACTAAAATTCTGATTAAAGTTACCATTGCTTTGATTATTATGCCAACAATCATGAGATAGATGATTGGTATTACCACATATCCAACAAGCTCTGACATTATCTTTGTTATTTCTGCATCTTCCTCTACTTCTGCCACTTCCTCTTCCTCTTAGGAAGTTTGCTTGACTTGGAGTACCTTCATCTTCAACTGATTGTTGCTTTCCTTTGCTAGCTTTCTTCTTTTCTTTAGAATACATTGCATGACCTGCACTCTTATCAACATCTCCTTTGATATCATTCTCAAAAGTTAGCATATGTCATAACAATTGATTCAAATAAGGAGTGAAATGATCTAATGAAAGTTCTGTGGACAAAATAAAAGGCTTCCACTTCTCATCTCCTCTTAGCCCTGTAAGAATTTGTCTTATCAACTTATCTTCTTCAATACCTTCATCAACTCCACCTAAAGAATCAGCAATGTCTTTCATCTTTGTCACACAATCAGATATTGATTGTGAAGTCTTCTTCTTAAATGTAGTAAACTATGCCCATAATGAAGCTTTCCTTGATTTGTTTGTATTCTGAAAATGCTCTTCCAAAGCATTCCATATGTCACTTGCACTTTCAAGTCCTCTGATATGAGGAAGCAAATAATCATTCACTGCCATGTAGATTATGCTCCTTGCTTGAGCATCCTTCTTCATCCAAATCTTTATATCTGTAAGCTCTTCCCTAGTTGGAACACTAGGATCTTTAAACTCTGGCTTTTCTTCCTCTCCTGTGATGTATCCCATCAGATCTTTGCTCATAAGATGAGCTTCCATTCTCATAGACCAAGCTGGATAGTTCTCTCTATCCAACTTCTCAGTTTCGAGACTACCTCCCATCCTTGCTTCACCTGTACTATCAAATCTTTAATCCTTATAAGGAATGAATGTACCTTAGTTTCAAAGTTTACTCCTTCTGATCCTTTTGATTGCCTTTGTGTGTCTTCCTTCAACTTTTCCTACACACTTTATCCTTTTGAATCTTCAAGATTTGAAATTTGTATATCTGCAGCAGTCGGGGTCTTCCTTTCCTCAATTTTGATACTTCCTGCTCTGATACCACTAATGGAGAGTGTTAATCTCCAAAAGAACAAGCTATCCTTGATGTTAGACCACCTCTATATCAAGAATAACTTTAAACTCCAACTAATTTTGGAAGACAAGCACCAAACTGTCAAGATTTTAACTAACTGTGAAGAAAGTCATTTCACAGAAAAGTCTGTTGCACATTATTGACTCATTGACTAATCATTTGTGTAAAGTTTCTGATGAAACTTTGTAGGATGTGTTGTCTAGAGTTTCCACACCTCCTCTAAGTTAAATAACTTTAGAAGCTTAATTAGATTATGAGAAATGTTTCAAACAATCTACCTATGTCTGAAACTGCCTTCTTGTAGAGTCGACTTTGACACCTGCAACTTCTAACACATGGTTCTCCCAAACTAGAACCCGTTTAAGTGAATGCTTTTAGCCATAGATGGCTTACCTTGCAACTTAGATTTTGACTCCTCATTTCTGCAAAAGTTTACACTGTGCACTGAGAACTGACCATTTCTTTGACCATCGGAATTGCACCTGTTTCAAAAGACACTCAATACTTTCTCACATATGAATGTTCCTACACAAAATTCTCTCAGCCTGTTTGCAATTGGACTCTCAAACTTTAACCATAAATAGATTAACTATGGACTTAGATGTGTACAAAAGGATTTTTGATAAAATCAAACACAGAAGGAGAACTAGAGAAAAGATCGACGCGCAATTCTCTGAACATTCTTTCTATTCAACTCTTCATACATCTGATGGATGATACATCCACTCACATCATCTATTCATCTATATTTCATCTCTCTCTTCTAATACGACCATCTACACATATCTATATATACATATGAGTGTTGATTCGTCATTACTTCAAGTATATTGAAGTATTTACAAAACTAATGTACATATGTTTGAAGAACTTTGCTTCCTGAATCTTCACTTCACTTCATGAAGTTGAACTTCAATCTTTTTCTTCATATCTTCACTTCTAGGCTTCATAATCACCAATTGTTGATTGTCCTGCTCCAACACAAGGATCATTCAAAGGTTCTTGTATATCCTAAAGCATTAAAATGTGTGACATTTATAGGTAATGAAGTTGAATCTTGAAGCAAACTTCTAAAAGCAAGTTGGAGTTCCAAATGGAAGAAGGAGATAGAGATCAATCTCAAAATTGGAAAGAATTGAAGTGTTTTTGTAAATTCTTTTCTATACTTGATCAAGGTAGGCCTCACATTGGAGAATTCCACTTGTAAAAGCAAGTTGGAGTTCCAAATGGAAGAAGGAGATAGAGATCAATCTCAAAATTGGAAAGAATTGAAGTGTTTGTGTAAATTCTTTTCTATACTTTATCCAAATGGAAGAAGGAGATAGAGATCAATCTCAAAATTGGAAAGAATTGAAGTGTTTGTGTAAAATCCTTTCCAGGAGATGATTAGTTTTTGATAGGGGTAGTTATCTCTTATAAAAAAATCATATACTTTTTGAAGGCTTATATAAAACCTAAGTTTACCAATTTGTTTAATATTATAAATATTTCTTGGACCCATTGTGTATATTCTATTTCATATATAAATCCAACTATCAATAGCTTGTCTATCTTTTCCTTTATCTTGAGAGCATACTTATAATTGCTTATATAATTTCTTTGTTTTGATGGTATGACCTCTAGGGCTATGGTCATTCCATTAACATAAATTTGGATCAATGCCCTTTATAAATCCAACCAAAAACACCTCTATATTCTCTTGTTATTAGTATCAGAGCTCATGTCAAAATCCATAACTACATGTTTGTATTCATCGTCCTCTTTTGCTATGACCATGATTTTTGTTTCGTGTTTATTATCATAAAATAGTCCTTTCCTCGTTTTTCTTTGTGGTCTTGATAAAAACAGAACTCTTTCATCAGCATGATATTTTTGGAAATGTTGTGCCACATCAAATTTTTCTTCATCTTCACTTGAATTATTGTTAATTATTTTCTCTTTATCTATATTCTTATTTTTAATTTTTTTTATCATCCTTATATTGCTTTAGTTGCATCCTCTACTCCAACTTAATTCAAGTACAAGTTTTGATTCTCAATTTCTAATTGATCATAGTTTCCATATCTCTTTCTTCTTCAACTTCAAAATTGTCCGCTTTTCTTACTTGTTCCTTTTTTGTAAACTTCCTCTTTATTATTTTCTAGTCTGACTTTTGATACACTTTCTAATTCTATATAGAAGAGTCCCCACTTTTGTCCAAAAAGGATATCCCTATCTTTTCATTGGTGGGTATCTAGAGTTGTTAAAATTTATCCTCACCCATAAGGTTCAAATTCTTCATCATTAAAAAAATTTGGGATGTATGCTTCATCTTCTATTTGTCTTACTTAAAAAAAAAATTTGTTTCTAAGAAGAAAAATTTTTTAGATAAATTTTGATTTATCTTATTGTTGGAGTTCGAGGTTTGCAGAAGCACGCGAACAACACAAAGAAGAAGAAGATGCTTGGAGCACACCACACAATACTGAATGTATTACTACTAAAACGTACAGAGATAAGTGACCCCTTAGGGTTATATGTGTATATACAAGCCAAGGAGAAAAAACCTCCTAAAGAGGAAAAAAAGTGTGCCTTGGCAGTCCTAGTGTGTTCACACACATCACTACCTAAATATACCAACAAATCCCCTTTGGGAGTGATGTGCTGAACAAGGAGCTGGCACTCATGTATAAGGAAGTGCCAAGCTATGTGGAATCAATCCACAAAAGGAAGTAAATTCAAAGCTTTGTGGAAAGCTTCAAACTTATCCCTAGGTAGAGCCTTTGTGAAAAGGTCTGCAATGTTCTCCTGCATGGGCACATATGCCAAACTGATCTCTCCAATAGAGAACCTCTCCCTGACATAATGATAGTGCACCTCAATGTGCTTAGTGTGACCATGGTACACATGGTTCCTCATAACTGCCAATGCACTCTGACTGTCACTAAAGATGGTGGTGGCAGAAGACTGACCAACACCCTAATTAGCCATAAGGCATCTGAGCCACACACACTTAACAGTCATTGTGAAAGCTACCATATACTCAGCCTCACAACTAGAAGTGGCCACAGTAGGCTGCTTCTTGCTCAACCAAGATTATGCATGAGCAGTAAGCATGAAGAAAAAACCACTACTAGACACACGAGTGTCATAGCAACCATCCCGTTCAAAGTTAGAAAAAGCATGCAAATCTGGTAGGAGTGATCCCCCCTTGGGATAAAACAGTCCAGGTAGCCGGGTACTACTCAAGTAGCAAAAGATGCGCTTTATTGCCTACCAATGCTTGAAATTTGGGCAATGCATAAACTTGCTCATCTATGAGATAAAAAAGTGAATATGTGGTCGAGTAATGCATAAGTACATGAGGCATCCAATAGCCTGCTGATAGAGAACAACATCAAATGCATCTCCGGCGTCGGGTCATGTAGATGCTCGGATGATGGATCAAGTCATCCGCCAAAATCGATCGGCACACGCAAGGTGTTTAAAGAAAACTCGGGTTGTTTAATCTTACTTGACGGATAGGAAAAATGGAGTTCAAATAGCCCTATTTACTTTAGTTATGAAAGAAGTAATAAATATCTTAAAATAACTAATGAGGAATGCCTAACAGTCAATGCATTTATGGATAGTATGGTTGAACTTCTCTATACCTAGCAATAGCATCTTGATATGATAGTAAAATTAATGATTCTTTGGTTATATGTTCTTTAATAATCTCATCTACTTCGTTTTCAGTTGGTTTAGGGTGAGTACGCCTAATTAGAGGTGGCAGAAATAAATTTTCACTATCCTGTGGTTCAGGAGATGCAATGGAAAATAAAGTTAAAAGATTTGTTAAACAATGATCATAGGATATGGAAACTAAAGATTCTTTATTAATTTGATCTTTGATGACTTCTTCTATTTCTACTTCTTCATACTCAATTCTAGTTTCAATACTTTCGAACACAACTAAATGCCCTATGGACATCAGAATTGAAGATCAACGGAAAATAGTAAATGAATTAATGAATGTGATAAGAATAGTTTTCAACAATAGTTATGCTAATGCTAAACCTTTCTAAATGATACATTTAGCTAAAAAAATGATAATGAATTCTAATAAATCCTATACAAAGATAATGAGGTGAAGCTATGAATGAGCAACTCCTATTCTCTGATCATGAAATGGCTTGTCAATCTTTATCAACTCTTCCTTCAATACTCTTTTCTTCAATGTCTGCAAAAAAAACATTAGGAATATAAATATAACTTACAAATCATAATTCTCATAACATTGGCATACATTCTCATTCATTCTCATACATGCTTAATACACATGCATATGCTCATACATACATTAAAGCATTCACATGCACTCTAATGCATACATTCACACTCATGCTAATACATTCACTTACATGCATACATTTCTCATGCTTAGTAATGCACTCTACATACATGCTTACCATGCAGTTATGCACATTAAGCACATGCTCATACATATCCATTCATTATTCAAGCATGCTAACATATACTCAAGCACATGCTAACACTTAATATTATGCATATTAACATAGCAATGCATACATTAACACATATGTTAATACATCCTTATATATACTACACACTCTTAAAGATGCTAACACTTAGATGCATTCATGCACATGCATCTTTGCACATCCATACTATCTCATGTACATTCATTAGCACTCATTGCTATGCCCTAACACTTACATACTTCAATTTTCATATGCATACACACATGCATTCACTTAGGCACACATGGATGCATACATATTTATGCATAAACTAATTACGAAATAATAAACTAAATAATATTTAATAAAACAAACCAAACATTAAATAATAAACTAATCACTTAATACTAATAATACATATAATTAATTTAATACTTCATTAATCTAACAACCACAAAAGAAACAAACAATTAAAACAAACCAAACTCTCTTTCTCTCTCTCTCTGTCTCTCTCTCTCCCTCTCTCTCTCTCTCTCTCTCCGTGTGCTGCATGTCTGCCAGTTGTGGGGGAGGGGGGGAATTTCTCATTCTTTTTCTTTTTCTACTCTGTCTCTCTTACACACTATCGCGTGTCAGCTCAGCCCGTCAGCTATCTGCACTATCTCAGTCTCTCTCTCCAGTGCTATCTGCCTCTATCAAACGAGCCGTCAGAAGCTATCTACTCTCTCTCTCTCCCCTCTCTCTCTCTCTATCTCTCTCTCTCTCTCTCTCTCTCTCTCTCTCTCTCTCTCTCTCTCTCTCTCTCTCTCTCTCTCTCTCTCTCTCTCTCTCTCTCTCTCCCTCTCTCTCTCTCTCTCTCTCTCTCTCTCTCTCTTGCTATCTGCGCCTATCAAACCGCCGTTAGAAGAGCCGCCAAAGATGGGAGAGGAAGAGAAAATAACATTCTTTCTCTCTTTACTGTCCTCTCTCTCCACTCTCTCTCCTATCACTCTATATACGCGACCCTCTAGTAGCCGTCATCTCCTCCTCTCTCCACAATGTATGTACAACTACACACACATATGTGATTTATATATAAAATTAGTTAATGCAATAATCTCTCATAAACTATGCTGCTCGTGAGGCCATCAGAGATGAGGAAGAGAGAGTTGTCCTTCAATCCCTATGGGAACATGTGTTACAATTGGGAGAAAGGCTAGAGATCAAGGAAAGAAACTCTAGAGACTAAATGACAGATTATTAATCTTTCTCTAGTGAGTGTGTGCATGCGCAAGTACTAGAATTGAATCTCCCAGCAACATTACAACACTCTACATTAATGGAGAAAGAAGAAGAAAAGAAGAATACCTGCAAAAAAAACATTAGGAGAGAACTAGCACAACATACACATATATATATACAAAAAGTGACATGAGCCTACCACTCTTTTAGATTTTACTTTATTCCCTCATCCACACTTTTTCCCACACTTATTCACCACACTTTTTATTTAACTTTAACCACAGAACTCACTCCATTCTTTAATCCACTTTCACACATACCTCTCATTTAAGTTTCACTTTTATCCACTTTAAGTGCATCATTCACTCATACCACTCTTTGAATCACTTTAAATACACATCTTTTATGAACCACTCTTTAAATACTTACTCACTCACACCACTCATTATTTATCCATTTTATTTATCATTTTAGTTTAGTCGTTTTTAATTTTAATAATTCATTAATACATTTAATTGAAGTTTACACTATGGATTTAATTTAATTAAATATCTTAATGTTCACATATATACACACACTTTTAAGATAATTAATTAAATCATAGTTTAATATATATTAAATAAATGTATAAAATGTAAGATAGTTTAATTAATTATAAACATACATTTATTAATTCCAAGTTTTTAACACATTAAATTAATGTTAATATTCACACACACTCAAACCTATACACACAAACACATTTAGGAGCCCTGGGGAACCCTCATATTTATCCATCTAGCACTAATATTCTTACATAAATACTCATAAACATATATAACCCTTGAGTTTTAAACCCATGCCCCATGCTTAAATGGGTACAAAGACACATTTGAATGTGAAGTTAGGGTAAACGCTAATGTGGACACCTGTAATATCCATCAATTTTTACCTACAAACACTTAAAGAGAGATTAGTTCCAAGCGAGACAATTGATCAACAGTGTTATAAAGGGGTTAGAGTTAACGAATAAACATGTTTTAATTTTCTTGGATGTCAACTGGAAGGTGGAAATCTTTCTGACATCTGCCCCCACCAAACCTGCACATCGTCCCAATGGGCCAACCTGCAAATCGAGGGAAGCAGCGTCTTGATGATCATCCTGATAGTCAACCATATAACAATATCAATTCTTTTATAAATGAATTTTAAACTTATCAAATAGATTAATTTTTTTATGCAACATGCTCATGAATTTCTTTTTAGTTCAATCTGGTAATGAAAACATATCAAATTATAAAGTTAAACTATCAACCGATTCAGTCAACAAAACATCAATCTAAATTTTATCCATTTATAAACTTTGCAAAGATCAGTATGAAACAGAATTCATCTTCATTCACTCAAATGCAGGTTTCTTCATATACATGCGTTTACATATGAGCAATCAAATATATCAAAGAAATCAACTAAATCTACTCATACAGACATCCGCCTTGTTTGCCCAATTTTATTCACTAGATGTGTTTTCCACAACGAGCTTTCTTCATCTTTGGCTTTGTAAATACCTTTTTGGGGTGGAAGAAGGCATAAATTCCATACATCATATATATTTTTTTTCTTTTCTTTTCTTTTTCTATTTTTCTATTTTTTACATTCGTAACTTTTTTGTGTTGAAGGGGAAAGGCTTAACCCCTTATTCCGAGATAAGGTTCTAGATACACGTATAAGAAAGACCTAAAATCTCACAGAAAAGGATCATGCATCTATATGCTTCTACATATTAAAATGAACTCCAAATCCTTCTATTCATAACAAATCCCCACTCAATCTATAAACTTAGAAACATAAATCACGCTTGTATTCCTACTGTGGTTATATAGATTACTTTATAATTTAATAAGCCTCATTCCAGATTTATGATTATATTTAATATGAATGCAAGTGATATGCATGGATAAAAACATAAAAAATTTAGAACATAGAGAAATACAACCTGATAATTAACTTCTTCTTCAATCTTCTCCAACTTCATTTTAAATTCGTCATAAACCTATAATTTGATCATCTTCAAAGTCTTGCTAAAACAAAACATCAACAGCTAGACACACAAGTTTACTTAGTTTCATAACCAAATATTCTTCTTCATCCTGCAAAAGAAAACAACATTAAGAGGAAAAAAAGCATACATAAATCATTCATTCTCTTCACTCCCTTTTGGTAAAAGTTGGGCAATCCGTTTAATTTTTCTATCAAAAGTTTTATATTTTGTGTCAACTTTAGCTTCATTGCTAATGTAATTTATAAGAAATTTAACAATAAGTTCATATTCATCAATCAAATTTAAGAACACAAATTTAAAAGTTTCTTTTTCATGCAAAACATTTTGAAGTTCTTCAAGTATTTAAAATGTGGATGAAGTTTCAATTACATGTTCAATATGTTCATCAGATAAAATGTAACCTTTTTCTTTGTAAAATTTTTCATAATGTTTTATATATATATATTTTTTACGAATTTCTTTATAATGACTGAATTGCAAATCAGATGAAGGAAAATATAATGAAAAACTTCCTAAACCATTTACAGATGAGTGTGAGACATCAATCCAAGGACCACTATTGTCTCGCTCAACAGTGGCATCTAGGAAAAATTTTGATCATAATAAGTGCCAAACTCATGAAGAGGCATATGATCATCGTGTACCTTCTCATGAGAATGGATGGGAGTCTTTCTAATTCGTTCTCGATTTTATATGTGATTAGGGCTTACTATCATTACTTGGAGTGATTGCAAATCATCTTTAGATCTAATTCTTGTGTATGCAGAGCCATCATCCATAACTTTAGTTTCCATTTTGGCTTCGCATATAAATGGATGACCTAAGATAATCTCATAGGAGCAATTATCCTAAATGAAAAAGTGAAATGTCTCAGAAATTCCACCTATCATCAGAGGTATATTTGCACATGCTCCTAGGAGTGAAGCACATCCATTTTCTACAGTTCTCATAATCCAACCATGATTTTTATCTATTGACCATTTAAACTTGTCATAAAGCTCTTTTGAAATCATATTAATTTCAGACCCAGAATCAATTAGGACTAAAGCAGAATATGATTTCTTTTGATCACCTAAATTAATTTTTATCTCTGGTATGCGTCTTGCCCAAAAGCTTTTCCTAAAGTTGCTCTCCGAATGTTTGGTTTCATCATCTGGCACGAATGGTCCTAAAAAGTTTTTTTTGACATTACAAGTATTTTCCTCTTCATCATCTGAGTCAAAAGAAAGAGATTTATGTATTAATTGCGTTACATCGGCAACATCCTGCATCTCTACATGAAAGAGGGAATCTCTTTCCTTTTATTAATTTAATGAAATTTTCTTTAAATTCAATTTTAGCAATAGAAAAGATTTATTCAAGTGTCATAGTTCTTGAGCTTTTCAATAAGATATCATACAATATTTCCTTTGCATCAACCTTTTGTTCTAGTTCCAATATAAGAATGGCTTTAGGAATTCTTTTCAGTTTCTTTTCTTGTTTATCTTCAGTTTGTTTTTCTGTTTTAGGAGTTTCTTCTAATTTCTCTGAAGTTTGTTTTGGTTCATTGATCATAGGTTGTTTTCCCTCCCTTATTTCTTTTCTTTTCTGCTCATTTGCTCTAGAACTTTTGCCTAGTTCAAATTGCACTTTCTTAGGTTTAGGTTCGTCTCTCATTTTGCTCCTAGTAACTTGTCTTCCTACATCATTTATATCTCGCTTATCATCCTGCTTTCTCTTTTCTTCAACATTTGCAATATGCGAATATATGGAGAATTGATCAATATGTGAGTTCTAAGCTGTTTTCAGCATAATGTCATCCCTAGCCTTAATTAAAGCTTCAATTGAGTAGTTCCTTATTTCTCTAGTTTGCTCGGATTCAGAGTCACCATCTATATATTCTAGTTTGATAGCAGAAGATGCTTTCTTAGATTCAGAAAGATTTTCATAGAGCTTCTGCATTCCTCCTTTTTCCCAATTTGCAGCTAAAGGAAGGTGTGTTCTGTAGTCGCACAATCGCTTGTCAATGTCAATAACAAGTCATTGTTCTTTTGCTTCCTTTAGGGCTTCACATGTATAGGTAAGATGATCTGTGGCATCACACCAGATACATCTCCTAACATTGGGATTTCTTCGCTCATTGACATTCCTTTGGTTCATCGATTAAGGAATTGGTTGAGGTACAATTGGAGCATTAGGAGGTACTAATGGAGGATTAGAAATTGAGAGACGTTGAGGATAAATAGTAGGTTGATTTTTGACACTAGGATGAGTTTGGACTGAGGTTTTATCTTGGAGACTCAATGCATACACTACGTTTTATAAGGCCGATACCTCTTTAGACATGTTTTCATGCATGTGCATCATATTGTCCAACTTATTAAATAAAATCTCAAATTGTAGCTCAATTGGAACTTTATATGTAGATGCAATTGGCTCAACCTTCGAGGCTATTTGTATATCCCTAGTTGCATGAGTAGGAGGAAAACTGGAAGATGGTTGAGGCATCGAATCATAAAGAAGTGATTGGCATTACTTCATATGAGCAACCGTCTCAACCACTGTTTTCACAATACCCCAATCATCTATAAATCCATATTTTTTACACGGTTCTTCAAGTCTACGTTCAACCTCTACCCTTATATCTGGGGTCAAGATCTTAAGGAAATATAAGACTATGTCTGGGGTAAGGGCTACCCTATCCTCTTCTGGTAATTAGGAAAATCGTTTCATAAATTCACTATGGAGTTGAGTTAAAGAAACATGAGGCTTAGTGAAACTAATCCATTTGATGAATCCCTCTCTACTATGTTGACTATAATCATCTAGATAGAATTCCTTATGTAACTCCTTTCTAAACTCATCCCATTCATGTTTATCATGTAGTTCCATAATAACCCTAACCGTACCTATGGCAATCCTACCTAGATATGATTTCCATTTCGTCTCAGGCAAGCCATGAAGCTTGGCTAATTCCTTGAATGTATCTAAGTAATTTGTGACATTCATACTTGTGAACTTCCCTTTGTCTTTTAAGAGAGTTTCAACAACTTTTTGACCTTGTGTCTCATGCATCATGTTTTTAAATAGTTCGTCCATTTTAATATTTTAATTTGATTTATCTTGAACAATTCTAACAATGTCTTGCACTTCTTTCTTTACCCTTTCTTTATGTTCAACTACTAAGTCTATAATTCCGTTAGACTCTAGTTTGAAATGTTTTTAAAACATGCCAATGTTTTGTAATTAAGCCTATGATTTGAACTTGCTCTTTAATCAAAACTTTACAGTGTAATCAAAGAATTTGAAAGTAAAAGAAAACGTACCAACGGGGCTTGAAGAAAAGGTTCAAAGTAGTGCTTATATGAATTTGAATACATTTATTGTCATTTAGTCAAATCCTAAATACATCTTTTGCTAATATGAGTGCAAACATCTCGTTCTTCAATGTTTGATGAGAGGGGTGACCCAAGGAGGATCACCTACTTGCCAATCTTCGCGGAGGTGAAGATCAAAAGATCAGTCCTCGACACCGAGAAGATTGCAAGGTTTCACAAGATAGCCACAGCTCCCAAGGATGAAGTTGTTGCTGCAACAATTGTTGAATCGTAAATATGCATATGCAATGAAAACTAGAACTATCTGACTGAGTCGCAAAGCCGATGGTTCACGTCAGGTTCACCAATGTAGGCACGAAAGCAACAGCTGGTGGATCAAGCCAACCGCTGGAATTACGGTGCACATCGGGTGCTTGGAGCAAGCTCAGGTATAGAGAAGACTCAATGAAGATTGTTCAGAAATGCATTTGCAAAATAACCCATGATACACTCAAGAGCTTAGAACATAATCAATCCATTACTTGTAATGACCTTTGCCAATCAAAATCACATTTTTTACAACTCTACGAGTAAGTTGTATACTTTGGAGGCTTAGATGAGTCGAATAGCTATGTATCAGTCATGATTTCAAATATGCACAAATTTGTCTAATTTCACCACTGTTGTCAAAACCAAACACATATATTGCAGTATTTAGTTAAGAAGTGATCATAGACTTTTCAAAAAGATAAAAATGAATTTATTTCAGTTATCAAATGCTATCATGTTCGCTATCAAATGCTAGTTCATACATAAGAAAGAAGTGATAACTTCTATATCAATGAAATCATATGTATTTTATGGCATATCTCATCTTTAGTTGATTCAAGATGAACAACTAAAACCATTATAATAGTTTGCATCTAATCGTTAATCTTATTTCATCGTTTGTTGAGTTACTTCCACATGAGATTTTTATGAGCAACCATCAAAGCTACAACATATCAGATCTGAATAGATAAAACATAGCTTCATACTTTTATGCATCATTGTAAGCTAATCGATCAACGTGCGCATACTGATCCTTTAAGTAAGACATAGCTAATAAAAACACCGGTGCCATGTAAGCTCTGAAAAGCGCTTGTCTATTCTCACTCCTCCTCTGTTGATGAGCTTCAATGGTCGAATCCCCTAGAATATTGATGTCAGAGAATTTATATTTTTGTCCGAATTGCCTTCTCCGCCCTTCCTTTTGATACGCGCATTTCCCCTTCTTTTCCTCCTCTTTTTTTTTTTAATGGAGGTTCGGCCTAGGCCTATTCCCCTTGGCTTTAACTTTGAAATTGCAACTGTACAAGGAAGGGCATAGTACCCATGGGACCCCCCTTATCCCACAAGAACAAGGGTTTACATAGCTGGGTTAAATGGCGGTCACAACTACCGCAGGGCAAGATAGACGGTGGCACATCAACCACATGGTACATCATTCCAGGATAACATGTCCCTCACAAGTGCTGCCAGCAGGGGTTGAACCCTCGCCCCTGCCTCAAGAGGTGAGAGGCCCAACCACCAGGACAGCATTAGATTTAGTAAACTTTGAACTTTGCATCACTTTCTTCAATCCTTAGGTAAGTAGTAGTCTTTTCATGGCCATAAGTTCGTCATAACGTAAGAAACTAATGTCCCCTCCATAAGAACTCATCAAATGCATAGCTCCATTTCATTATAAGTCAAGTCATCTTTCATATTTTCTTCAAATGATTGAGGAGAGAGAAATCTCTTCGACATTCATCTCCACCAAACTTGCACAGCGTCCTTGATGGGCCAAATAACTTGTCGCTTCAAAGAATAAATCATTTCAAATATCATTTTGCTTGATGTGCATGGGATCCGAAGACAAGTGTCTATGCATGGCCTTATAATATAGCCCTATTAATGCATACTCTGAATGCATTGATAAAGAAATATGGTGCAACCATTTAGGGCAAAAGAAAGACGTAAATACCTTCAAAAGCCATTAAAGAAAACTAAAGCTCAACACACATATATATATATACTCATGTGCTCACATGTACCACACATATACACTTTTTTAATAATCTCCATTCTTTCGTTCATACACACACACCACTCTTTTAATTTACTTTTCTTGCACAACCTTACATTTACATTTTACTTTATTCTACTTTAAGTGCACATCTCATTCCCTCCACTCTTTAACACACACACTCTCTCACCTCACTTTAAACCATTCATTTTACTCCACTTTAATTACACATCTTTTATACTCCACTCTTTAAACCAACACTCACATATACCACACATTATTTATCCATTTTAATTTTCTATTTTAATTTAATTTGATTTTAATTTAATATTTCATAAATACTTTTAATTTAAATTTACACTAAGAGTTTAATAAAATTATTTACCTTAATGTTTAACATATACATTTACTATTATGATAGTTTATTAAATCATAATTTAATTTTTATTAATCAAATATATAAAATGTAAGATAATTTTATTAACTATAACCTTACATTAATTAAATCAAAGGTTTTAATACATTAGATTAATGTTAATATTCACACACACTCATACCTACACACACAAACACATTTAGGAACCCTTGGGAATACTCATATTTATCCATCTAGCACTAATATTCTTACATAAACACTCATAAATATATGTAACCCTTGAGTTTTAAACCCATGCCCCATGCTTAAATGGGTACAAAGACACATTTGAATGTGAAGTTAGGGTAAACCCTAATGTGGGCACATGTAATCTCCATCAGTTTGTACCTACAAACACTTAAAGAGAGATTAGTTCCAAGAAAAACAATTGATCAACAATGTTATAGAGGGATTAGAGTTAACCAATAAACATGTTTTAATTTTTTTGGACATCAACAAAGGTGGAAATCTTTCCGACACCGGGATCATGAAGACTCAATTGTAAACTTGTCTCCATAGTAGTGGCAATAGGCTTACAATCTTCAAGGCCAAAATGTTGCAATAATGTATCAATATATGTTTTTTGACACAAAGTTATTCTGCCATCAACTTGCATAAACTAAATGCCCAAATAATGATGCAAATGCCCCAAATCTAACATCTCAAATGAGGCATGCAGATTAGCCTTAAAATCAACAATATGCTTCTCATGAGGACAAGTGAGCAGCATGTCATCAACATACACAACAATGATCGAAGCACATCATTTGCACTCTTAACATATAAGGTGCTCTGAGTTGGACTGTTCCTAAAACCATGTGGAATTAGATAGGCGTGTATCTTTTCATACCAAGCACGTGGTGCTTGCTTCAAACCATATAATGCCTTCTTCAACCTGCACATTTTGTTCTCATGCCCTTTCTGCATGAAGCCACGGGGATAGAAAACATACACTTCCTCATGCAAGTCACCACTTAGAAATGTAGTTTTAATGTCCAATTGATGTACATTCCAACCATGATGAGCTGCAAGTGCACAGATGCTACGAACAGTAATCATTCGGCATGTAGGAGCAAAGGTCTTATCAAAATCAATGCCTCTTTCTTGAGCATAACTCTTTGCAACAAGCCTAGCCTTATGTCTGTCAACTGTTCCATCAGGCTTATGCTTCAGCTTGTCTACCCACTTAGTGCCAATGGCCTTCTTGCCAGGATGCAAGTCACATAAAAGCTAGGTACCATTCTTCATTATGGCATCATATTCAGATTGCACAACATCCATACATTTTCTTTTAGTTTTGTGCGTCATCAAACGAAACAGGGTCATTCTCATTACAGAGACTAGAAGCAATCATAGCATAGAAGTCTAATGCAAAAGAAGCACTATGAGAGCCTGAACGAGTATGATATGATAGAGGTGCATCTAACTTGCTATCACGCAAAGTCTGCACCAGCCATTTTGGCATAGTTTTTATCTCTTCAATATCAATTCTCTCATCAACAAGTGCATCATGTAAATCTGCATCAAAAATGGAATGATCTGCATCATCACATGAAATCTGTAAAGGCTAAGAAGTCACCTCATTAGGACTAACACTAGACTATCAACTTGTAAAAAGAGACAGCGAAGTATCATACATGTCTTTGGAGCTAACATATGTCTCCTGTGTACATGAAAGTAATGGCTGAATAGCATCTTCCACAAAAACAACATCAGGGCTAACCAAAATGCATTTAATCTATGGATGATATAGACGATAACCTTTCCTTTCAGAATTATACCAAACAAAATACATTTCAATGCTTTATCATCCAATTT
The DNA here is from genome assembly GCA_020310875.1 of Ceratopteris richardii. Classification (NCBI taxonomy): domain Eukaryota; kingdom Viridiplantae; phylum Streptophyta; class Polypodiopsida; order Polypodiales; family Pteridaceae; genus Ceratopteris; species Ceratopteris richardii. The sequence goes on from CM035423.1 coordinate 104,477,022, forward strand.
CCTACGATGTTGTTCAGGCATTAGTGCATATGCCAAACAACCCAAAACACACAAGTAAGCAACAAATGGCTTGTGACCATGCCAAGCCTCATATGGAGTGATAGAATGCAATGCTTTAGTGGGACACCTATTAAGTACATATGTTGCACACATAACAGCCTCAAGCCAGAAAGTATTTGGTAATGCCTGACTTTTGACCATACACCTCGCCATCTCCATGAGTGACTTGTTCTTCTGTTCAGCAACTCCATTCTGTTGAGGTGTATACGGCACTCGACATTGATGTTTTATCCCACCTTCAATAAAAACTGCATTAAAATCAGAAGACATATATTCCCCCCTCAATCAAAACGGAGGGTGCCCATTTTACATGCTGACAGATTTTCAACCAAAACCAAAAACATTTTGAAGCACATAAACACTTCGGACTTTACTTTCAATGCATATACCCATGCATGTGTGGAAAAATCATTGATGAAAGTCATGAAGTAAAGATAGTTCCCAAAAGAAGGTGTCTCCATAGGACCACACACATCATTGTGAACAAGCTACAATTTTTTAGTAGCTCAAAGTGAACCATCTTTTGAGAAGGAGGAACATTGCATTTTGCCCAAAATATAGGCTTCACATACATGTTTACTAGGTGCCTCAAGTTTAGGTAGAGATTACAACATTTCAGATTTTTGCAAGCATAGCAAACTAGCAACATTGAGATGACCAAAGCATGCATGCCAAAGCTTTGCATCTGACAAAGCCTAAGAATCATGTATTGTACATGCTAAATCATTCACATATTTTTCATAGTCTATGAGCTTATACAGCCCATGACATAAAATGAAAGAAGCAATATTGGGTGTTGGTCAGTCTTCTGCCACCATCATCTTTACTACTACTCAGATTGCATTGGCAGTTGCGAGGAACCTTATGTTGCATACTCACACTAAGCACATTGAGGTGCACTATCATTATGTCAAGGAGAGCTTCTCTACTGGAAAGATCAGTTTGTCATATGTGCCCACACAGGAGAACGATGCAGATCTTTTCACAAAGGCTTTGCCTAGGGAGAAGTTGAAGCTTTCGGCAAAGAGTTTGGCTTACTTCCTTTTGTGGATTCATACCACCATAGCTTGGAACTTCCTTATACATGAGTGCCAACTCCTTGTCCACTACCCAAGTGGATTTGTTGATATATTTCGATAGTGATGTGTATGAACACACTAGGACTGCTAGGGCATGTTTTTCCCTTATCATATATGAATCTTTGGAATGCATGCCTTGGTCATCTAAATTTTGCTAGTTTGCTACACTTGTAGAAATTTGAAATGGTGTCCTCTCTACCCAAACTTGAGGCACCTGATAAACATGTCTATGAAGGCTGTATTTTGGGCAAAATGTAGCATTCCTCCTTCCCAAAAGATAATTTAGTATGAGCTACCCAAAAATTATAGCTTCTTCACAGTGATGTTTTTGGTCCTATGCAAACACGTTTATTTGGGAACTATCTTTACTTCGTGACTTTCATTGATGATTTTTCCAGGCATGCATGTGTATATCCATTGAAAGGAAAGTCCAAAGTGCTTATGTGCTTCAAATAGTTTCTGGTTTTGGTTGAAAACCTTTCAGTATGTAAAATCGAGACCCTCCATTCTGATTAAGGGAGGAATATATGTCTTCTTATTTTAATGCACTTTTGGCTGAACGTGGGGTAAAACATGAGTGTACAATGTCGTATACACCTCAATAGAATGAAGTTGTTGAAAGGAAGAATAGGTCACTCATGGCGATGGCGAGGTGTATGGTCAAAGTCAAGCTTTACCACATAGTTTCTAGCTTGAGGCTATTATGTGTGCAACATACATACTTAACACGTGTCCCACTAAAGTGTTGATGTCTATCACTCCATATGAAGCTTGGCATGGTTGCAGGCCATCTATTGCTCATTTGTGTGCCTTTGGTTGTATGGCATATGCATTAGTGCCTGAACAATAATGCAAGAAATTGGATGATAAAGCAGTGAAATGTATTTTTATTGGGTATAGTTCTGAAAGCAAAGGCTATAGTCTGTATCATTCACAGACTAAATGCATTCTGGTTAGTCTTGATGTTGTTTTTATGGAAGATGCAATTCAACCTACTTTCATGTACTAAGGAGACATCAGTTAGCTCCAAAGATGTGTATGACACTTTGCTACCTATTTTTACAAATGGACACTCTAGTGCTAGTCCAAATGAGGTAATCTCTCAACCTTTACATGTTCCACATGATGACACACATCATTCCATTTCTAATGCAGATTTACATGATGCACTTGTTGATGAGAGGGTTGATGTAGATGAATCAAATGCTATGCCTAAATGGCTAGTGTGAACTTTGCGAATTAGATGCACCTCTGTCATATCGTACTCGTTTAGGCTCTCAAAAAATTCTGAAAAATGGATGCTTGCTATCAAATCAGAATATGATGCTATTATGAAAAATGGTACATGGTCTTTATGTGATTTGCCTCTTGGCAAGAAGGCCATTGGCACTAAGTGGATATACAAGCTCAAGCATAAGCTTGATGGAACAGTTGACATGTATAAGGCTAGGCTTGTTGCAAAACTTTATGCTCGGAAAAGAGGCATTGATTTCAATGAGACCTTTGCACCTACATGCCGAATGACTATTGTTCTTTGCATCTATGTACTTGTAGCTCATCATGGTTGGACCATACATCAGTTCGACATTAAAATTACATTTTTGAATGGTGACTTTCATGAAGAAGTGTATGTTTGTCAGCCCCATGGTTTTATGTAGAAAGGGCATGACAACAGAGTATGCAGGTTGAAAAAGGAATTACATGGTTTGAAGCAAGCACCACATGCTTGGTGTTGAGCCTATCCAAGTTATATTGGTCAAACTCAAAGTGGTCAAAGTCAATAGAGTCAAAAGTCAAAATGTTCAAAGTTCAATTGTTAAGGTACACAGGTAGTGCACAATCAATTGTTCACAAAGGTTATGTTTTGCAAAAAAGTAGGATGCAGGTTGCGGATTGTCTTTCTATAATTTTCTCTAAGGTTTAGAGGGTTTTTAAAGTGTTTAGAAGGTTCAAGTGAACCCTCCCTTAGGTACACATTTGAGGAATTGAAGGGAAAAATGTGAAGTCATGTGAAGAGGAAGCATACGCAAAAGAGAAAGTATGGCCCCCCATTTAAAATTTTTGTTATTGTCCTAAAGTTACTACACGAAAAAATAGGAATTCGTTGGTCGTGAACATTTGGAGACAATCTTGTAAGCAAGGGAGCATAGTCTACACTAAGGGAGAGAAGAGCAAGAGACATTCAGAGAGTGTGCAACACAGAGAAGAAGTGCAAATTGTGCAAAACGTTTGACTTAGGTGTGTGTGTGTGTGTGTAGATGAGTGCTAAGAAAGGCAATCAAAGGTCACAAGATCGCATTGAAGTTGTGTGTAGAGGAGTGCTAAGAAAGGCAATCAAAGGTCACAAGATCCCATTGAAGTTGTGTGTAGAGGAGTGCTAAGAAAGGCAATCGAAGGTCACAAGATCCCATTGGAAGCTTGAGTGCAAGGTGTGCACAAGTGCAAGCTCTTGGAGAAGGTGGATATCTGGTGCAGAGCGGCAGGTAGAACCTGGGGTATTTTGTAACTTTGTTTGATTGTGTACTCTTTGGGATTTTGCACATAGATCATTTGGCTTTGTGTTGAACATCATCATTGTTATTTTTCTCTTTATAATCAATCTATAGAAGCTTTCGGTGTCTTTCTTCTTCCTTCTCCTACAAACACTCAAGTCCCCTTCTGCACAAGAATCCCCCAAAAAACTTTGCCATGCCTCGTGGGACCACAAGGAGGCTTGAGCATAGGAGAAGCAATATTTGCAAAGTGTAGAAGAGTGCAAGGATACTGACAGCACTATATCGGCTTAAGAGGTAATCTTTCTTCTATTAGAATTATCCTAGCCTAAGAGGAGTATGAGCACCTCATAACCGCAACCCAGTCTCAAACCTTGAGGGTCCCTTGCAAAGCAACAAGAAGGAAGGTTATTTGAAGAGAAACAAGTCCACTGTCATCAACATCATCAACAAAGAACATGGCAGCTCAAGTAGATTTGGAAACTTTACTTTCTAGATTAAATATCAAATTTGCATCCTTCAAAGGATTAGCACAAGAAGACCCCGATGAGCACATTAGGAGATTTTTAGCTTTACGCAAGACAAGGGGTTTGATGAGAAGAGAAGATGCACTTTTTATTCTTTTCCCTGCAACATTAGAAGGGCTAGTAGATAGATGGTTTAGTCAGTTTACCGACAACCATTTCACAAAATGGGACCTCATGAAAGAAGCATTGAGGACACAATTCCAACAAGGGAACACAACTGAAAACATTATTGACGAATTAGAAAATTTAAGACTAGGTCCTAGGGAGACCTTCCCAAAATTTGTCAACAGAGGCAAGGCGCTGATTGCTAAATTGTCAGATCCTCCCCATGATTTTTTCATCAAGAATTGGTTGGCTAAACCACTTCCAATATCAACGCAATGTAAAATAAAGGAGTTAGTGTTACTAATAGCAACAATAGAAGAATTTATTAATGAAGCCACAAGATTGGAGCAAATAAGGCATCAGTATGGAACGAGCTCTTCCAATTTATCATATCCTGCAGAACCTGAAGACCCAGTAATTCAGCTAAGGAAAGAACTTAAGAGCTTAAAATGGAATAAACTCCACAAAAGGAGGAGAGTGCAGTAACTCAACTGAGGCGAGAGATTAAGGCCCTAAAGCTACAAAAAGAAGAGGAAACCCAAGCAGAAGAGCTAGCTAAACTTTGACAAGAGTTACAAGAACTCAGGGGAGCATCGAAAATGGATTATGGTGCACCATGTGCAACAAGCAGGGTCATGTGGTAAGTGAGTGTCCACTTTTAAGTGTAACTTGCCAGCTATGCAGGAAAGCTGGTCATGAGGCTCAGGAATTTCATTCAAGAGGTATGCCTACAACAACATATTGGACACAAGGAGGAGCCCTACCACCAACCAATGTAATGGCAGTAGCACCCAATGAAGGTAACAATTATAACCCTAGACATAGGTATAACTTTGGAAATGGGCCAAGGAGGCCAATTATTTGTTTCAGATGTAGAGAATGTGGGCATTAGCAAAGTAGGTGCACTCTACCAAAAAATGCCCTCCTTGGAGGAATTGCGTAGAGCCCAAGGACCATTAAACTATTTTTTGTCCTAAGAACTAGGCATCTTCATCTAGGCCACACATTCAAATGATTTTTGTGTGCAAAAAAGAAGTCGTAGAGCAAGTCAATGTGCCATCACCATCTACCAGAGTGGTGCAGTTAGAAGGATCAATTAGAAATAGGTCAAGAGTCAAGGATTAATGGATTGAACAAAGTCCAAGAGACATCTGAAGACACAGCCAACACATGTGCAAATACAAGGCAAAAAGAAGATCTCATAGGTACTAGTAATGCCATTGGACATGCATTCAGCAAGGCTCATGAGGAGTTTGATAAGTCAAATAGAGCCCATGCTCTTAAGGAATCGAAAGCTTCAAGATTACTAAAGTCCATGAAAAAGGAGGTCAGTATTTTTTATTTAATAAAGATGGATGTGAAATTCAGGTATGAGCTCTTGCAGATAATCGATGAGGCTTCCACAAAAACTTCAATGGAAAAGACTACTGTTATGCAAAAAGATAGAATTTTAAGGGAAGCCCCCCTCACATATTATAAGAGCCCTCGGCTAATAGTTACTATCAGAAGACATGAGTTTCAAGGAGTTATTGTGGATGGTGGTTCTAGCATTAACTTGATGCATGAACATACCATGAAAAAGATTGGACTACAACCTTCGAGACCTTCCAACTTCACTATAACATTGGCAAACCAAAGCATAGTAAGGCCTATGGGAGTGGTCCCTGGAGTCCCAGTCAAGATACAAGGTACCATCTTTAACTTGGATTTTGTTATCTTAAGGCTGCCACAAGTAGAAGGAAGTTTCCCCCTGTTGATTGGGAGACCTTGGCTAAGGCACGCCAATGTGCTACATGACTGGGGTAAGGACACAATGTAGGTAAAGCAAGAGTGAAAAGAGTTGTAGTAGATATTTTTAGAAGAAGGACCGGACAATCAAAGACATACCAGCATGATGTAGACAATTGGTATTTGTATGGAAGAAGAATTGTTGGACAACCCAAAAGCAGATCTATATGAAGCAAATTTATATGAAGAAGAAAACATGTTGGCTTGGCTCCATGCAAAATGTTGATATATTTAGGTAGTGATGTGTGTGAACACTCTAGGACCGCCGGGGTACTTTTTTCCCTCTTTAGGAGGTTTTTTTCCCCCGGCTTGTATATACACCTATTGCCCTAATGGGCTGCTTATCTTTGTACATTCTCTAGTAATACATTTAGTATTGTGTGTTTGTGCTCCAAGCTTCTTCTTCTTCCTTGTGCTGTTTGCGTGCTTCCGCAGACGTCTATCTCCAACAATCGGTATCAGAGCCGGTCGTCGCTTCTTCTAGGGCGCCGTCGACACTCCTCCGTTTGCAGTCTCAGATTCGCACGAAATTTGGTGAGCATACTCAGGCTGTTTCCGAGATCAAAACAGCTTTGCTATGTGGTGCCGAAATCGCGATCTGAGCTCGTTTCGGCCTCCGAACGCACTATCGCAGTGCTTGTGCAGGCTATTTTGTCCTTTTGTGCCAAAGGTATATACCAATTTCTATTCGTCAGTTTAAGCGTCTCGAAGTGTGCTACAGGTCTAGCAGAACTCGTCTAGGCAGTTCCGTTCAACTTTTTGAGATACAGTCAATTTTCTGCATCAAGGTATTTTAGTCACCGGCCATGGCTGAAAGCAGTGATGTATTCCATATGTTGGCTGTTGAGGATAAGTTGGATGGTACCAACTACCCATTATGGGCTTATATGATGCGACATGTATTGGTTGCAAAAGGATTGTGGAACATTGTGCAGGGTGTTGAAAGACGTCTTGTTACACCTGTAACGACAGGTACTACAAATACAGGTGTTGGAGCTTATGAAGATGGTGTCGAAGATGATATTCCGTAGATTCCTATTCGTCCTACTGTTTCTGTTGCACCTACTACAGAGCAGATTCGCTGGGATGGCAGAGATGCCCAGGCACATGCATTGATAGCTTTGTCTGTCAAACGTGCCATTATTCCTCACATTCACTCTTGCAGAACAGCAAAGGATGCTTGGGATACACTTACCACTTTGTACCAGGCTAGCAATGAGGCTCGTGTTGCTTACCTCCAAAAACAGTTGGAGAGTGAGCACATGAATGAAGGTGATTCTATGGACAATTTTCTCACAAAGATCAAAGACCTGAAGGAACAATTGATTTCTGCTGATGAGGTTATACCAGATAGCTCACTTGTGCAAACCGTTCTGAATGGTCTTCCTGACCTCATATCAGAGTTTTGCCTCTACTCTTCGGTTGATGATGAAAGGCAATCCGAATGCCTTGTCATTTGAGGAATTAGTCTCTGTTCTGTTGCAGGAAGATTAGTCCATGCAGAACAGGTCCATTATGCGTGTTGCAGATCAAGCTTTCCTGGCTAGTCAGAAGGGCAAAGGAAAATGGAGCTCTTCTACTAGTAAGCAGAAATTTGCAAATGCTGCACAATCGAAGAACCAGGATAAAGATGAGAAGAAATCAGAAAAGCAGAACTTTTTTGCAAGTACTGTAAAGGAAATGATCATATCATAAAGAACTGTCCAAAACTGGCTGCTAAAGAGGCAAAGAAGAAAGAGGCTGGAATGGTTGTTGCAGAGGCCTCTACACCAAAAACAGAGTCTGCAAATCTTGTGCAGGAAGAAGAATGGGTGTTTACTACTGTCTGCAGTTTTGACCCATCTTCTCATGATCAGTGCATGTCTGCAGTAGACTCAGATGTTTGGTACTTTGACAGTGGGGCGACCAAACATATTACCTCGCAGCGCAGTTTCTTCTCTTCACTCGAGCCTGCCCCTACAGGGAATACTGTCACATGCGCCAATAACTCCTCTTATCCTGTTATGGGAGTTGGTAAGATCATTCTGACTACTGTTGATGGTAGTTCTTTCACTTTGTCAGATGCTTTATTTGTGCCAGGGATAAAAAAGAACCTGTTATCAATTTCTACATTAGCCAAGATTGGCTTGGTTGTGAAATTCGTTGATGACAGGTGTACAGTCCATGATCTCTCAAATGGCGATGTGATTATTGCTTCTGGCATTTTATGTCGTGGGTTGTATAAGCTCATAGACTATGAAAGATCTGTGAATGATTCGGCATGTGCAGTTCATGATTCTCAGGCTATGTCAGATGCAAAGCTTTGGCATGCACGCTTTGGTCATCTGAATTTTGCTAGTTTGCTACGCCTGCAGAAATCTGAAATGGTGTCCTCTTTGCCCAAAATTGAGGCACCTGGAAAACATGTTTATGAAGGTTTTATTTTGGGCAAAATGCAGCGTTCTTCCTTTCCAAAAGATGGTTCAGTTCGGGCTATGCAGAAATTGCAGCTTGTACATAGTGATGTCTGTGGTCCTATGCAGACACCCTCTTTTGGAAATTACCTTTACTTCGTGACTTTCATTGATGATTTTTCCAGGCATGCATGGGTATATCCACTCAAAGCAAATTCCAAAGTGTTCATGTGCTTCAAACAGTTTTTGGTTTTGGCTGAAAATCTGTCAGCATGTAAAATGGGCACCCTCCGTTTTGATCGAGGGGGGGAATATATGTCTTCAGATTTTAATGCATTTCTGGGTGAACGTGGGATAAAACACCAGTGTACAGTGCCATATACACCTCAACAGAATGGAGTTGCTGAACGAAAGAACAGGTCACTCATGGAGATGGCGAGGTGCATGGTCAAAAGTCAGGCTTTACCACATAGTTTTTGGCTTGAGGCTGTCATGTGTGCAGCATATGTACTGAACAGGTGTCCCACTAAAGCGTTGCAGTCTATCACTCCATATGAGGCTTGGCATGACCGCAAGCCATCTGTTGCTCATCTGCGTGTTTTTGGCTGTTTGGCATATGCATTAGTGCTTGAACAACATCGCAAAAAATTGGATGATAAGGTAGTGAAATGTATTTCTGTTGGGTACAGTTCTGAAAGTAAAGGCTATCGTCTGTATCATCCACAGAATAAACGCATTCTGGTTAGCTGTGATGTTGTCTTTGTGGAAGATGTTATTCAGCCATTGCTTTCATGCACTAAGGAGACATCTGTTAGCTCCAAAGACATGTATGATACTTTGATGCCTCTTTTTACAGGTGGACAGTCTAGTGCTAGTCCTAATGAGGCAACTTCTCAGCCTTTGCAGGTTTCATATGATGATGCAGATCATTCCATTTTTGATGCAGATTTACATGATGCACTTGTTGATGAGAGAGCTAATATTGAGCAGGCAAAAACTATGCCAAAATGGCTGGTGCAGACTTTGCGTGACAACAAATTAGATGCACCTTTGTCATATCGTACTCGTTTAGGCTTTCATAGTGCCTCCTTTGCATCAGATTGCTATGCTATGGCTACATCTAGTCTCTATGATGAGAATGAGCATGTTTCTTTTGATGAAGCACAAAATTCAAAAAATTGGATGGCTGCTATGCAATCTGAATATGATGCTATAATGAAGAATGGTACATGGTCTTTATGTGACTTGCCTCCTGGAAAGAAGGCCATTGGCACTAAGTGGGTATACAAGCTGAAGCGTAAATCTGATGGTACAGTTGACAGGTATAAGGCTAGGCTTGTTGCAAAGGGTTATGCATAGGAAAGAGGCATTGATTTTGATGAGATCTTTGCACCTACATGCCGTATGACTACTGTTCGGAGCATTTGTGCACTTGCAGCCCATCAGGGTTGGAATGTACATCAGTTGGACATTAAAACAGCATTTCTGAATGGTGACTTGCATGAAGAAGTGTATGTTTTTCAGCCCCGTGGCTTTGTGGAGAAAGGGCATGAAAACCAAGTTTGCAAGTTAAAGAAGGCATTATATGGTTTAAAGCAAGCACCACGTGCTTGGTATGAGAAGATACATGCCTATCTGATTGCACATGGTTTTGAGAACATTCCAACTAAAAGCACCTTATATGTTAAGCGTGCTAATGATGTGCTTCTGATCATTGTTGTCTATGTTGATGACATGCTGCTCACTGGTCCTATTGAGACACAAATTGCTGATTTTAAGGCTGATTTGCATGCCTCATTTGAGATGTCTGATTTGGGGCATTTGCATCACTATTTGGGCATTCAGTTTATGCAAGTTGATGGTGGAATGGCTTTGTGTCAAACGAAATATATTGACACATTATTGCAGTGTTTTGGCCTTGAAGACTGTAAGCCTATTGCCACTCCTATGGAGACAGGTTTACGATTGAGTCTTCATGATGCTGGAGATGCATTTGATGTTGTTCTCTATCAGCAAGCTGTTGGATGCTTGATTTACTTATGCATTACTCGGCCAGATATTCAGTTTGCTGTCTCACAGATGAGCAGGTTTATGCATTGCCCGGGAGTCACGCATTGGAAAGCGGTTAAGCGCATCTTTCGCTACTTGAGTGGTACTCGGCTACTTGGGTTGTTTTATCCCAAGGGGGGATCACTACCGCCAGATTTGCATGTTTTTTCTGACTCAGATTGGGCTGGTTGCTATGACACTCGTGTGTCCACCAGTGCTTTTTGCTTCATGCTTGGTAGCTCATGTATATCTTGTTTGAGCAAGAAGCAGCCTACTGTGGCCACTTCCAGTTGTGAGGCTGAGTATAGGGCAGCTTTCACAGTGACTGTTGAGTGTGTGTGGCTCAAACACCTTATGGCTGATTTGGGTGTTGGCCAGTCTTCTGCCACCAGCATCTTCAGTGACAGTCAAAGCGCATTGGCAGTTGCGAGGAACCCTGTGTTCCATGCTCGCACTAAGCACATTGAGGTGCATTATCACTATGTCAGGGAGAGGTTCTCTACTGGGGAGATCAGCTTGGCATATGTGCCCACGCAGGAGAACATTGCAGACCTTTTCACGAAGGCTCTGCCTAGGGAGAAGTTTGAAGCTTTCCGCAAAGCTTTGGGCTTACTTCCTTTTGTGGAGTGATTTCCACATAGCTTGGCACTTCCTTATACATGAGTGCCAGCTCCTTGTTCACCGCATCACTCCCAGGGGGGATTTGTTGATATATTTAGGTAGTGATGTGTGTGAACACTCTAGGACCACCGGGGCACTTTTTTCCCTCTTTAGGAGGTTTTTTTCGCCCGGCTTGTATATACACCTATTGCCCTAATGGGCTACTTATCTTTGTACATTCTCTAGTAATACATTCAGTATTGTGTGTTTGTGCTCCAAGCTTCTTCTTCTTCCTTGTGTTGTTCGCGTGCTTCCACAGACGTCTATCTCCAACACAGAAGACCCATCTTCATACTATGGAATTTTTCCAAACTAAAGTAGAGAGGAAGTTTATGAAGGAAAAGAGGACATCATTCAGGTTACTGATTCGAGTGAAACAATCTTAGTCAAAGGTCATAGAAAAGAGAAGAAAAGAAAATCCCTTAAGTGCAAAAGTGATGAAGCTACTTCAAATCCTCTATCAGTGGCCACTTTGTTATGGATGTTGGTATGGACATCATCTGTTATGTTCATTTTTATGGTAGTAAGTGCAGGACTTTACAAGGATGTCAAAGGCGTACCTAGAAATTTTTGGAAACAAAGGATTCCATTGGCTAAAGAGCCTGGAATAGAAACAATGATATTTTGTAGATTAAGTCACATAGTAGATGAAATAGGGATATAGAAGATGGAGTATGGGGGAGATATTATTCCAATGAATGATGTAGGGTGGCCCTATCAAATTGTCAATGTGCCCATAAGGAAGATAGATCAAATGAAGTGCAATACAATTGGAGATTATGGAGAGCAAAGAGTTTCAATTAGTCATCATATCAAGGATCAAGGCCTATCATCAGCATAAGTGAAGATTTTTGGATCACTTGGAACTTGCAAAGTCTTCCAGGTTGTACATAGCCTTTTCGTATCATTTTTTTGCTTACATTTTATTAGTTTTTATCCATTTTCATGCTTATCATTTGAGTTTTTATGCATATTAGAAGCCAATTCATAACCCTTTTCATGAAAAAAAATGGAATTTTTTAAGCATTTTTAGGATTTTTTATAGATTTTTTTCTAGAATTTTTCATTTTCTCAATGTCATTTTTCTTGATAAAATGGAGGAAAAGGAAGCTCTCTGTGGTTTTGAGTGGGATAAGTGGCCTAAAAATTAGGGAATTCTTTCATTTTTTTAATTTATTTTTATTTTTTTTTACTTTTTTTATCTATTTTTGCCATCCCCCCCCCCAAAAAAAAACGCCCCCGGCGGCTAATTTCCCTCCCCCCACCCCAGCATGCTCTCCCCCCCCCCCTACCCCCACCATAGGATAAAAATTATCCTATGGTGGTTAAATATATATTTTTATTTTTCTCGAAAACATACTTTTGGCTGTGGATTGCACCTCAAATGTCTGTTTTTTTTTAATTTGGGGTCATTTTCATGTTTGTTGACTGTGTTGGACTCAAATTTTGCATTAGTTTTTCCAAAATCTAGGCTCTAATTCTCTTTTTGGTCCAAACCCACATATTTTGTACACATTTTTCAAAAGTTTTTTATTTTGCACATGGTCCACATGGTCTATTCTCAACTTGTTTTACCATATCTTTCATATTTTCATCTATGCACCCTCTCTAGCTTTCATATTTTATCATTTTGGCCCTCTCGAGAGCCCCTAATCCTACTCCCTTCCCCTCCCTTTATCCTTCTACCCAACCCCACCCTTACCCCTCCTTACCCTATCCCTCTGAGCCCTTCAACCCTCCATAAACTTTCCTCCTACCCTCCATTCTCCATCACGTGCTCTTCAATGTACAAATTCCACTTTTGGTTCTTCTTTGGTGCTTATTCTTTAGTGCTCCTGGTGGACTTGGTAGCTACTCAAGGTGCAAAAGTCAGCATGGTCAAAGTCAAAGGGTTCAAAGTTCAATTGTTAAGGTGTACAGGTAGTGCATAATCAATTGTTCACAAAGGTTATGTTTTGCAAAAAGCTGGATGCAGGTTGCGGATTGTCTTTCTATAATTTTCTATAAGGTTTAGAGGGTTTTTAAAGTGTTTGGAAGGTTCACATGAACCCTTCCTTAGGTACACATTTGAAGAATTGAAGGGAAAATTGTGAAGTCATGTGAAGAGGAAGCGTACACAAAAGTGAAAGTATGGCCCCCCATTTAAAATTTTTGTTATTTCCCTAAAGTCACTACAGGAAAAAATAGGGATTCGTTGCTTGCACACATTTGGAGACAATCTTGGGACATAAAAGTGAGCTCCAAGATACTCTATCAATTAGGAGCCTACATGCGTGAACCGGCACTCAACTCAAGGCATGCATTATTCTTGGTTAGACTAAGCAAGGGAGCATAGTCTACACTAAGGGAGAGAAGAGCAAGAGACATTCAGAGAGTGTGCAACACAGAGAAGAAGTGCAAATTATGCAAGAACTGTGACTTAGGTGTGTGCAGAGGAGTGCTAAGCAAGGCAATCAAAAGTTACAAGATCCCATTGAATGTGTGTGTCGACAATGTCCATCCCTCCCCCCTATTGGAATCTTGAGTGCAAGGTATGCACAAGTGCAAGCTCTTGGAGAAGGTGGAGGTCTGGTGCAAAGAAGGTCGGTGGCAGATAGAACCTTGGGTATTTTGTAACTTTGTCTGATTGTGTACTCTTTGGGATTTCGCATAGAGAGCATTTGGCCTTGTGCTATATATCATCATTGTACTTTTCTCTTTATAATCAATCTATAGAAGCTTCTGATGTCTGTATCTTTCTTCTTATCCTTCTTCCTTCTCCCACAAACATTCAGGTCCCTTTCTGCACAAGAATCCCCCAACGCTTGGTATGAAAAGATACATGCCTACATGATTGCACATGATTTTGAGAGCAGTCCAACTGAGAGCACCTTATATGTTAAGCATGCAAACAATGTGCTTGTGATCATTGTTTTGTATGTTAATGACATGCTGCTCAGTGGTCCTAATGAGAAGCATATTGGTGATTTTAAGTCTAATCTGCATGCATCATTTAAGATGTCAGATTTGGGGCATTTGCATGATTATTTGTGCATTCAGGTTATGCAAGTTGATGGTGGAATAGCTTTGTGTCAAACAAAATATATTGACACATTATTGCAATGTTTTGGCCTTGAAGACTGCAAACCTATTGCCACTCCTATGGAAACAAGATTAGATTTGAGTCTTCATGATGTTGGAGATGCATTTGATATTGTTCTCTATCAATAGGCTATTGGATGCTTGATTTACTTATGCATTACTTAGCTAGATATTGAGTTTGTTGTCTCACATATGAGTAGGTTTATGCATTGCCTAAGTGTCAAGCATTGGCAAACCATTAAGCGCATTTTTTGCTACTTGAGTAGTACCCGGCTACTTGGATTGTTTTATCCCAAGGGGGGATCACTACCCCCAGATTTACATGCTTTTTCTAAATTTGACTGGGTTATTTGATATGAAACTCATGTGTCCACCAATGGTCTTTCCTTCATGCTTGGTAGCTCATGCATATCTTGGTTGAGCAAGAAGCAGCCTACTATGGCCACTTCTAGTTGTGAGGCTTAGTATAGGGAAGCTTTCACAATGACTGTTGAGTGTGTGTGGCTCACACTCCTTATGGGTAATTATGGCTGATTTGGGTGTTGGGTGTTGGGTGTTAGGTGTTCACCGCATCACTCCCAACGAGGATTTCTTCATATATTTAGGTAGTGATGTGTATGAACACATTAGGACTGTCAGGTCACTTTTTTCCCTCTTTAGGAGGTTTTCTTCCCCTGGCTTGTATATACATCTATAACCGTAACGGGTCACTTATCTTTGTACATTCTCTTGGTAATAGATTAAGTATTATGTGTTATGCTCCAAGCTTCTTTTTCTTCCTTGTGCTGTTCGTGTGCTTCCGCAGACTTCAAACTCCACCAATTCTCTAAGCGGCCTCCTCCTCCTTTATTTTGAAATTACCTCTCTTAACTTTCCTAACGGCAAGCATAGATCCCGAAGCAAGTGATGGATGAATTCCAATTTGAAAGCGACACAAGGAATCCAAAAAATCATGTCAAATTTTCTCCTCATATCTTCTCAAAGAGGCTCTAATTACCAAATATTAGAACTCCTAAATTCTCTCAAAGCTTGTTTCTAAAGACTCATGACTGATGTGTGTGCCACTCTCCTCTCATCTATTATATCCCCTTGCATTCAAAATAGTAATGCTATGGAATGATCTAGTGTTGACATGTGGCCAGCATGCAATAATCACCCCCATTACCATTGAATACCTTAGGATATCCCTCGAGCTAGGGACCTTGGCTATGGCTAGCTCTTCTCCCACACACACATGGAATGGTCTCTGTAGACCAATGTCTAACAATCACACATAGAGTTCAATCTACAAACATATTCTATATGCTTTGAATCTTCATATCCTTATGGCTTATCCATGTGTACTTATTCTTGTAGGTCACCATGTAAGAAAGCATTCTTTACATCCATCTGATGCAAAATCCATCCCTTTGTTGTGGTTAATGCAACAAGTGCTCTAGCAATATTCATTTTAGCTACAAGGCTGAAGGATTCCTCATAATAAGTCCCATATGTATGTGTATATCCTTTTGCTACCAATCGTGTTTCATACATGCTCATATACCATCATCATTATGCTTTACTATGTAAAACCACATGCAACCTATGGGTTTTTTCCTTACAACAATGGAACCGGCTTCGATGTTTCATTTCCATAAAGTGCTTCCATCTCCCCATCCATAACTTTCTCCCAATCTAGATTTATAATTGCAAGAAGTTTCAGCAACTTGTATTACCTTGGTTATTTAGGCATAATGACAAGCCATGTAGCTATCATATGTTAATTAGTACATTGAATTTTGAATCCTCCCATATCTTTTTGGTCTTGGATCACTTCTTCTTGTTGTGTCATCTGCATATGCCTTTCTTACTCCTAGAGTCTTCATAGAGGGAATCCAAGTTTCCCATCAAGGCTCTTTTCTGAATCGCTTGATTCGCTATCAATGTCTTCAAAACCTGTAGATATTTTACTAGCAAAAACCTTTTCTTTACCTTCCTTGGATGTAGTCGATGAATTTGTTGGACTAAAATTTCCATGCAATCTTCCACTCCACGGGTTTGAGTTGGAACTATTGCTGGATGGCATATCCTATCCACCCAAAACTTGAGATTTTGCACTTGCTTTTTTAGCATTTCCTTTGTCATTTGAGTCAAGATTAAGTCCATCTTTGGCATCAATATGGAAGGTAGATATTTCATTGAGCATTACATCTCTCCTTACCTTCAGCTCTCACATGAGTGGGTTATAACATTTATATCACTTTTGATCAAAGGAGTACCCAATGAAGATAACTTTTTTTGCTTTTGGATCAATTTTCATCCTTAACTCATCTCGAACATGTATATATGCAATAGAGGCAAATACTTTCATGTGTGATGAGTTTGGCTCTTTACCTATAAACTTATCTTCAAGTATTACATGATATACAACAGCGGTTGGAGTTCTCTTCATAATGTATATAGCTGTATGCATAACTTTTCCCCAATAACAATGAGGAATATTTTCTTAACCATCACGACTCTTGATATTTTTGCAATTTATTTTTTCGTTCTACAATGCCATTTTGTTTTGGTGTGCACCTGCATGAAAATTGCTTTTGAATTCCATGACTTTAAAAACTACTGAATTCATTTGATATGTATTCACCTCCTCCATTATATCTTAATGTTTGAATCTACTGCCCTATCTGGTTTTCCACCATAGCCTTGAGATTTTGAAAGTGAGTAAACACCTTAATCTTCTCCTCCATGAAATATATCCATACTTTTCATCCATGAAAAAGACATAAAACATGTAACCTCCCATAGATGTGATCGTTGCACGACCCCAAATATCTCTATGCATTATCTCTAACTCATTCTCATTAACATGCTTGTCATGCGGAAAGTACCAAATTGACATGCTTCGCATACCTTCAACATCTTTGCAACCTTGAAATATGATAGTCCATTGACAAACTCCTTTGATTGCATCAACTTCAGCCTCTGTACATTTTCATGTCCAATTCTTTTGTGCCAAATCTCTATGTCAGCAATAACACCTACATCCCTTTTTTTTTTGAGAGAGAGTACAATGAATTGGAAAGACACACCCGACCTTGTAAGGTAGAGGCACCCATCTTGGGGAGCTTCATGGACACCCATCTTTGGGAACTCATGGATATGTCCAACCAGGATTTGAAAGCATGATTGCATTGATTTCAAAACTTTTCACCTTCAAATTTGTGTTCTCCACTCCATGTACTCTTCATGATTGACCTTCTCCACAAGCTCTCTACAACCACACTAGCTCTCATACTATGTGAAGAAAAAGAAGATAAGGAAGATAGCTCTCGCAATTACCTAATATAACAATACAACCAATACAATATATAAAAAGGTACATAAAGAAATACATGCATGGATGCACGCATGCATGCATGCATGCATGCATACATACATACATACATACATACACACACACATACATACATACATACATACATACATACATACACACATACACACACATACATACATATACACGGCACATCATAAGGTTACCAATCCATAGGAACAAGAGTAAAATTATGCATAAAGAAATTACTGTTCAGAAGAATTATCTTCTTCTACTTCTTCTATTACATAAAAACAATATATAAGAATGACCTAATATAACAATACAACCAATACAATATATAAAAAAAGTACATAAAGAAATACATACATGCATGCATACATACATACATACATACATACACACACATACATACATACATACATACACACACATACATACACACATATATACATACATATGTACACATACAGACATACATATATACACATACATATATACATACATGTACACGACACATCATGAGGTTACCAATCCCGTCACAGCAGGAGTAAAATTGTGCATAAAGAAATTACTGTTTAGAAGAATGATCTTCTTCTACTTCTTCTATTACATAAAAAGAATATATAAGAATGACCTAATATAACAATACAACCAATACAATATATAAAAAAACTACATAAAGAAATACATACATGCATGCATGGATGCACACACGCATGCATACATACATACATACATACATACATACACACATACATACATACACACACATACATACATACATACATACATACATACATACATACATACATACATACATACATACATACATACACACGAAACATCATGAGGTTACCAATCTCATAACAACAGGAGTAAAATTGTGCATAAAGAAATTACTGTTCAGATCATTCTGAAAACAGGGTTGCATGTGTCGCCTTTAGCTAAGGAGTCCCAATTGTGAAATCCTCAGTGAGCAAAAAAAAAAAAAATCGGTCACTTCTGTTCACCTGATCATGTGTGCAATTCTTCGTTATCAAATGTGGCATTGTGGGACTGATTTATACTATGAACAGATGCGATTGTGTACCACCTTTTTTTAAGCCCAAATTTTCACTGGTCCTTCCCAGTCCTGATATTCTCTTCGACCAAACAGTAATATTGCTCACTGAATCAAAATCCAAGTCACCTCAAACTTCAACTCACAAAGAGAGAAAAAAGGAGGACCATCATATAATGCGTTCATGATAAGCCAAAAATAAGCTTAACAAATTAGTAAAAGATGGCATCTAGTTGAAGTCAAGCTATACCAAACAACTCCAAATAAGCAACTATACAGCTCAAAGCTAAGGTTCAAGACCTTAGTGAAGTAGCAGACTCAAGAATATTGTGCTTGGCCCAGTGATGCAGGGCATAAATAGAGAGAGTTGAGCATGGATGACAATTGTTCGACATGACAAAGATAACTCAGCAAACTATTGCCTTAAAATCATGTAGAAGACAAATGCCTGAACAGAAGATCTGGAGTGAATAATGTGATATAACCAGCTTCATTAGCCAAGGCTCTCTATATCAAAGTATGGTGTTTGAGAATTTTACTTACAGTAACATAGACAATACGGTGTTGTGATCTAAACCACTAGCTCAGAAACCTCTGCTCTTCAGCCATTGATAGCAATGACAAGATACCACCCACATAACACCCACCATGGCTCTCTAGCATATTGATACGAGATACAACAGGAGAATTGCATAGCATGTTGTCTTCACAAATCATTCAACCAGGCTAATCACATTGATTATTGATAAGTGTGAACAAATTATACATAGATTATAGCTTTATGACTATGTTACATTGGCATTACTATATTACAATCATCCCAGTCACTTAAAATAGGCGATAGACTGTTGATGAAATTGTCAAATGTGACCCCATCTCTGTGGGGCATTACATCATTTACAGAACATGAATCTTGCATGTTAGTAGCTGAAAGACTCCATCTCTTTCTGAAGTTTTTGTAGAGCTTAATAATTGAATAATCCCCAACATCTTTTACACTATATTCCTGCATGGAAAATACAGTCTCATTATAACTATCTTGATTCCTATAACCATCCTGCTGATTAGCCTTCATTGTTTTGTACTGAAAATATTTCACGGTATAACCTTCTTTAACCATGCGCGGGCCTTGTTGCTTCCAGTGATAGCCACTCTTTGTACTTAGCTGTCTTTTACCTTTACTTGTATAATTGACTCGCACAATTAGCAGACTTTCCTGGTGCTCTGTCATAAAAGTGACGAGGCAACAAACAAAAAAAGTGAAGGTATTACTAACTCTAATCCTATACAAAATCATGTAGAGCACATACATTACTAATGACTACCTCTAAAAGCCTCCCATGGATGCTTGCAAAAGAAATCTTCGTCTATTTCAATGTTCTCTGGCACTCTTCCACTATTCGCATAATCCCTCAGTGTATACATGAGTTCCTTTGCAAAGGACATAGGAACGTAATTTACCTGCAAGATATTTGCATGCGAAAGTCAGAAAATATTCATCCCTCTATAACGTTAAGCATCATGAGCTACTTCACAAATGCATGATACGCATATTCTCTACCAATTTTATCCACTCAAGTCAGAGAGTTAGGAAGGTTGCACAGGAAACAAACCGAGGAAACAAAACCCATTTGTAGTGTTAGTTAGGGTTACAGATAAGAAGGACGACAAAAACCGTGCATACAAACCAGATGGAGTGAGGCGTGATCCGCACGTTTATGATTCACTAATCCATGTATGAAAATACTAACCATACCTGCCCGCTACATGTACGCATCATCATAACATGCATACCTGCCCGCTACATGTATGCGTCATCATCACCATATCTGCCCGCTACATGTACCCATCCTCACTATACAACCGATTGTGTGTGCATGTACAAACAGCAAGAACCATTTTCTCTCTGCCGGAGAATTAATCATGGTTACTACTGCTGACAACGGCGCTTTTCCAGCATATACGAACAGATCGCCCTTCAATGGCTTACAGAATGTACCTCTACAGAAGTTCCTGGCGAAGATATGGGCAATAGGTTTTCAGGAGGCAGTTGTAACCGGTGTCGCATGGCAAAAAGCATGGTGTAACGTTGTCTGTGATCCCATCCGCAAAACTCCGACCTCCTGAGGCTGTCTTCAACAAAGACATGACGAGTACATCCATCGAACTTGCAAAACTGATCTGTCTGGAGGCTCGCAGTAAAACCAAACAACCAGTCCTCGTAGTGAGAGCAGCGGCACCATGAATGGCCGGGGTAGGGAGGTTCATGACATGAGGGTAAGGCGCAATACCCTGCTTCGTTACGCTCAACTATGCACAGGTAAGGATTCAGAAAGTCACGATTGAACCGCATCGCCATCAGAAGCTGATGGTGTAAGTTTCCGCAGGTCAAGCGCAGTCTGTTTCCACGATCGGAGGCTGGGTTGACAGATTTGCCGCATCCAGGAAGAGCACATGTCCGGCAGGTTGTCATAGTAACCAATGGATACGTACATGAACAGAGAGTATTACACAGAATTTCTCTGTAACAATTTTTCCATCGCTACAGATACGTGGGTAGAGCCTCTAGCTTGAAATTGCCCCTTCGCAGCTGCCATTTGCTTGCGAGTTGCGCATAACCCCAGCTTTTCGATTTGAGCCACACTGCCTGGCATCAAGGTTGCAGTCTCAAGTTCTAGGAGGACTCGGATAAGGAGTCAGAAATCAGTACCGAGGTTGTGTGCCGGAGCTCAGATTCGCCGAAGAGTACACAAAGAGAGGTAGACCGTAGAAGTAAAGAAACAGCTGCCAGAACGTTAAAGTTATTGTCAACAGTCAATTGAGCCCATCACCAAGGGTTCTCTCGACTTTCAAGCCATATTCCAAATGCCTAAGGAGGCCTTCTCAATTCTTCTTTTTTCAATTACAAAATTCATTATCACTCTTGAGTAGGACACAAACTAATAATGTTTGTCCACATTTGGTTGTTCTAGTGGTTGAGTCTTTGGTTTCGTGAGGTAGAGGTTCAGAGTTTGATCTTTGAGTTAGAAATGTAATGGCATTGGCGAGTTTAAATCAGTTGAAAGCAGTCGTAACTTTGTCTAACTCCCACTTTTTGGGATAGTGGAGTCTCGTGGGTACTATGCCCATTCACCTGTACAATTGTTTTTCCAAAGTAAAGCTCAAAGGAGTAGATGCTTGTCAAACAAGTATGGAGACACTATCTTTATGGTGTAGACTTTAAGCTATACACATATCACCATACACTTAAGTATTTTTGTAGTCAGCTGGATCTTTGAGGTAGACATGCTCATTGGGCTGAGCTCATGCAGGAGTTTCACATGGAAATCCTATATAGAAGAGGCAAAGAGAATATAGTAGCTAATGCATTATCACAGATAATGTCTCAAATGAGCTTTGTAGTTCTAGAAAGCTCATTGCTTCAAGAGATAAAGGAAGCACATGTGGAAGATCCTCATTTGTTACAGATTATTAGAGCCACAGGTGATGACTCTATTATAAGAGATGGAGCAGTTCCAACTATTTCTTCCCCTAGCAAAGCAAACAAGTCCATTCCATATTCCAATTTCTCATAGGAATAGACAAACAAAAAGGAAAGGTTTGCGTACCAGATTCCCAGGATTTGAGAAGAAAATTCATGCATGATAACCATGATGTCCTTGCACAGGACATCTAGGTGTTGAAAAGACAATATAGCTTGTTAGAAGAACATTTTGGTGGCCTCGATTAGCCAGAGATGTCCACACTTATGTTCAACAATGCTTTATGTATCAAGTCAACAAAGCAGAAATGGTAAAGACACCAAGTCTTTTGCATCCTTTACAGATTCCAGATCATAATTAGGACAGTGTATCCATGGACTTCATAGTTGGGTTACCGCAGGATACTATCCTAGTTGTGGTAGACAAATTGAGCAAGATGGATCATTTCATACCCACGCAGGAGACGATAGAAGCTCCACAGGTAGCAGAGTTGTTTATCCAGCATGTCTTCAGATTGCATGGGTTATTGACATCCAGAGTTTCATATAGGGATGTCAGATTCATAGGGCACTTTTGGAAGTTTGTATTTGAAAAACTAAAGGTGTCATTAAACTGAAGCTCCACACTTCTTAGACAGATGGTTAGACCGAGAGGGTCAACCAAATTCTAGAGGACATGTTGAAGGCATATGTGTTTGAGAGATAGAGAGATTGGGATAGTTATTTGCCACTAGTTGAGTTTGCTTATAATAATAGGCCTCACAAGGTGATAGGTATGCCTCTGTTTGAGATGAACTATGGCATGAATCCCAATTCTCCCATTACCACAGGCACGCCAAAGAAATGTCCTAGTGCTTTGGAGTTCTTAGCGAACATCCAAGAAAATTTAGAAAGAGCTAAAGCCGAAATGCAGCAAGCCACTGATAGGGCTAAAGAGCATGCTGATAGGAAGAGATCTCCTAAATCCGTTGAGGAAGGAGTCACAGTCTTTCTTTAGGTACCATCTAGATCTACTTCTGCTCTCCATAGGGAAGTGTAGTAAGCTTTCACCAAGGTTTTGTGGACCTTGGAAGATAGTTAAAAAGCTAAGTGAAGTTGCATACCAATTAGAGCTTCCTCCAAATTGGAGAGTCCATCCAGTGTTTCATGTCAGTAAACTTTGGAAGTATACTTTTAGGGAGGATAATCTAATAGAGGGTATTGTTTCTGTGTAGGAAAGTGATAGCAGAGATCATTCTCCACAGAGGATACTAGATCAGAGATAGAGCAATTTAGGAATCGTGTCATCCACGAGTATCTAGTAGCTTGGAGAGGATTACCACTTACTGACTCTACTTGGGAATTAGAAGCTCTGGTTCATAAGTACTTTCCCTCATTGATCATTGCGGAAATGATCTTTAGAAGGGGGAGAGAGTGTCAGACATTGATCCTTAGGGATCATGGCATTGATCCATAGGGATCACTCCATGTGTGTGAGGGACAAGGGCAAGCTAGCCAAGGTCCCAAGCTTGAGGGATACCCTAAGGTATTTGGTAGTAATGAGGATGAGTGTTGCATGGTGGCCACATGTTGACACTAGACCATTCCAAATCATTGCTATTTTTATAGTACAAGAGGGTATATATGGATGGGACAAGATTCACACACACATCATTCAAGTTTTTTTGCTCACACAATAGGGAGATTAGCTAGTCATGGTGGTTAGATTGAGTCTCACCTACAGACTTTAGAGAGAAGCAATCATGTTTATTTCTTGTGATGGTCTTTGACTAGATGAGATGATCTAGTTACTGACATTAGTGAGACTGAGAATAGAGTAATGAATATTTTCTTTAGAGTTTCTAGGAGATAGGGATAGATCTAACTTGTTGGGTTACCAAAATCTTGGTTGGCGTTTCATCATGAGGATGATGATCAAACATCAATTAGGAGGATGGGTACTTAGAAATTATCTGAATCTCAAGTAGGAATTTTTTTTTGCATTATATTCGAAACTAGAGAGAAGGAAAACTTATAGATTTTGAATTAGTGCCAATAAATGCTCTTCCAAGAGAGCATAGTCCTAAGGTAATGGCTGAAAAACCAAAAACTTCTTGGCTAGTGGAATGTAGAGATTCATTTTACTACCAAGGAATTCTTTTGTGAGAGCTAGGATGATGGATATGCATAGATCACAAGGATGGTTTAGATAAAAACTATCACTTGTGAGTACACTCAAGGTTAGGAAGACCTAGAGTGCAATGAGGGTAAGTCTATCATTTGAGGTGTAGATGGGTTTGGAGTCATTTTTTATGGGACTTTGTTGTACATTTCAGAGGATTCTATGTTTTATTATCTCCATTTCAGTATGCTCAAGCTCATAAGCTTGGCACCTTACATTTGTTTTTCATATTTTTTTCTCCATAGAGGATATATCATATGGAATTAGGTCATTTTGATGATGTTATATGTTATGGGAGTAATAGTTTGAAAACTAGGTATACATGGGAGATAGTAAGCACCACTAAGACAGTTTCCCACCTTTAAGATGATATTTTATTAGAATTCTTAAGGGGAAGGATACAGAGAAACAACGCACAGAGATGATCATGTACCTTTCGTACATGAAGCTCTGGGGATGCCTAGAGTATTTATATAGCTTTATTTTTTAGGACAAAAATCTTTCCCAAGGGGGAAATAATCTAATTCTAGGATCTAAGAGTTTGGTCGGTTTAGACAGATCTGAAATCTGACATCGTTTGTTCACTCATGTATATGGCCAAAGATCTAGAGATTAGACTTAAGCATAAGTTCATGTGCTCTCTTAAACAAGTGATCCACTTTTTTTGAAAGTCTCAAGTTTTTGAAAGAGGAAGTCTTGGGTTCAATGCCCATGGGGAGCATGGGGAGAGAGTTTTGCCAAAAGAGCCTTCTAACTCAAGTTAACATGAGTTAAGTTGAGTTTAGAGAGACTTAAATCGAGTGGCAAGTACACCAACCACTAGTGGACTCTAGTGGAAGGTACAAAAGTAGTGGTTGAGATCACTTCAACCACTAGTAGACTCTAGTGGAAGATATTAAAGGAATGGTGGAGATTGTACATGCACTTATGGACTCTAGTTACATTTATGGTCCTTGTTCATTAGATCAGCTATATATAGAGGCACCAACCACTAGTGGACTCTAGTGGAAGGCACTAAAGCACTAGTCGAGATCACTTCAACCACTAGTAGACTCTAGTGGAAGATATTAAAGGAATGGTGGAGATTGCACATGCACTTGTGGACTCTAGTTACATTTGTGGTCTTTGTTGATTAGAGCAACTATATATAGAGGCATATGGTTGGGAGGAAAAAGAGACTCATCTCTCTGTGTACGTCATCATAATGCTTCAAGAGAGCACAAAGATTCTCTTATTTCCACATGGTTAAGCATGCCTAGACAATTTGTGGGCTATGTAGTTGGCCATATGGCTCTCTTTGTCAAGAAACATGGGGTCTTATTGGAAGTGAAGGTCTCCATCTTCTCTACCAAATTGTTTGCAGATCCAAAACAAGTTAAGGAAAGATATAACTTGTCCAATTGGCTAGCTGATCAACCCCTTGCCCAAGTTATGTGAGTTCAAACACGACTATCTAAGATCCAAAATTTTAGGCTTCTAAAAGCTATTTTGACTTTTGTTTTGGTTGAAGAAGAAGAAATATCCATTTTTAGAAATACTGCATCTTGGTGTTGTGGATAGGATGAGCTAGTCAATTTTTTGTGTCTTGGGTTCAAATCCTCCCTATGGGCATATGTATCAGGAAAGACCCTCATTTTTATGTCATCACTTGCAAAGATCTCTACAACATCATATATATATATATATATATATATATATATATATATATATATATATATATATATATATATATATATATATATATATATATATATATATATATATATATATATATAATGGAATATGTAGGTGGACTCTAATGAATCCTATATCCTCAAACTAGTTTAGTTTGTTTCTAGCCAACATGTGATAATGGATATCCCTTTCTATTCCAAACTAGCTTGTTCTTAGGTACTAAGACTGAGTCTAAGTACCTCTCTCTAAATCCCAACATATGTATATGTCTTGGGTACCCCAGATATTCCTCACTAAGGATCTCATAAGTGACATACCTCTCATCAGTTTGATATTGCTCACCGGATATTCAATTCGGACAGTTAGTCATACCTTGCTGTTGCAGGCTTCTTCTTACCTTGAATTCATAAAGACACCTTCAAAGAAATTCTCTTAGTACTAGAGACTATGGGGTGTTGAGAAAAATGCCCATATGAAGTTGTATCTTGGATTTCCTAGAATTCAATGTAGTCAATTGACATTAGAGCTAGATATTCGTGATGGCATAGCTTAGATAGAAGCCATTTAGAGTCTTTTGGCATCACATGATTTTCACAAGAAGCATTGATTTATGCTCACATGACTCACCTAGGCCTTAATATTGACCTTAGCTCATTTATGAGCAATGGATTCCAATCAGAGAGGAAGTTAGATAGGATGCCATATAGTAAGGAAGTCTAATAAGTACCTATATTAGTACTTCATGACTATCTCACCTGGGTAGATTGATGATCTTTGTATCATAACCAAGCTAGTCTAGTGGGATTCGTAAGAATCCACCAAATAGGGTATATGGGAGTTCCATCTTAATAACGAGAACTAGTTATATAATACGTTTAGTGATTTTAAGCTTCTTCATGTATATACATAGAAAGGAAAACTTCAATAGTACTTGGATCCATACACATAATCATTATGGATTTAGACGATAGGATTGCTAGGGGAAAGGAGGAATACCTTCACCATTAGGAATGTGCACAAGCAATCCTATAGATTTTAGGAAATAGCATGAGGATTACGAGAGATACATTTATGATCATCTCGAAGGTACTAAAGGTTTACTTACCTTCAAAAGATTCTCACAGTATGATAAGGGGATGGGAATCATGAGGAATACCCAAAGAGTGACTAGTTTCACTCATGCATATCATTTGAGTCTCTAGTATTTTCACTAGACTACTAAGGAAATCAATAAGATGGGATCATAGAGATGGGTTTCATGAGAGAGCATTGATGGGTGCTAATGTGCTTCAAGTGATGATGAGGAAGGCCATAGTCTTGGCACTAGCTCTGTGATTAGAGCATAGATCCTTAGTGAGGAATATCTGGGGTACCCAAGACATATACATAAATCAATGCTTCTTGTGAAAATCATAAGTGATGCCAAAACACTCTAAATGGCTTCTATCTAAGCTATGCCATCACGAATATCTAGCTCTAATGTCAATTGACTACATTGACTTCTAGGAAATCCAAGATACAACTTCATATGGGCATTTTTCTCAACATCCCATAGTCTCTAGTACTAAGAGAATTTCTTTGAAGGTGTCTATATGAAGTCAAGGTAAGAAGAAGCCTGCAACAGCAAGGTATGACTAACTATCCGAATTGAATATCCGGTGTCTCATCAGTGACATAACTCTCTTCAAACTTTCATATCTCAATCATTATGATGTCTTTTTGAGTGATTTCACTTGGACAATTTCCTTAGCTCTCATACTTTCTATCCTTGTCAAAATTTCTCATAGATCTTGAAGTTTTATTGCTTCTGTACATCAGTTTTCAATTCGCACAGTTAGTCATACCTTGCTGTTGCAGGCTTCTTCTTACCTTGACTTCAAGCTGTTGTTTTGGGAGCTATACTCCACCTTTTTTTATGTTTTTTGTTTCTAAAGTATGCTACTCAGAGTCTACTTTCAGAATATATGATTACTTTTGTCAAATTCTGCTCAGAGAATTTTTTGTGGTCATTTTGCTACAGTGACCTATTTCTGTTTTTTTGAAAGTTTGATGGAAAGTCTGTTTTTGAAGTTTGGAAATATTTGGTTTGTGTTTTGAAGATCTTGGGAGGTCTCATCATGTTTCGTTGTGTACTTTGATGTTTACAAGTTTGTAAACACAACATTGTGGTATTAGAGCTTTTATTTTTTGTTTTATCAAATCTTTCATACAACTTATTGCATTATCTTCTTTGTTTATAACAATTCAACATGGCAGATTTGAGTGCATCGATTGAGAAGTTATCAGATGGGAGAAATTATCCCATGTGGAAATTTAGAATGGAGTATTATCTCATGTCTAAAGGTCTTTGGGGGTTGATAACAGGTACAGAAGTGAAGCCGATATTACCAGAAGCTCCTACACAAGCGGATCGAGCAAGAGAGCAAGAATGGATTGAAAGAGACAGAAGAGTTTTGTTTATTATATCACAAATGGATTCCAATACTATGCTTGGGCATATAAGAGGTTTGAATACTAGTAGAGAAGCTTGGGAGTCTCTAGAAAGATTATTTGCAACTACCAACAGAGCGAGGCAAACACAAGTTATTGGTGAGTTGAAAGAGTAAAAAAGAAGCCACGACAATCAGTTAATGATTATGTTCTTGAGGTAAAATCTCTTATTGAAGCATTAGCCTCTATTGATGCATCTCTTAGTGAGGATATAAAGTTTAATAGCATGTTAAATGGCTTGAGAGAAGATGAAAAATGGAAGTCTTTCATTACGTCTATCATGAATCGAGAGAATCTACCATCCTTTGAAGATTTACAAACACTCATGATGACTGAAGAAATCAACATAGAAGGTGGGAACTCTTATCATTTGCAAAGAGGTAGTCAAGGACAAGCTCTTTATACTTCATCAAATAGATCAAGAGTACTTTGTCACATTTATTGATGACTTCTCAAAGTTTACATTCATTTATTTTATGAAATACAAATCCGAAGTGTTTGACATATTCAAAAAGTTTAAATCATTGGTTGAAAAGCAAACAGGTCGAAGCATAAGAAGGTTGAGATCAAATGGAGGAGGTGAATATTTTTCTAATCAATTTCTTGTATTTTTGGAGGAAGAAGGAATTAAAAAGGAGACTACAAACAGATACACACCTCAACAAAATGGTGTGGCCGAAAGAAGAAACATGTCTATCTTGGAGATGGGTAGGTGCATGTTAAATGAAAAGGACCTACCACTTATTTTTTGGGTTGAAGCATGCAATATGGCAGTTTATGTGATGAACAGGTTACCACCTACTCAAAGTCATGTACAGCAAGCACCTTATGAATTGTTTTATGGATCAAAACCAGATATTGCTAATTGTAGAATTTTTGGAAGCATGTGTTTTGTTCATGTTCCACAACAGTTAAGGTCAAAGTTGGATCCAAGGTCACAAAAAATAGTTTTCATTGGTATGGCAGAAGGGCAACCAGGATATAGATGTGTGAACCCAGATACTGGGGAGGTAATTGTTTCGAGAGATGTTATTTTTCATGAAGATAAATCTTGGTATAAACATGAAGTGCAGGTAGATGAAGAAGAAACTACAGGAAGTCACGAAGAAGAGCCAAGTTCTCCAAGTTCACCAGAGAGTCAAATTACACATGAAGAGGCAACTCCCCCCAATCAGAAGTTGAAGAAAATTCTCGATTTCATTTCAAAGGAAATTGAGTCACAGGAAGAAGAAAGTGAAGGTTCTACATCAAGAAGAACTCAAACTCGAAGGCAAGAAAAGCATGGTAGGACAAGAAGCCAATCAAGGTATCTAGTAAGAGAAAGAAGGCAACCACAAAGATTTTCTCATGAAGCTTATATTGCAAAACTTCTTGAGGAGAAGGAACCAACAACTTTTAAAGAAGCATCAAAGGTAAAGAAATGGGTTAAAGCAATGGATGAAGAAATGACAACTTTGTATGAGAACAATACATGGAGTTTAGTTCCAAGGCAACATAACATGAAGGTAATTGGTAACAAATGGGCGTACAGGATAAAGAGAAACAGTGATGGTTCAGTAAGTAGATATAAGGCAAGGCTTGTTTGTAAAGGTTATGCACAGAGTTATGGCATCGATTATGAGGAGACATTTTCTCCTGTTGCCAAGATATTAACAATAAAGACATTAATAAGTGTTGCTGCAAGCAAGGTATGGAATCTTTATCAATTAAATATAAAAAATGCATTTCTCAATGGTGATTTAAAAGAAGATGTGTACATGGAGCAACCAGCAGGTTATGAAGATTCCAAGAAGCCTACTCATGTATGTAAACTCTTGGAAGCATTGTATGGTCTTAAGCAAGCTCCAAGGGCTTGGAATTTTAGATTGGTAAAGTTTCTTGAAAAGCAGGGATACAGGTGTTCAAATGCAGATACTTCTTTGTATGTTAAGGTTGAAGGATCATTGATTGTTTATATCTCAATTTATGTGGATGACTTGATAATAACAGGAAACAATGAAGGTGAGATAGCCAGGATCAAAGCAAAGCTTGGATCTGAATTTAAAATTTCAGATTTAGGAGAACTGACGTACATTCTTGGAATCGAAGTTATGAAGAAGGAAGATGGCGTATATCTTCTACAAAGAAAGTATATTTCAGATTTGTTAAAAAAATATGGCATGGAGCATTGCAAGAGTATCAGTAATCCGATGGAACCCAATGTGACGTATAGTGCTGAAGATGGTGAACCTTTAGAAGATCCACTTATCTACAGGTCTTTGATTGCTTCTCTTATATATGCAACTTTAACAAGGCCGGATATTACATTTAGTGTAAGTACATTGTCTCAATTCATGAACAAACCCACAGATGTTCATATGCAAGCAGCAAAAAGGGTCTTGAGATATTTGAAGGGTACATTAAATGAAGGTCTGGCATATAAATATCATGAAGGTTTGAATTTGAAAGCATACAATGATGCAGATTGGGCTAGAAATAAGGATGATAGAAGGAGTATAGGTGGATATCTGATATTTGCAGGTAATAATTTGGTTTCATGGAGTTCTAAAAAATAGCCTACAGTAGCACTTTCAAGCACAGAAGCTGAATATAGAAGTCTTACAAATGCAACATGTGAGATTATGTGGTATTTGAAGGTTTATGAAGATATGAATCTATCTACAACACGTCCACTACTCTTTGGAGATAATGTAAGTTCATTACAGCTCGCGTCTAATCCAGTGTACCATGCAAGAACAAAACACATTGAAGTGCACTATCACTATATCCGAGAGAAGGTGGTGAATGAAGATATTGATATTCAACATGTTGGAACTAAAGATCAATTAGCAGACATACTCACAAAAGTAGTGGATGCTCAGAAGCTTAAGCGAATCAAAGTACTACTTGGAGTCAAAGCTTTGGATTTAGAGCGTGAGGGGGGCAATGTTACATAAAAACAAGCTCTAAAGTAGTCTTGTGGATTTTATTAATTATTAAAAATGGTATATGGAATCTTGTGGATCTTATTAGTTATGAAAAATAACATGTGGAGGCGGTCACATCTCCAAAGTTAGAGCAAAAGTAGATAAAAGTAGAAGGAAAGGAGAGGTGTCTATTTTTAGACAAGGAAGGCGCTTCTGTTGATAGCCTCTCAATAAAAAGAGTGGTTCTCTTAGTGTAGGTGTCCAAATTGAGTGATTCTTGTTGCATTGTGAAGCTTACAACTTGTACTATATAACTAGATCAGTTTTTGTACAATTTGCAATGAGAAAACTCCGTGCAAGTAGGCGTTTTTGTAGATCTTCTTTCTTGTGTCTATCCGGTGTCTCATCAGTGACATACCTCTCTTCAAACTTTCATATCTCAGTCATTATGAGATATTTTTTAGTGATTTTACTTGGAGGAGTTTCCTTAGCTCTCACACTTTCTATTCATATCAAAATTTCTCATAGATCTTGAAGTTTTATTGCTTCAGTACATCAGTTTTCAATTCAGACAGTTAGTCATACCTTGTTGTTGCAGGCTTCTTCTTACCTTGACTTCAAGCTGTTGGTTTGGGAGCTATACTCCACCTTTTTTGATGTTTTTTGTTTCTAAAGCATGCTGCGTAGAGTCTACTCTCAGAATATATGATTACTTTTGTCAAGTTCTACTGAGAGAAGTTCTGGTGGTCATTTTGCTACAGTGACCTATTTCTGTTTTTTTGAAAGTTTGATGGAAAGTTTGTTTTTGAAGTTTGGAAATATTTGGTTGGTGTTTTGAAGATATTGGGAGGTCTCATCATGTTTCGTTGTGTACTTTGATGTTTACAAGTTTGTAAACACAACACTGTCCTCTGTCTTTTGTACAAAGCAAATCTAATGTTTCCCCTTAACATTGGGGCATAATAAATGTTATAAGAGCACAAACATGTGCATAAACAAATATCCCTAAGGCACCTACATGTTCCAATATACATATATCAAATTTCCTAAGCCACATCATGTGCAACATATACAAAATTACAATGCTAAGTAGGAATTTCCTACTTTTACAATCTTAAAAGATGCCTACTAAGAAAAAAATTTCAATGAAGTCCTACTGAATCTCCTCGAATTCCAATGGGCTTGTACCATTGGAGAGCTTATAATATGAGCTTTCCAAGAAGCTAAAAATCATTGAAATGCGACACTCGAGCAAAAAGTAGTGTGTGTGTCTGAAGTTGACTAGCTGCTAGGTTATCACCGACTCGAAACATGTTTGAAGTGCCTACTTTGGATGCTTACCAAAGTGTACTTAGAGGTAAATTCTAAACCTTGAATCTATAGACCTTTAGATAATACTCCAAGCAACATAGATAAACAAAAAGCATCAAATTTGGATAATAAGTGATACATTTTGGGAGGGGTCAAAGATGCTCTCCTACATGATTTTGACTTCTCTTGTCTATCTCTGATTCTATTTGTTTATAGAGGGCCCTTGACATCATATGTTTGTGACTTCTTGGATAAGCCATCTAGGAGTTGTGCAAGCTTCTTGAGTTCGAATTCCAATAAACACATCTAAAGAGGAAGCCACCTTTTGCCTCTTGTGAGCTTTAAAGGAGTTCTTTGACTTGACCATTGCCATATTACATGATATATACGAATGCAGGGAATATCATTGTGGTGCCTTTGATGAAGTGGAAAGCTCATGGCTTCTTTAGAGTGATGTCATGCGTTCAAAACTCAGATCTTCTTAAACTTAAGAAGTTATTAGCATTTTGCAACACAACCCAAACTCGAGAGCAAAAACACTCATGAGATGTGAGAAAGATGCAAACTCGTAGACACAAGGGAGAGATGTGTGATGCACAAGGAGGAGAAGATAAGATCTCCATGGATACTCAAAACTTAGGGAAGATGATGATGATGAACCCATGAAGATCTCCATGGAACCTTGCTCTGATACTAGTGAAACATTATGAGGATGTACACAGAGAGATGAATCTCTTTTTCCTCCCAACCATATGCCTCTATATATAGTTGCTCTAATCAATGAGGACCACAAATGTAACTAGAGTCTACAAGTGCATGTGCAATCTCCACCATTCCTTTAATATCTTCCACTAGAGTCTACTAGTGGTTGAAGTGATGTCGACCACTCCTTTAGTAGCTTCCACTAGAGTCCACTAGTGGTTGGTGTACTTGCCACTCGAGTTAAGTCTCTCTAAACTCAAGTTAACTCATGTTAACTTGAGTTAGAAGGCTCTTTGGGAAAAACTATCTCCCCATGCTCCTTTTGGGGGTTGAACCCAAGACTTCCTCTTTCACAACCTTGAGACTTAACCACTAGGCTAAGTGGATCACTTGTTTAAGAAAGCACATGAACTTATGCTTAAGTCTAATCTCTAGATCTTTGGCCATACACCAGTGACCAAACGATGTCCGATTTTAGATTTGTGTGAACAAATTGGACCCTTAGATACTAGATCTACTTTATTACATCTCTTTTCCTAACTTTTATTGCGCTCACATAGTTTCTCATGGAGTCCGTGTTTCTATAACTAAAACTTGCATGTGTCTTTGACATTCTAGCCCCATTCAAATTAATCCAATAATTTTCAGAAAGCTATAGTGTGTGATGTCGAGCTCGAAGAACCTTCTTTGTTTCTCTTTATTATCTCATAGAGAAAAGCATACAAAATCTTTCACAACAACCATTGAGTGTGTGTCTCTCTCATACATCTTTTGGTTAATTTAGGTGTTTTTGAGTCTTCTATCACCACCATCTTTACTAACAGTCACTTGCGAGGAACCCCATGTTCCATGTTCACACAAAGAACATTGAGGTGCACTATCATTATGTGAGGGAGAGATTTTGCTAGAGAGATTAGTTTGGCATATGTGCCCACATAGGATAATGTTGCATGACCTTTTTTGAAAGGCTCTGTCTAGGGAGAAGTTTGAAGCTTTTCACAAAGCTTTGGGCTTACTTCATTTTGTGGATTGATTTCTTTCCACATAGCTTTGCACTTCCTTATGCATGAGTGTGATCTCCTTGTTTACCACATCACTATCAGGGGGGATTTGTTGATATATTTTTGGTAGTGATGTGTGTGAACACACTTAAAACTATCTAGGCGCTTTTTTCCCTCATTAGGAGGTTTTTTCCCTCAACTTTTATATATGTCTATAACCTTAATGGGTCACTTATCTTTGCACATCCACTTGGTAGTACATTTAGTATCGTGTTGTTCTCCAAATTTCCTCTTCTTCCTTGTGTTTTCTTGTGTTTCTGTAGACTTCAAACTTCATCAAACATAGCTCCAATTAGTCCCCAAAATCTATATAATGGGAGGTTGGAGGAGAGTTAGAGTCATTCTCTCATTTGTGTTATCTAGGGTCATTATTCTTGTATAAGAGCTTTGGAGGATCCATGGTGACCTTTCTCATCATCATCTTCAAACAGTATGTGGAAGATCCTTGGTGACCTTTCCCATCATCATCTTCAAGAAAAAACCCATGCATATGCATCCTCTATCCTCGTATCCGCTCATGAGCACCTAAATTTTCCCCAAAAAACCACTCTCTTTCTATTGAATTGCTCATGTAGCTGAAGGCTAGAGTTTTCAAAAACTGACATAGATGCAACTGACAAGTATCAAACCCATGCTCGCATTGAATAGAGTACTATATTCTATTCATGAAACATGTGTTTCTTGTACTGTTCAAACTTCCTTATAGTAATTTCAACGTGCAACATAAGTCTAAAGATCATGTGTGCTTACATGAAGCAAAAGGGATATCTTCGATTCTATGAAGGTGAAGGTGGAGACTCAAACTCATGTTGCTTTTGTTGTTGATATATTTAGTTAGTGATGTGTGTGAACACACTAGGACCACCAGGGCACTTTTTCCCTCTTTAGGAGGTTTTTTTCCCTCGGCTTGTATATACACCTATTGCCCTAACAGGTTACTTATCTTTGTACATTCTAGTGATAATACATTTAATATTGTGTGTTGTGCTTCAAGCTTCTTCTTCTTCCTTGTGTTGTTTGCATGCTTTCACAGACCTCAAACTCCAACAATTGGTATCAAAACAAGTCACTGCTTCATCTAAGGCATCGTCAACACCTCTCTGGCACAATCTCAAAATTCTAGAAAATTTGGTGAGCGTGCTTAGGCTGATTAGGAGATCAAAACAGTTTTGTTGTGTG
Organism: Ceratopteris richardii; assembly: GCA_020310875.1. NCBI lineage: Eukaryota > Viridiplantae > Streptophyta > Polypodiopsida > Polypodiales > Pteridaceae > Ceratopteris > Ceratopteris richardii. The sequence continues at coordinate 104,512,600 of CM035423.1, forward strand.
GTGTCAAAATCCCAATCTCAGCTCATTTTGGCCTCCAAATGCACTATCATAGTGCTTGTGTAGGCAATTTTGTCTTTTTGTGCCAAAGATATATATAGGTTTTGGTTTGCCATTATAGGCATCTTAAAGTATGCTACATGTTTAGCACAACTCGATAGGATAGTTTTGTTTGACTTTTTGAGATACAATCAATTTTCTGCATTAGGGTATTTAAGTCAATGGCCATGGCTGAAAGCAGTGATGTATTCCGTATGTTGGCCAATGAGGATAAGTTGGAAAGTACCAATTACCCATTATGGGCTTATATGTTGCGTCATGTATTGGTTGCAAAAGGACTATGGAATATTATGCACGGCGTTGAAAAACGTCCTACTACACCTACAAACATAGTTGTTGAAGGTGATGTAGATGGTGTTGAAGATGATGATATTCTTCATGTTCCTGTTCTTGTTGCGGTTCCTACTGCACCTATTGCAGAGCAAATTTGTTGGGATGGTAGAGATGCTCAAGCACATGCATTGATAGCCTTGTCTATCAAACGTGCCATTATTCCTCACATTGGCTCTTGCATAATAGCTAAGGATGCTTGGGATACACTTACCACTTTATACCAGGCAATGAATGAGGCTCGTGTTGCTTACCTCTGAAAATAGTTAGAGAGTGATCACATGAATGAAGGAGATTCCACGGACAATTTTCTAACAAAGATCAAATATTTGAAGGAACATTTGATTTCTACTAATGAAGTCTTGCCTAATAGTTCACTTGTGTAGACTGTTCTTAATGGTCTTCCCGATTCATACTAGATTTTTGCTTCTACTCTTCATTTGATGATGAAAGGCAACCCAAATGCCTTAACATTTGAGGAGTTAATCTGTATTCTATCGCAGGAAGATCAATCTAGGCAGAACAAGTCCTTTATGTGTATTACAAATCAAGCTTTCCTAGCTAGTTAGAAGAGCAAAGGTAAATGGAGCTCTTTTACTAGTAAGTAGAAATTTGCTAATTCTACATAATAAAAAAAGGATGATAGAGATGAGAAGAAAACAGAAAAGCACAAATTGTTTTGCAAGTACTGTAAAGCAAATGATTATGTAATAAAGAGTTGTCCAAAACTAGCTACAAAAGAGGCAAAGAAGAAAGAGGTTGGAATGGTTGTTGTAGAGGCCTCTACACTGAAAACAGAATCTCCTAATGTTGTGTAGAATAAAGAATGGGCATTTGCTATTGTTTGCAGTTTTGACTTATCTTCTCATGAGCACTGTATGTCTACAGTAGACTCAGATGTTTGGTACTTTGATAGTGAGGCAATCAAACATATTACCTTGCAGCGTAGTTTCTTCACTTCACTTGTGCCTGTCCCTAAAGGGAATACTATCACATGCACCAACAACTCCTCTTATCCTGTCATGGGAGTTGGTAAGAACATTCTGACTACTACTGATGGTAGTTCTTTTACATTGTCGGATGCTTTATTTGTGATAGGGATCAAGAAGAATCTGTTATAAATTTCAAATTTAGCCAAGATTGGCTTGGTTGTGAAATTTTTTGATGATAGATGTACAGGTCATGATTTGTCAAATGGCAACATCATTATTGCTTCTAGCATTTTATGTCGTGGGCTCTATAAGCTCATAGACTATGAAAGATATACGTGTATACATGCATATGTATACATACAAAAACACAAGCACATACACATGATTCAACATGTGCAGCACATGATTCTCAGGCTATGTCAGATGCAAAGCTTTGGCATGCACGCTTTGGTCATCTAAATTTTGCTAGTTTGCTACGCCTGTAGAAATCTCAAATGGTATCCTCTCTGCCCAAACTCAAGGCACCCAGTAAACATGTTTGCAAAGGCTGTATTTTGGGCAGCGTGTTGATAGAGAACAACATCAAATGCATCTCCAACATCATGAAGACTCAATCGTAAACCTGTCTCCATAAGAGTAGCAATAGGTTTGCAATCTTCAAGGCCAAAACACTACAATAATGTGTCAATATATTTCATTTGACACAAAGCTATTCTGCCATCAACTTGCGTAAATTGAGTGCCTAAATAATGATGCAAAAGTCCCAAATCAAACATCTCAAATGAGGCATGCAAATCAGCCTTGAAATCAGCAATATGCTTCTCATCAGGACTAGTGAGCAACATGTCATCAACATACACAACAATGATCAGAAGCACATCATTTACACGCTTAACATATAAGGTGCTATCAATTGGATTGTTCTCAAAATCATGTGCAATTAGATAGGTATGTATCTTTTCATACCATGCACGTGGTGCTTGTTTTAAGCCATATAATGCTTTCTTTAACCTGCATACCTGGTTTTCATGCCCTTTTTGCACAAAGCCATGGGGCTGAAAAACATACACTTCTTCATGCAAGTTACCATTCAGAAATGCAGTTTTAATGTCCAATTGATGTACATTCCAACCATGATGAGCTGCAAGTGCACAGATGCTATGAACAATAGTCATTCAACTTGTAGGTGCAAAGGTCTCATCAAAATCAATGCCTCTTTCCTGTGCATAACCCTTTGCAACAAGCCTAGCCTTATACCTGTCAACTGTTCCATCAGGCTTATGCTTCAACTTGTATACCCACTTAGTGCCAATGGCCTTCTTTCCAAGAGGCAAGTCACATAAAGAACAGGTACCATTTTTCATGATAGCATCATATTCTGATTGCATAGCAACCATCCAATTTTTCAGAATTTTGTGCTTCATCAAACAAAACAGGATCATTCTCATCATAGAGACTAGAGGCACCCATAGCATAGCAATCTAATGCAAAAAGGCACTATGAGAGCTTGAACAAGTATGGTATGATAGAGGTGCATCTAATTTGCTATCACACAAAGTTTGCACAGCCATTTTGGCATAATTTTTGCCTCCTCAATATCGGCTCTCTCATCAACAAGTGCATCATGTAAATCTGCATAAAAAATGGAATGATCCACATCATCACATGAAGCCTATAAAGGTTGAGACGTTGCCTCATTAGGACCAATATAAGACTATCCACCTATGAAAAGAGGCAACAAAGTGTCATACATGTCTTTGGAGCAAACTAATGTCTCCTTAGTACATGAAAGTAATAGCTGAATAGAATCTTCCACAAAAACAACATCACTGTTAACCAATGTGCCTTTAGTTTGTGGATGATACATATGATGGCCTTTGCTTCCACAATTGTACCCAACAAAAATACATTTCACTGTTTTATCATCCAATTTCATGTATTGTTGTTTAGGCACTAATGCATATGCTAGACAACCAAAAACATGTAGTTGAGCAATAGATGGCTTGCGACCATGCTAAGCCTCATATGGAGTGATAGGCTACAATGCTTTAGTGGGACACCTATTAAGTACATATGCTGCACACATGACAAACTCAAGCCAAAAATTATGTGGCAAAGCCTGATTCTTGACCATACATCTCGCCATCTCCATGAGTGACCTATTCTTCTGTTGAGCAACTCCATTCTATTGAGGTGTATATGGTGCTGTACACTAATGTTTTATCCCATGTTCATCCAAACATGCATTAAATTCAGAAGACATATATTCACCCCCTCGATCAGAACGGAGGGTGTCAATTTTATGACAAATTTTCAGCCAAAACCAAAAGCTCTTTGAAGCACATAAACAGTTCGGACTTTTCTTTCAATGGATATACCTATGCATGCTTGGAAAAATCATCGATGAAAGTCACGAAGTAAAGATACTTCCCAAAAGAAGGTGTCTACAAAGGACCACATACATCACTGTGAACAAGCTATAGTTTCTAAGTAGCTCAAACTGAACCCTCTTTTGGGAATGATGAACATTGAAGATCAGTCTAGGTAGAAGAGGTCCATTATGCATGTTGCAGATCAAGCTTTCCTGGCTAGTCAAAAGGGCAAAGGTAAATGGAGCTCTTCCAGTAGTAAAAAGAAATCTACTAATTTTGCATAATCAAAGAAGGAAGATAGAGATAATAAGAAAATAGAAAAGCAAAAATTGTTTTGCAAATGTTGTAAAGGAAATGATCATGTCATTAAGAGTTGTCCAAAATTGGCTGCTGAAGAGGCAAGCAAGAAAGAGGCTGAAATGGTTTTTGTAGAGGCCTTTACATTGAAAATAGAGTCTGCTAATCCTGTGTAGAATAAAGAATGGGCATTTACTACTGTTTGCAGTTTCTCACCATCTTCTCATGAGCAATGCATGTCTGTAGTAGACTCACATATTTGGAACTTTGATAGTGGTGCAACCAAATATATTACCTCGTAGCACAGTTTATTCACTTCACTTGAGCTTGCTGCTACACAAAATACTATCACATGTGCCAACAACACCTCTTATCCTGTTATGGGAGTTGGTAAGATCATTCTGACTACTATAGATGGTAGTTCTTTTACATTGTCGAATGCTTTATTTGTGTCAAGGATCAAGAAGAATTTGTTATGAGTTTCTGCTTTAGCCAAGATTGGCTTGGTTGTGAAATATTTTGATGACAGATGTACAATTCATGATCTATCAAATGGTGGTCATTATTGCTTCTCGAATTTTATGTCGTGGGCTATATAAGCTCATAGCCTATGAAAGATTTGTGAATGATTCAGCATGTGCAGTACATGATTCTTAGGCTATGTGAGATGCAAAGCTTTGGCATGCATGCTTTGGTCATTTGAATTCTGCTAGTTTTCTACGCTTGCAAAAATTTGAAATGGTATCCTCTTTGCCCAAACTTGAGGCACTTTGTAAAAATGTCTATGAGGGATGTATTTTGGGCAAAATTGAGTGTTCATCATTCCCAAAAGATGGTTTAGTTCAAGCTACTCAGAAACGGTAGCTTGTTCATAGTGACGTTTGTGGTCCTATGCAGACACCCTCTCTTGGAAACTATCTTTACTTTGTGACTTTTATCGATGATTTTTCTAGGCATGCATGGGTATATCCATTGAAAGCAAAGTCTGAAGTGTTTATATGCTTCAAACACTTTCTGGTTTTGGCTGAAAATCTATCATGTAAAATGGGCACCCTCCATTCTGATCAAGGGGGAGTATATGTCTTCTGATTTTAATGCATTTCTAGCTGAACATGGGATAAAACATCAGTGTATAGTTGTGTATACACCTCAACAAAATGGAGTTGCTGAATGGAAGAACAGGT